>JAOVVA010000004.1:12222608-12266450 GCA_028565275.1 Leiocassis micropogon | reverse complement strand
AAACTTGGGGGGGGGGGGGGTCAGGCTTCAACAAGCAAACTTAAATTAAACTTTAAAATAATCTTTGCGAACGAGTGATTTTTCCGACCTTAATCCCGGGGTGCTCCGTCCTGCGCGGATTTTGTTGATTTTCAGAGAAGCGCCCTGGATACAACCGAGTGCAGCTGAAACCCTCAGGATCTGTCCTCCCTGGGAAAAAAAAGAACACAAAGACAAGATTATATTAATGATTTTCCTCATTCTACAAAAGCTAACAAATGAATATATTTTAAACAATATTTAATTGTGAATGTTTAACCAAGTTGGAAGTATTTAAATAAAAATAAAAAAATTAAAACGTTAAATGCTGCTCACCCCTTCCATTACACTTCCGTCTATCTCAAACGCCGTTGCGGCCATTTTTAAAGAAATCCAGCGAATGCTACGAATATTTTCTTCCACCGATTTCACTGTACAACAACAAACAACTCCTGATAACAGGAGATGCGCTAACCACAACGAGCCGCCAGAAACCCGAGACTCACTTCTCAACTCAGGTTAAAGGTAGCTTAGCTACAGGCTAACAGATGCCGGTTCCCAAACAATGCGGAGAATAAAACCGCCAAACTTCCCGACACTCAGTGCGCCGGAGCCAAACAGGACCTATGACAAAGCAGCAGTGGGCAAAACTGTGTTAACTAGCACCTACTTTGAAGTAAACAAAAATGTATCTTAACTGATATAAAATATGTATTCACTTTTACTGATACAGATGTAGATTAGCTGACTAAGCTAACTGCCCGCAACTAGTATCTCCAGACACACGCAAACTGCTAGTGAGCGCATGCGTATAACTGGTAAACTGAGACAAACCGGGAGAAAGCTAGTGAGCATGCGCATAACTGCCAAAGCCCACAAACCACAAGTCAGCCGCTAGTTTGCGCATGCGCACATATAGCCGCGTGGCATTACTGCTTAGACAAGAAACAACTGAGTCACTGAAAAAAGAATTATGGAGATACACACTTCTTCTCAACATAAATGCACAAATAAGTCCTATTAGGCGAATACGCATATTAGCCTGTTAGGCATAAACGTTGGTCATATTGGTTGAGAGAATTAATAACTTGAATCATCCAAGAATGATGATCTTTAAGGAGCACTGCACAGACAAAAGAGGGCAGGGTGTCATGAACAGTACTCAGATTTATACAGGAGTTCACAGGCTGTATGACCTGCTATGAGGTGTGACATTTATCCATAATGTCTTAGTATTGCAGCCTAGATTATGTAGGCTGTGCAGTGTGCACATGCATGCATGTGCATATGTGTATTCTGTTTGACATCTTCTTATAGTGTCTTTTACTACTGCATAATTCTTTTAATTTTTTCTAAAAAAAAAATAAATAAATTTTCTTTAATTTTTTGTGAAGCTGCTTTGAGACAATGACAATTGTTAAAAGCGCTATATAAATAAAATTGAATTGAATTGAATTGAATAATCATTAATTGGTGGCACTGTGGCTTAGTGATTAGCAGTGGTGGGTTTCAGATCAGGCTAATTGTCATTGCCAATTTGCCTGTAGTGTTTGGTGGCACATGTGAACGTTAACTGGAGATCCTACCACGGTTGTAAAAAAGGGAATATACAATGGTCGCCATTGGCCTCCACGGTTCCTAATTGGACTACAGAGGTTCCTAGATCTGTGGATAAACGATTGTATATTTGCTACATATATTCTATTTATAATGCTATTGCACCTTCTTTACATATGCTACCTATACCCTGTATATACAATCCTAATAGCTTTATATCTTCTTCTTTGTTGTTTAATGGCAGTTGGAGTCTCGTATGTTGGTTACATTAGCACCACTGTAGGTCTAATTTTTCTTAAAGCCCATTTTCCAGATCAGCTGTCCTTAAAACATCCATGCTCTTGTCTTGACTTTTTGTATGTCTTTAACTCTTCATCTGCTTTATCCCACACTTACACACACTCTTCTTGACATGTTTCCTCTCAGTACCACTCAGCATCTTTAGTAGGAGTTCTGTTGCATCACTGCCACCTATAGATCTCACTCTCACTTTGACTTTCCAGTCCAGTCTTCCTCAAAAACATTAAATGCTTCCTCCCCTGATCAGCGACTCCCCATGATAATACACTTTTAACATTACCTTCTACTCTCCCTAGTTCTTGGAGCTGTGCCACCATATCAAGCCTCTCCTCATATATTTCCTGCATGAGAGCAATACATGCTCAACAGTCTCACTTTCATACATGCCTCACATGTATGAGTGAGGGCAGCTTTATATCTGCATCCCTTCCTCTAGCCTGTATGAGGCAGGGTACACCATAGACATACCAATCCATCGCAGGGCATACACACATACATTACAGGCATGGACTATGGAAGAAAACCGGAGTACATGGAGGAAACCCACCAAGCACAGAGAGAACATGCAAACTCCACACGCTCAGACATGAGCACTTCTGTTAAAAAAAAAAAAGAATCATAAACAGTTGTACACACATGCACACATGAATCTTTTATGAAAGCAAGACAGCAAACTAAACTTACACAATTAAGTCCTACTTAAAGAATAAACGCCTGTTTTTGTTGTTTAGCATTAAAAAAGTCAATAGCCGTGGGTAAACGTTTTGATTGGCCAGTTATTTGGGGCGTGTGATTACGTCACATCCGGAGATGCACTTTTTCGATGTATTACAAAAATGGCGGCGCTCATTACAGCAAGAAGCTCTGTCGCGTTTATGAGACGCTCGGTGGGTCATCTTACAAATAATATTATAATGCATACACAGATATTATATATAGCAAAAGCGAGACACTGATATGACTTTTGTATATGCATTTTAACAGGACAGGCTGTTAAGCGCAAGCTTAAAGAAAAGTCAAGGACCAAATTCTAGCTAAGCTAATGAGCTAGTCTCCTAGTAACTACCGGTGATAGTGGACGTGGACTAGGGTCGGGTGACTTAGCTTAGCTGGCTGCCAAGCTATAAACAACATTAGGCTGTGACAGTTAATGCAGCTCGTTGCCATGTGATTAATTAGCACGTCAAAGCTGGAGTGGAATGAGAAAGTTAGGTAACATAACGTTAGTTAACGTGTTATTTTCACGTGTAAAGCGGGTAAACACGCTCTCAGGGTAATTTGTTACAACATGTTCAGGTGTTTCTCTGTAACGTGTATCTGTTGGAACGATACGTGGTTTCTTTTCAGTACAAAACAGCAGCACAATACACATGCTTACCTGGAATGCACATTCAGGAGTGCAGGAATCTGCAGTAAATAACACACAAGGACACTGCAGAGGTAAGAGGTGGTGTTTATAGTTGTGTTTTTTCTGTTGCAGGTCTCTGTCCAGCTTCTACACAAGTGTTTTTACTCCAAACTCCAGACACCTCCTGTACCACGCATACACCATGTATACTCCAACAAAGCTTTGCACCAGCGCAGGTTTTTCCACACCAGTTATGGTAAGATTTAAAGACTGAACTAGACTCTTGTTCCTAGACCTCTTCGAGTTAACCATGCACAACTTCACCACTTGGAGCACGGACATCTTTTGCAAATAATGATATGTGGTTTTAGGTATGCTGGCACAGTGGCGTAGTTGTTAGCACTGTCGCCTCACGCCTCCAGGGTAGAGGGTTAGATTCCCGCCTTGGGTGTGTGTGTGTGTGCGCGCGCGCATGTAGTTTGCATGTTCTCCTCATGCTTGTTAGGTTTCCTCTGTGGTACTCTGGTTTCCTCCCACAGTCCAAAGACATGCAGTTTAGGTTAATTGGCTTTCCGAAATTGTGCGCCCTGTGATGGATATGCACCCTGTCCAGTGTGTACCCAGCCTCGTGCCCAAAGTTTTTAGGATAGATTTCAGGCCCCCCTGTACAGGATAAGCAGTATAAAAGATAAATAAATGAATGTTTTCGGTATACTTTCCATCTCTGCATGTGTCACTCCAACTTCCAGTTCTCTATTAAATATATATCTATATTATTTTTTAGCTGCAGCAGGACCAATTTTACAGTTCAAGCTGTCAGATATTGGAGAAGGAATCATGGAGGTGACTGTAAAAGAATGGTAAGTGTTGTTCAAGACTATTAAACCTGCATCGACCAACAGGGGGAGACATTTTCTTCATTTTTAAAAATTCACTTCTACTTTTACTTTGTATCAATCTTTTTTTTTGTGTCCTGTGTAAGGTATGTGAAGGAAGGCGATAGAGTATCCCAGTTCGACAGCATCTGTGAAGTGCAGAGTGACAAAGCATCAGTTACAATTACCAGTCGCTACGATGGAGTCGTCCGCAAACTCTACTACGATGTTGATTCTATTGCAATCGTGGGAAAGCCTCTAGTTGATATTGAAACTAATGGAGAACATGGTAAGATTTGAACAGAATTAACCGTGAAGTTCATTGTAAACTGCAACCTGATAATGTGACCATGTTCAGATTTATAATTTTCCCATGTCAGTTAATTTGGTATCTTTTTTCTTCAGTACCTATTACTCCAGAGGAGGATGTGATGGAAACACCAGCTGTGTCTCAGGAAGAACACACTCACCAGGAAATTAGAGGCCACAAGACACAGGCAACACCTGCAGTGCGACGCATTGCCATGGAGAACAATGTGAGTTGCAAATAGAAGTATACATGTAATAATATTTAGGTGATGAGTTACTTGGCTTAGAATCAGTTACCATAATGAAAGCATTGCACTTTACTGCAGAGCCACTATTAGATCTCTGCAGAACATGGCGGTGCTGATGTAGGGTGCCAGTGTGAAAACCTTTTTATTTCACGAGTGTCTGGATTTCATAACCTTCTAATTTATGTCAAACTTTTTCATATTACTTGGATAATTTTTATCCAAGTGTAAATATTTATAAATTGTTATAACATTCAAGTAATTTTTAGTCAGTGTAATAAACATGTTGATTGCCTGCAATTACTTGTTTTACGATCTCTGCACTATAAAACTTGTAGGTTGCCAATAGTTCATACTAATTAAAAAGATTCTTTGCCAAACATATATTACAACCTGAACAATATTATGATATTATTATTATTATAGTTATTATTTATGGATAATTGTGCAGACATTGGTGTGATTCAAGTACTCACTTGTCTCTCAGTGTTTATTAACGCACATAATTAGCTTGTGGTATATAAGTTAAATGATATTATTTACTGATTTTTTTTCAACAAGTTAATTTCAACTATTCCAACTAGTTAATCAACATTAACAAATTTTAGTTTGTTAATAAGATGTTTGTAGTTTGTTTATGGTTTTGGCCATGCTGAGTGCTTGGCTGAGTCAAATGTAGGCTCTGACTTTTGAATAGTTTGTGTAGGTCTTAATTAATCTGAATACTAATGTTTATTACTGTAATACAGATATAAATTTAATTCACAATAGCCAGCCCTGTTGTTTTATAAATTAGTTTGAGTGTTGTAAAAAACGGAAAGTAATAAGTAACAAGAACTCACAGCTCATGTTGTGCAAGAACACATTCCGTGTGTTACCCCAGTACAGAGGCAGTTGAACTGAACAGCTGCCGTAAAGAACAGTAAAACAAGGACAGGCCTGATTCCTGTTGGTCTCAGTGCCTGCTTTGTAGGGTGTTTCTGTTGCTTTCTGAGTCAGACATGAATAAATGTTCCTTAAACCCTGGCAACCTTGCATAGTTAACTGTTGTTGTTGAGTTGTTTCTATGGTTACCATTAATTGTAGTTGTGGTGAATGGGGAATCTGAAAGACCAGAAATATTAATCAGATACTGATCAGCCTGGTAATACATTTTATGTCTCGTTTTTATCATATGACGTGTCCTTTTAGATCAAGCTCAGTGAGGTTGTTGGAAGTGGAAGGGACGGGCGCATTCTAAAAGAAGACATCCTGAACTTCATAGCTAAGCAGACAGGAGCTATCCTACCCCCTACCCCCTTCCAGGAGATTCAGCCACCTCCTCCTACACCTGCTCCATCTGCCAAGCCCAAAGAGAAGACGCCGCTGAGCATACCTACGCCCGTTGTCCCAAGGCCTGTGTTTACAGGCAAAGATCGCACTGAGCCACTCAAAGGTAAACTTCTATGTGCCAGCATCGACCTGTTTTCACTCTGTATCTAACACTATGTTCAGAGCAGAGCTGCTATTGCTGTCCCTTCTTTTAAACCAGGTTTTCACAAGGCCATGGTAAAGACGATGACAGCAGCTCTGAAGATCCCACACTTTGGCTATAAGGATGAAGTGGACCTGACCCGGTTGGTGCGTTTGCGCTCTGAGCTGAAACACGTGGCTGAGCCTCGGGGAGTGAAGCTCAGCTACATGCCATTCTTCATTAAGGTAAAACTACCACTTCCCTGAGCAGCACTAATCTGAGTGTGTGAAATGAGTTTCAGTCGAATCGAGTGAAGACTTTTTGTTCCATTTATAGGCAGCATCACTCGCTCTCCACCAGTTCCCGATCTTGAATGCCTCTTTGGATGAAGCATGCCAGAATATCACATACAAGGTCAGATTTCTTTGACAAATCTGATGACAATTGATCTTTCAGGCATAGAAAGAAAAAAGCATTTACTGTATTTATGTTGCCTTGAATTCTTGCTCAGGCTGCACACAACATCGGGCTGGCCATGGACACACCCCAGGGTCTGCTGGTGCCCAACATAAAGAATGTACAGATGCTCAGCGTGTTTGAAATTGCCACAGAGATTAATCGACTGCAGGCTTTGGGTGTATCTGGGCAGCTTGGCACAACTGACCTTACTGCGGGAACATTCACACTCTCCAACATTGGCTCAGTAGGTGTAATACATAATACATAATACATAAATCTGCTGATAAGATTCAAAATAAAATACTGCTGTACTTTTTGAATGCTAATTTTTGACATTAGCTAATTTTTTTATTAAATTCTGCTTATTATTAAAACTGCCTGTGTACTGTACATACAACAATCACTGTTCATGTTGCAGATTGGAGGTACTTATGCAAAACCAGTGATTCTACCACCTGAGGTTGCAATCGGGGCTCTTGGGAAAATACAGGTTTGTGCTATTTTTCTTATTTGAATTTTTAATGTTTTCTTTGTGCATGTAAATTTCAACCCCATGCACCAATTTGGAAATCTGAACTAATGTGCTGGGCTCAATATGGAGATGAACCACTAGTTAGCTCTAAATTTTCCTCCATCTTTGCTCTGTGCAGGTTTTACCCCGCTTCAACGACAAGGATGAGGTTGTAAAAGCACACATCATGTACGTGAGCTGGTCTGCAGATCACAGAATCATCGATGGGGCAACGATGTGTCGTTTCTCCAACTTGTGGAGGTTTTATCTGGAAAACCCGGCTTCCATGGTGCTAGATCTGAAGTAGCTCATCCTGCCTTTAAAACACATCCAGACACTAGTGTTTAAACCCCGTTGTTGTGATTAAGTTACTGAATTAAGCTCCTCTATCATGTGACTTCCCCTTTCTTTTCCTTTTCTCAGTTCTTTCATGACATGGATGGTTGCACACATTAAGGACACTTTCAGAAATGTGACTTGAATGTACAGCTGCTGGTCTTGTGTTGGTCAATTTCCCCCCCAGCCTTTTATGTTGTGTGTTGTTCGGGGTGTGAGTGTATGCATCCTCCTCTGACTGCCTGGGTAAAAAAAAAATGGTGTTTTTTTTTTTTTCTGTTTTGACTTTAATGAACACTACATCCTTCCTACAAAGGAATTATTGCACAAATAACTTCTAAGAGTGTACACTTACATCCTGGCTGTGATTATGGGACATTTGGCAGTAAAGAAAATTATGTAATTGTCATTGTCTGATCTAATGAAATTGTATTTAATGAAAAATATACATTTTTGAATGGTGTAAGTAGTTTTACAACCGGTAGTCTTTGGGTGTTACATAGGAATGCATGGTTTATC
Source organism: Leiocassis micropogon (assembly GCA_028565275.1). Lineage (NCBI taxonomy): Eukaryota > Metazoa > Chordata > Actinopteri > Siluriformes > Bagridae > Leiocassis > Leiocassis micropogon. The sequence continues at coordinate 12,258,520 of JAOVVA010000004.1, read as the reverse complement.
TGTTACTGTTTGTCTGAATTTTGAGGGATAGCAATTTTAATGAATTAAAATTATGAAATGGCAATTAGCCAAATCATTTTAATTGTACTAGTAGTAATATTTCTTCTGCTTGGTGTTAAAATAGCTTCATCCTGTGGATTCAGGAAGTATTTAAACACTTGTTTTACCCACTTTAACAATTTATTTGCACTTACATTATAAACAGCAATCCATAATGACAAGTTAGTTAATTGATTAATTACATTTTTTTATTTGAAATATTCTAGTGTTACAAAAGAAGCATCTTATTTTCTTTAGTTTGGTTAGAGCAAACAGGGTTTTTAGAGAAATTTAAGAAAAATGTAATGGGTTTGGTTTTGAGGATAATATTAATAATTTTCAGATATACATAATGTTGTGCATTATTTCTATTATCTTGAAAGGTACCAAAAAAATTAGGAATTGGCATTGCCTACTCTTGGTATACAGCGATGTACGATGCTGGTTTTTAAAAAGGTACTCTGCGAAGTTGTCTGGACTATAGATGCCTCGGCTCGAGCAGGAAATAGTAGAATTGTAAAGCTAACTAACATAGCAGATTAGTTTATGGACACAGGCATTTTGCTGCCTCTAATGGATTCAAACGGCTTGGTGGCTCTGGGCAATGTTGGACTATATTCATGTTGGACTATATTCCATGGCACAGAGTCTCTCATCCACCAGGCACTTTATCAGGGAGAGCATCAGATTGCTGGGGAAGCGTTGATCTGGCTGAGTGACAAAAAAGATTCTACTGACTTTTAGAACAAATTGTAAGAAAAATATGTTTAGCTTGACAGTCTAATGTAAGATATTGTATTTATTTACACAATTATGCAGCTGTGGTTTTACTAGATGCAAAGTTTTTAATTAATATTTCAGTTTGTTAAATAAGTCAAAATAATCCTCCTTAGTGACCGTATCAAGTTCAAGTACAGGTGTGTCATGTGAAAGATATTAGTTCAGCCATTTTTAGATATATAAACTATAAACTCCATTACACTACTTTCCATTGCTTTTTGTAAAGCATTGCCGATCATGATACTCTAGCTATTCTTTGTAGATAAGTGTGTCCAAGTGTCAGGTAGCTACTCTCGTAATAGCTCTGCCATGTGACGTTTCTGTTCTCAGCTCTATGTCTAATTTTAGATCCTTCCCACAGTTACGCTTCATAAAGGAAAGACAGTGACAAACGCAATCAGGATAATGAGCTCTTAACCAAACAGGACACTGTGCACAATTTTGGGATTATTAAGGAGACAAGGTTGGTGAGAATCTAAAAGTATTAGTGAGAATGAAAGGTGAAAATACGCTGAGGGATGCAGTAGAAGTTGACAGTTTGAATGGATGAGAACAGAATGTTGTTTGTGTCTTTTAACATTGTAATATCTTACTTATGTTAAGTTACTTGTGTTATGTTAAGTGCAGTCACTATTTCATTGTTTAGAATTGTATTTTATAATATAATAATGGTGATGGTTTCATGATTTGTTGCCCTACAGCACAGTGTTTTCCCACACCAGAGGCACAGCCACAAGGATATATAGGTTATAAGATAGGTTGTGTGTGTGTGTGTGTGTGTGGAGGGTCATCATGACAGGGGTGACTGTGTGTTTTGGGACGGTAAACTCCGTCAAGGCTTTATGGGAAACCAGGATAAAGAAGAACAAGGAGGAGCTGAACAGAGTGAAAGAGCAGAGGGACAGAGCGACTGTAGGAAAGTGAGTGATCATCAAAGAAAGATCATCAATAGTAAACACTTAATTATAAAACACAAACACTAGTAGGACGAATTCAGGTAAATGGGACAGTTAAAATTACCAACACTTATTTTTTCCAACATTAAATTTTTTCAGTGTTTGTTGTGGAAGTGCCATGGATGCGTAAAACACACACAACTGTGGTTAAATGATGCGTGAACTAATTTAAAGTGCATTAAAGTGTGTTTTATTAAATGTTCTCAGAATCAAAGGATTAATATAGACTGGGACCTATCGGACCTTACTTAGGCATATTAATGTGTATGGAATGTTTGACTTGCTGTACTATGGTACATGTACATTCAGAGATTTGAAAACTGATTAGGAAGTTGCAAAATACTGAACCATATTATTTAGAAGAAGAAGAACTTCGAAACCCTATTATTGTGCCGATTCCTGTAAGATGTAAGATCGCAGGATGGATCCACACATACACACACTCATTCACACACTATGGGAAATTTGGGAATGCCAATTAGCTTAATCTGCAGGTCTTTGGACTTTGGGAGGATGCATCTACATAGACATCCACACAGAGACATCCCACAGTCTAGGCTAACTGGCGTTCCCAAATTGCCCATAGTGTGTGAATGAGTGTAAGTGCACGATTGATTGGCACCCTGTGCAGGGTACCCTACCTTGCGCCCTAAGTCTCCTGGGATAGGAGCCTGTATACGGGATTAAGCGGTATATACAATGAGTAAATGAGTGAGTTTGCATAAATGTCTGCATAAAAACTTTCTATTACTCAGGTTGACAGGGGCATGGGAGGATCGAATCACTTTGGCCAAGTTAAAGGAAAAAATTGTGACGGAGGATGGGAGAGTCATTCTGCGCATTGAAAATGAAGAGTGGAAGGTACCTACAAAAACTCTGAATTCGATTTTTTTCCCCTTTACCTCATGCTAAAATTTCACAGATGTGGATTTGCAGACTCTTCCTGCAGCTCTGGTCCGGCTCGCTCAGATTCAGGAATGGCAGCTTCACCGAACAGGGCTTCAGAAGATCCCAAGCTTCATTGCTAGCTTTCAGAGCCTTATCGTTCTTGACCTGTCCCGCAATGCAATCATGGAAATTCCTAAAGAAATTGGTCAGTATGCGTTAATTCCGGTTCTATTTTTTCCCCTTTTCTGATTTTACTAATCAGGGACAAATATAAAACATGCATACACAAAAGTTCTTTAGGAACTACTGGGGTATTATAATATGCTGTTTTATTATTCCATAATAATATAATGATCTCACCAGGTAAGCTAACCCGGTTACGTGAGCTACTTGTGAGTTACAACAGACTGAACTGTGTACCTGAAGAGTTGTGCAGCTGTGAGTGTTTGGAGCGGCTGGAACTGGCAATGAATCAGGATTTGGATGAGCTTCCACAACAGGTAGGTCTTCTATTGGTGGCTTTTATAAAAGCAAGATAGTAACAACTATTTATCATTAGTTGTTCTTGGGCACACCCTTCAGAACCCTTCAACACATTATCTATTATTATGAAAGGATAGTGCTGAACCATCACCTTTGTGGACGGAATGTGGTCAGAAAAACACTTGGTGAATTTGCATGGAAAAAAAGGAAAAACCATACACACACAATCTGATGAGAACTGATGAGGACTAAACAGCTGTGTGGTCATAAGGAAACCACTTATTAATGAGAATAATCAGAAAAAAGACTTTAGATCATCAGGTACTGTATCATAAAGAATGACGTTGGAGCAATAAAAATAGGTAATGTGGTCTGATGAGTCCCAATAGACCCTATTCTGGAGCGATGGGTGAAGTAAATGAAGCAACGCCTCCATTATGCATAATGCCCACTGTATAAGTCCCTGGAACCCTGGCTTTATGATCTGGGGTTGCTTCAGACTTGGCAATGTTATTTGGCAATAAAATGAAATTAGCTGATGACCTGAATGTACTGAATGACCAAGTTATCAAGTCAATCGTTTTTTTTTTTTTTTTGGCCAGGCAGTGTATAAATAACAGGTTTTATAAAGGGTTAATAACACATTTTGGTATTTGTTCAACCAAATCTCAGAACCCATGGCTTTTCTGCAGCTCCACAGCTGTGTCCTTTGGCTCGGGCTTAGCAGCTAACATTTACAAAAAAAAAAAAATGCTGCAAACTCAAAAACACTTCTTGCAGTCAAATCAGGACCAGGTGTTTTGGCCGGCACGTGAGCTCCAAAACTGGTATGACAGGGACATTTTCACAGAATGCCATTTGTTATTGCTTTCTCAGCTCAGCAATCTGAGGAAACTACACCACTTGGATCTCTCATTGAATCAATTCAGCACAATTCCTCAGTGTGTAGTGAATCTTCCTGCTCTCGAGTGGTTGGACATGGGTGGGAACAGACTGGAGAGCTTACCAGATGACATCCACAGGTATATAAACTGTCAATCAATCACCCTGTGATAGATAACATTCAATATGGAACAGATCTCTGTAAACAATGTTGGCACGCCTTGCTCTAGCTGGTCATGATGGCATTGCTGAATTAAATAAAATATTTTTTTTCTTTTTGTTTGATCCAGGATGGAGAAGTTGCACACACTGTGGCTTCAGAGAAACAATTTGGAGTATCTGCCAGACAACATCAGTCGCATGCACAACCTAGACACTCTGGTGCTCAGCAAGAACAAGCTGAGAGACATTCCTCCACTGATGGAGGGCATGACCAACCTCAGGTACACACTTTTCTTAAATGATGAGAGAAAACAGAAAGGCTCCTGTAGCAGTGCCAAAATGTATGATTTATTCATAGCCTGATAAGCATGGTGAAACAGGAGACATACAGGAATGGTGCTTTTCATTTTGTTAAAACAGCAGCAACCAAATAAAAAAACGAAAGAACAGAAATAGATATCTGGAAGTTGTTCAAAAGAGACTTAAACTCACAAACACACAATCTAAACCAAGGTTAAAAAAGGGCAGGGGTAGAAAAACATGAAAAATATGATATAACAAAAGATGCACAAACGGAATATGACTGTAACCCAAAGTGCCGCTAAATGGCTAACCATTTCAAGATTCAATAACTTTAGTAATCGCAGAGGAAAATTGCTTTGTCTTATTTTCAGTTGCTTTCCTTAGTTTAAAAAGAGTAATAAATTAGACAAGGGGGGGAGAAGGAAAAAAAGTTTAGATTTAAAACATTTACGTAAGAAGCTAGAGGTCACAAATCTAAGCCACTGAGCATTTCATCTTTCTTTATTCCAGACAAATGCCAAAACCAAGCCATCAGCTTTACAAAAAGATGTTAACATCCACATCATTCCTATGAATGCCAGTTTTGGAAGGGTTAGCCCAAGGTGCAATAAAAAACGGTTTAATAGCTGTGGCAAATACCAGAGGACTTAAAGGACAACCTTATCTAGTGGTGCGTAAAATATCAAAAATAATCTGATTTTATTTGTCATAATAGAGGCTTAAATGGAGGAACAGAATAGTCTAGTCCAAGCTATAAAATTTTTTTCAAACCCAAATTTTTGTAAGGAATAGAACAAATAATCCCACTCCACTCTTTCAAATGCTTTTTCTGCATCAAGAGACAACAGAACCTTGGGAGTATCTACCATTGATGGGTTATACAGGTATATAATAATAAAAACATGCAGGTTGGAAAAACAAGTGCCTATTACAGATGAATAAAGTCTGATCTTCATGAACAATAGATGAAAGAACTGATTCCAGTTAATAACACTTGGCATAAAATTTTAAAGTCCACATTTAATAAAGCTTGAAATAATGTCAGATTAATAAAGACAGATGCAAGGTTGTGGATTTGTCTTTATTGGACAATCAGTCGACCTGTCTGATAAAGTATTGTGTCACAGTTAATGTGCCATTAATTTGCTAGCTTTATCACTATGCTCATAACATTGTCCTTGTAAATTAAAATAACACAATGTCATGCTCTGCTTGTATTGTTATGCATTCCTTATAAACATCAGAAGATTAAGAAGCCATGTTAAATATGCCAATTCCCCCTTCATAACCTGAATATGCAATACTTTGTCTTCTCATGAAAGCCTTCAGTGTTTCACACAAAATATAGAAGCAGACACATCCAGTAATTTATTTAAATATGGAAAATTACTGATTTGTACTGAGATAAAACTAACAAAGATGATTGGAAAACAACTATATCAAACTTTAACAAAATGATCTGAAAGAACTATTGTATCATAATGGCAATCATAAATAGATGGAAGAAGTCTATTATCCACCAAGAAGTAGTCAATCCTGGTGAAAATGTGATACATATGTGGAAAAGAAATCCCTCTTATAGAGGTTGAAGAATTATGTATCAAACATCTGAAACATAAACATTATTTAATGAAGGAATTGATTATTTGGCAGACTTTGAAAGCAGACCCATCTTGGAAGGTATAGTTCCTGGCTTCAGGCAGCAACTAAAATCTCAGGAATAGGCATCAGGAAGCTTTAAAAACCTGCACTTAAAAGAAAGTTGCATCATCCCAATTAGGGGCATCCAGTTCCCTTTAATTGACAGATAGTCTGGTTTTGGCAGGTTTGTAAATTTCAGAGACAACCCTCTGACGTACGACGTGACTCTTCCCGACATAGAAGAGGACGTGCCAGAAGAGGAGAGCGATAGAGAGATGTTCGGCCGAGAATTCATGCACCATTACATCAACGAAGCCCGCAAAAGAGGTTACGCCATACTCAATATGCACTGTGCTCATAAATGCTAGTTTAAAAAAAAAATTTTTTCCAATAAAATGATATATAAAAGTGTAAATGACTTGCTGTCCATCAAAAAATGTGTTTCAGAATCCCAGACTTATACATCAGTGCTAAACGTGACACTGGAGGATATGATAGAGGAAGATGTGTGACACAATCCTGCATGCTGGTTGCTTCTGGTACTTTCTGCCTGTCCTGTCCTGTCCCATCTGTCTTGCACATCCTGTAAAGATGTGCTACGCCTCTCTAGTCTACAACTAGTGAGTGCTGTTTTGGTCTCTGCTGCTGCCCATGTCCAAAAAGTGACCTTAAAAAAAAAAAAAGAGAGAAAACTAAAAATGAGTTCATTAAGATTTCTTGTCATGTGTGTTCGTCTGAAGAGCTTGTGTGTTTATCTGGGAACCGCAGTCAGAAGCACATTCTCTAAAGACACATCTCGGCTGGCATAGTATCGGAGACTAGGGTTGAAGCCTTGCTGTTGGAGGTAATGCAGCCTGCCATGGTCGATCAGCCTCTTGCACAGACGCCCGACGTGTTCACGCTCCTCTGCTGAAATAACACTACAGTGAACAGAGAGAAGCACACACGGTTAAAACAGAGAACACAACCGATCCATAAGAACTCAAAAGAAGTGCTATGCAGCAGAAACCAGTGTCAATGTGGATACAGTTTAGTTTAACAGGGAGTTACAAAGCCACAAAAAAGTTGGACCAGCTTTGATCACACTTGACACTTTTAATTCTGAGAGAAATGAGAGAGAAGCAACATGCATCACTTTCTCTCAGTGAGTTGCATCACCTGTCTTATCAGTTTATTTTCATCCTCTGCTAACCTCTCAGTTTTCCTGTCTCTCTTTACATCCGTCACTATCCCCAACTCTTACTATGCGTCTCTTGCTGTATCTACATCTAACATTCTGTTTTTCCTTATGTCACCATGTGTCTGTCCATCTTCCCATCTCCCATCTCCCCCCGGGGATATTTTTCTGAGTCATCTCTCTCCATTTTGCCTTTTCTCACTCCCCTTTGGTTTGCCTCGTTACATCTCCCCAACGCTCAGTCTCTTCCTGTCTCTCTAACAGCTTCATTTGTTCTTCTAATCACTAAACCCTTACCTGCTGAGATGATCAGGAATTTTTTCAGAACCTCCTTCATGGTCACTCTCTCCTCCGTCATCATCTTTGGTGTTCTCTTGTAAGGATTTCTCAGGATTTAAAGAGGATTTGACTCTGCTCATGCCACACGTAGCCCAGCTGGACATGCGCTGGAAAGCTGAAAACTCAGCAGCTCCGAGACCTCGCTCTTGGAAAAAGTCCTTTCCCACATAATGCTTCCAGTCACAGCGATGATGGCAACAGAGTGCGACAGCAAGCCCTGACACCACAACCTCCTTTCTGCTGTCAGAACCAAGCATCACCTCCTCGGCTCCCACTTCTCCTTCCAGTTTTACACGTTTAGCAGGAGGCTCGCAATCTTTGTTTGGTGCACTGTGTCCAAATAAACATCTCAGAGCCAAATCTGTAAAGAACATGGAACAAAAAAAGCCTGGTTATAACCTATACGGAAACAGACAGGTCATGGATAACTAGAATGAACTCACCTGTTGCTGCACCGCACAGATGTTTGCCCACTGCAGTTATAGGAAGCTGATTTTCTTGTAAAAACGGCACTCTGCCTACAGGACAAAGAACAGGGAAATATTATTACACACGTACTGTATATTTAGATTTTTCTAGTTAAGCTAAAAAGTCATAACGTACTTAAGTCGAGGTGCTGAATATCGACCTGCAACCTGTCGAATGTTGAGTCTGTGTTTTTGTGTTTGCCATCTACCTTAACAAGTGAGAAAAATGCATTTAAGAAAGGAACAAAAAAAGAAGAAAAAAAAATACCAGAGATGATGTAAAATTTTAAGTTATTTAAGGTTTAAACCTCCCCATGTTGTGCTATTTTAGGAAGATAAGAGCTACAGTATGTGGTGATGTGACATAGCATAGTTACCGTCAGCCCTCATGAGTTGGTTATTTTCCTGTAACAGAACACCACTAAATGCTTTTTTACTTTAATACTACAGTGTTGGTTTGACTGGGTTAAGATAAGGGGACATGACCTCTGGAACTGGATTTTATATTAGCAAGAGTGTCCTTTATGACTGGGTTTTAATGGAATAAAGCATGTGTTTTTGTGGAGGAAGTGTGCACTCTGATTGGATTTTAAAAAGATGATATGGCCTCAATAGCCATAGAATAGTGCCTTAAATACATACCTTAAAGCGAGTACTGGACCTCTCCACTAACAGGAAATGGACGTTCTTTGCGTCCTGAAGGGCGACATGTATCCAGTGGGAGAGTTTACCTTTCCCGGCACCAAACTCCACATAACACCTCTCCGGCCTGAGCAGACCCAGAGCCTCCATATTTCCCAGGATTGAGTCCTGTTAAAATACACAACAAACGTTCATGTGCAGTTCAGATTTACAGTTTCAGTTTTTTTTTTAGCTGAGTCATTATTGGATATTACCTGCTGCTTGAGGTGTTTAAAAGCAAAGTTTCCATTCTTGGGATCATTAAGAGCCTCTTTTAAAGCCGGATGAGAGAGAAGGCTAGTGTCAGGTTCTGTATTTAATCCTGGGAAAGTGAAGAAATGGAATCAGTGATGAGAGAGGTAATGGAAGTTAAAGCTTTCTGCCATTACTCAAGCCAGATATACATTTAAACCAAACTTTTTTTTTTCGTGATTAAAAAAAAAATTTGCTTTTAAGGAAGTTAAGGTAATAATTTACCAATATTTTAACAGACGTTCCTAACCTACACATACCTTTAACTGCAATCTTCAATTTCTGAATAAGGCTATACAATTCCTCTTTCGATCGCTCAGCAATGGTGACCTTTAAGGAATATCAGGATTTTAGAAAGGATTTTTTTTGTCCTATAAAATTACATCCAGTGTTTGTTTTGCATGGTGTATGGATGATGATCGATATAAATACCTCTATTTTATATAAGATATTGGTGTAGGAGCATTTTTTAAACAAGTTCAAGTAAATTAACTCAAATTGTTTTTACCTCATCTATGGTGTTATCCTCTTCACTTACAGAACCAGCATTTATGTCTTTCACATAGTAGACCTTAAAAGCAAATCAGACAAGACAACCAAACTCAGTAACAAAAAAATCCTGAACCTTAAACACTCATTATATTTATACAAAATTATTTGTTGTGTGTTTAGTTTGGTGATGATCTGTTGGACAGTGCTATATTTTCATTATTTTTGTTAGTGGTTGTGTGTAACTCTAATGTCACAGGAGAATATTGTTGTAGCTAGCGCAGTTACAAAGACATTAAACAGAAGAAAACTTTTTAATAAACATACATAAGAGACAGATCATGCTGTTAGGTGTTGAAAAAGCGTAGGAGCGTCCTCTCTCTCCCATCATTATCTTTTAACTGCCATATTAGTGAGTAAAACAGCATCAACGTAGTCCATACATTTGTGGAAATTCAGGACTCAAAGTCTCACAATACAATTCGGCTTTAGGACTTGGCTAAGAGATGACATGTATGATGCTTTTTTACAAAGTTATTAGTGTGAAAGTTAAAATTTTGGAAGCTGATCTGTTTAAACGGAGTGTAGGGACAAGTAGGTGAAAGAGCTGGAGAGACTACAGTGGCTCTGCATAACTCTCTTTAGCTGGAGTTTTAATCCCATTCACATGGCTATCAGCAGGGAGTCAAACAGCATGGTTGGAAACCGCTTATAACATTGAAAACAGAGAACGTCTAAGAATTCATTCATTTTCTATAATGCTATAATGCTCTCAAGTCTATTCCAGGAAGGAACCTTAGGACATGAGGCAGGATTCTTCCTGGACAGGATGCCAATCCATCACAGGGCACACGTACACAAACAGTATGGGCAATATGGGAACACCAATTAGCCTAACCTGCATGTCTTTGGGGTATGGAAGGAAACCCACCAAGCACTGACCCTAGGTAGGAATCAAACCTGGATCCTGGAGGTGCGAGGCCACAGTGCTAACCACTACACCACCGTGCTGCCTTCTAGCGTGGAAAATATTTAAAACATTATACGGAACAAAGAGAATGTCACTATATAGATGAAATACTCACAGGTTTAGGTTTCTCCTTCGAATTACACTTTTTCAAGTGGTTTGCCAAACTATCTTCAAACACAGTGCTGTCAGAAGAAGTAAGTATTTACTTTAAAAAAAATTTCCCAAATATATGAGATTTACAAAATTTTCAGCAATGGATGTAAACTTAATTTAAGTACAGTAAACTATAGATTAGTGAGGGAGTGTGTGTAGAGTGACTATGTGCTTAAGCTTAACACTGCGGTAAAGTTTGTTTGCTGTTCGATGTTCGTTTGATATTCAGCTTTTGAACGAATATTGGGTCTTGTGATATCTTCACCTATTTGCCTTAAATGTATTTCAAGTAGGAACTGTCACATTTCGACAAGTTTGAAGGCGATATAAACAAAAAAATATATTTTGGGAGAGTATATTTATTAATATTATATCACATCAGTGGACCACGGGGAGCCCCAAATTTCTCATATATATACACATACATATACAGAGAGAGAGAGAGAGAGAGGTTTAACTGAGGAAAAGCTCTTGTGACATGGAGCTGGGATAGAAAGAGACATATCACAAGAAGAATTATGGGAAGAAGTGCATTGCATTTGTTGTTTAATTGATTATTGTACCAATAATTGATTAAAATGACAATACATGAATATAACTGCAAGGGTTTAACTGTCACGAGATCTTTAAGATCTTGTGACATGCTGCTCGTATAGAGAGAGACATATCACAAGATGAATTATCGGAAACAGACCAATTGATTTGTTGTTTAATTAATTATTGGGCCAATAATTGATTAAATGAATATAACTGTAAATATAGAGGTTCAACTAGAGAAAAAGCTCTTGTAATATGCAGCTGGGATAGGGAGGCATAGCACAATTATGAGCAAATGTGCAATGGATTTCTTCTTTAATTGATTATTGTAAAAAAAATTTGATTATGCATACACTTCAGCTGCAGTACAGCTGTGTAAGTGGCATCTGCCAATATCCCTTAATGATTGATTGTACTTGCAGTTTTCTACGTTTTCACACAGTGCATGTCATTTTTACGCGGTCCCTAAGCCGCACACAGCCAGCTCCTCAGCTTTTAACGGGGTTATGCACCTTCCAGAATAAATATTTATAATAATAATATATATTATATTGTTTATATCGACTTCAAACTTGTAGAAATGTGACAGTTCCTACTTGAAATACATTTAAGGCAAATAGGTGAAGATATCACAGGAACCAATATTCGTTCCAAAGCTTCACGTTGCCTTCATGTAGAGGGGCGGCAAAAGCTGAATATCAAACGAACTTACCGCAGTACTTACTGCTTTGGATCTAGAGGACAAGGGATCCGTTTTCTTTCATTGTCTGTGTCCTAAACAAACAAACAAACAAACAAATAAATAAATAAATCGCACGTAAACGAACTCATCAAGCGTTGGTTAACTTAACGGGCATATGTCTAATCAGAAATATGGACATTTAGACAGGAGAAACAATATTTCACGGTAAATTGTGAACACATACTGCATATCCGTGTTCACCACAAAACTTCTTTCCATTCCCAACCACCATTTTGCAGTAACGTTTCTTTTTAGACACGTAAAAGGCACATCGTCCAGGTAGAGGAGCCAAAACTCCATCTGGCTCCACCGCCGCCATGTTGGATCACTTCAGAATGCCGCTTAGCGCTTCCTCATTCAGGCGCAACTGTGCCGGGTTTGTACACACTATATAGTGCACTACATATTTTATAGTATGGGAATTGAGATTCAGCCAATGCTTGAAACCCTAACCCTCTAGTGCGACCAATGTCAAAATAAAAACAATACCACTAGCTTATGTAATATTAAATACAAAATAACTTAAGAAAGATTATAAAACATTACAACGTAAAAAAGTTGTAATTGGAAATTATATCTATCTGGAATGTAAAACTTTTACATTTCATTTGATTAATGTTTGCATATTAACTATTGTTAACTATCCACAGTTTAAAGAACAAAAATAAATAGAATATATACAGTACTGTATAAGCAAACGTAACAAAAAAAATGTAAATAAATAAATAATAACAAAAGACAGTGTAAAAAAACCAACAAATACAAAAATAAATACCTAAAAATAGAGAAAATAAACTAAATTAGTAAAAAAAAAAAATAGCAGTGTTTCATTAACAAAATCTGAATATCAAAATACTTCTATTTAAACGTGCGATTTAACCACAAACCCTTGTTCTGATATATTAAGTGGCTATTTAAACTACAGGTGACATAAACATTATTTTGTTACATTAAATAGCATTGTTTATTTGTTAAATGTTGACATTAAAGGATGTTCTGAAACACCTAACATGAATCGAATTCATTGACTTTTATTTTGACTAAAGAATTTAGGTTTTTAGAAGGAGGAAGTGCTGATTAACAAGCGGAACTCACACAAACGTAGTTTTTACTCCCTACATACACGCACTACCTAGGGCACAAAATACCAGCTCATACGCACTACACTGATCACTTCATCTACGGTAAGAATGGGTTTGTTATTTATCCCGTGGTCAGCTGTTACACTCCTGCTTGTGTTGTGTGTTTTGATGCCGTGTGTTGTGAAATACTGTTCAGCAAAAATACACTAACCAAGAAAAGGAAGCAAAAAGTCTGTTAACATAAAGAACAGTTTTTGAACAGGAAGAGTTCAGCACTGTGTGGAGTCACATCGCGTAACTCATCTCTTTGTGTATTTGTGCAAACTTTAGAATATTTATTTTTTAAATTATTATTTCTATGATGCATCGCTTTTGATCGAAAACCAGATGCATGTGTTAAACGTCACACTGCGGTAAGTAAGATTTATTGAGTTTGATTTATCTGTCATGATGAATGAAAAGAAAAAATCCAGTGTCTGTAGCTGGCAAATTTAAAGTTTTTTGTATTTAATTTTTAAAATAAAAGTTAATCACTGTTCATATTTTCTTTAATGAATAGTTTCACTCAGTAATTTTATATCCCTTTATATCCCTGCTATTATTAACTTATATGTACAGGGCAATAATTTTGTAAATATGTTTGAAATTTTATATTGTAAAATTATATATAAATATATTATATATTATTTTTTATAAATTGGAGCGAAAGTAAAAAAAATATTTTACTGTTTTTTTTTATTATCATCAATTTTGGGTTTTATTTTAGAACCTGGAATTTCACTGGATATCTGGATTTCACCAGATAGTTGCATCCTAACATGCTATTGAATCTTAATATATAGTAGTCAGATTAATCATCGTATTTGTTTCATTCTGTAAAACATTTTTGCTGATAGCTTTAGAGTTGAAATCTGAAATTTGTGTTAATTCATCACACAAGACAAGTATACCAGCATATACAGTATATACATAAGTGTTTTATTCCTCATGTACAAGTGTGATTTTTCTTTTTTTATATTTAAGAATAACAGGTTGTATGTTTTATCTATTTATATTTGTTTATAATACAGTATGTTTAAGAGCCTCCCATATCTTTCTCTATTGAAGTCAATAAGGCAAAAAAAAAAAATCATGGATCTTGTCATACCACAAAGGTCAGACTCTGTCCTAAGAACTTACTGACAGTGTGTGTATATATGTGTGTGTGTGTGTGTGTGTGTGTCACACTCATTCACATACTCACTGTTCAGTTTTATAGGAACACCAGCTCATTTGTGCGGTTTTCCAGTCAGCCAGCATGAGGAGTAAAATAATGAAGCGCTTCAGTTAATGTTCACATCAAACAAGGCTGGATTAAGTATTTCATAAGCTGCTGATCTCACTGGAATTTCACACACAGTAGTCTCTAGAGTTGACACAGAATGGTGTGGGGAAAAAGAAAAGAAATGCTTTCAGTGACAGTTGAGCATGTGTTTAAGGTTGCTGATTTGATCAAAGGATCTCTCACTCACTCACGCATCGTCTGTACCACTTTATCCTGTGATCAGGGTCATGGGGGGCCTGGAGACTATCCCAGGAGAATAAGGGCACATGAAGGAATACAACCTGGACAGGGTGCCAATCCAGCACAGTACACACACTACGGGCAATTTGGGAACGCTAGTTAGCCTAACCTGCATGTCTTTGGACTGTGGGAGAAAACCACAACACCAGGAGGAAACACACCAAGCACAGGAAGAACATGCAAACTCAGACCCATGCACACAGATCCAAACTGGGAGTCAAACCTGGAACCTGGAGGTGCAAGGCGACAGTGCTAACATCTAAGCCACCGTCTTGCCCGATTAAAGGATATTAAATGTAAACATTAAGTGCTATTCACTTTACCTTTTTCAGACACCCAGTTGTATTCGCCTAAATATGGGTTATCTGAATTACAACTGTACTACTGTTAGACTTCCTGATATAATTAATATCAAGTCTTCTGACCAATCAGATTTAAGACTGTACCAGTGCCCTGATTAGAAGATAAGAAGATTGGATTTAATGCTTTTCATCTTATATCATGCCCAAAGCACATCAGTAAAGCAAAACATCATTGTGCAGCACTAATACTGTTGGGAATTGTGTTTTTTTTTTTTTTTTTTAATTCTCAATAGCATTCGAGCTCTAATCAGATCAAATATACAGATTAGAATAGCCATGAAATTACACATAAGTCTTGAGTCGTAAGTGCTATAACAGTAAGTAACATCAGTAGGCAGTAGGTGTAACTCCACATGTTGGCTAAACGTCCGACAGAGCAGTTACACGTCTCACTCATCTCACAAAACTCTCCTTGTTAGAAAAAGTGGAATGTTTGTGGTTTAACCAGAAACTTAAATGGAGCTTATTAGGAACTGAGCCGTGTCTACATCAGAACAGGATTTGGAGAGATTTAGGAGTGGTGCTGTGGTCAAGCACAGTTGGCTATTTTTTACTACAGGAATGTTTATGGTTTATGCTTTCTAAATGACACGACAAGCGGACAATTTTTTCCTCTCTAACTTCGAGCAAGAAGAAGAGTCGAGAGCTGTTACAATGTAAATGATAAGAGGGACTAACTTTTGTCTTTATTGTTTGTATATGTTTTTGTTTAAAAAAATTATAATGGAAAGGTGAAAGTCAGGGACATACAGAAATGACAGTTTTTTACACTCTAAAAGAAAATTCTAAAAAAGAAAACTTGATGCAATACAGGAAAATACAGAGTCAGGAAAAAAACATATGACTTGTTGTATGTTAATAAATTTAAAATTGTAATTGTGTAAAATACTTCAGGACATAAAATTATGTTTTAAAAATTTGTTGCATCTGGCTGCATTATAACCTTTAACTCTGCTCCTAAATGAGTGTTTTATTAATTTAAACCATTCCCTAAATATGAAGGTTAATTCCACTGCTGTTTGTAATTAAAGCACGTTGCAGTCACTGTGTGGTTTAAGTCGGGTAATAATTACAGGCAGAGTCAAACGTAACATATTCCAAAGCTCTTTCTTAATAAAAAGAATCATTGTCCTCAGATGAGCTAAGCGACTTTTTGTGAAAAGGCATGTAAAACATACCATCATCATGTGCAGCTATGCCTCACAGCAGCACTTATATTTCCTGGTCAGAGTAAGGAAGTCACAAGATGGTGGTTTCTCTGCTACTTTTTTTTGAATGTCACTTGAGTGAAGGAAAGGATAAGGAAATAAAAGATACTTACTGCATTGTACTGTATATATGATGACATTTATAAATATGACTTCTAAAAATAGACTGTGAATGTAAGAGCCACGGGGTGCCATGATCTAGTTCCTTTTCAAATCAATGAGGAAAATTAATTAACATTAATGTAATTATTTAATTGGACGGATTGAAAAGTAGAGAGGGCACCAATCTGACACCTACAGTATTATCATTACATTTACATTTAGGTATTTGGCAGGCACTCTTATCCAGAGCGACTTACAAAAAGTGCTTTGAAGTTTCCGTCACTGGATAGATACTTACACAAACCCAGTTGGGAAGAGTCGTCGTTTAAAGATTGTCAAAGACTCCGCTGTACGGACGTCTAGAGGAAGTTCATTCCACCACCTAGGTGCCAGAACAGAAAAGAGTCCGGATGAATGTCTTCCTCCATCTCTGAGAGATGGTGGGAGGGGGCGAGCAGTGCTGGAAGATCGGAGGGAACGTGGTGCAGTGCGTGGTGTGATTAGATCAGTGTGATCAGTATCAGTATGAGCCTAACATCAGAAATACACTGGATTGTATATTGGATCCTGTTTCATACATTTGGATCAGATTTGAACAATTAATGTTTTTTTGGAATTGGAAATGTTTTCATATAAAAGTAATTTAAAATGTAAGTAATTTTTTGTGTGAAGATTTAACAGTAAAGTGCTTCAGTAAAAAAAAATAATAATAAGAGCTTACTAGCTTTAAAAAACATTATAATTTGAGTTTTGGCTGATCCTCAAGGTTTCTCAAAAGGAAGTTTCTCTGCTTTACTTCTTGCAACATGCATAAAATCTATTTTTATTGAACAATGTGACCAGAGCCTATTTACAAATCGCATGTCAGTAACTTCCAAATATTAAATATAATAGCAGAGAACAAATGAGGCATCATGACTAAATAGATGGCAAAAAGTACAGATGTGCAAACAGAGATTTCTGAATTTTTTTGGGTGCTATTAGATCAATTATTATTATTACTTTTTTTAACATGTGATAGCATTCTTTGTTGTTGATGTCTAGCTTTTTAAACAGAATGTGACTGTTTTCTGTATAAATTTTTAGATACCTTTCTGTCTATTTCTGTAAGCAATACAAACCACAGCAAACACTTAGTACTATAGTATATCACAATATTAGTGCTTTTCCTTACAACCCATTGAGTTTTAGTATAATCTACATTATATGACCAAAAGTATGTGAACACACCTAACCAAAGTGTGTCTATTGAACATCCGATTCCAGATTTATTCCCTCTTTTTTGTTATAGTAACCTCTAGAAACCTAAAATGTCTGTAGTTATGTATAATGTTTGTGGGTTTTTGTCTTCTTAAAGAAATGGAGGACTTGGATCAGGAGGAGCAGTTTCTCCATGATGCCAGAAATGGGAACCTGCCAGGAATTCAAAGGCTTTTAATAGCTAAAATCAAAGGAGAAGCAAAATTTGAAATCAACTGTAAAGGTACGCTCTGTGTTAATCACATTTTTGTTTTGTGTCCACTTTATATTGTTTTTACCCTTAGACTTGGGTTGATCTAAAAAAAATATATAACTATTTTTATCATACTGAGATAAAAAAATAACTATTTAAAATAAATATATAGATAAAATATATAGATAAAAAATATAGATAAATATTCACATGTTTAATACATTATTGGATTTGTGGTAACATCATTCAGATGGACTGGGACGGACACAGGCTTTCCAATGTGATCTCCAAAATAAATGAAAAGAGTACCTCTAGCAAACTATTGGGCTCCACAAAAAGGGAGCAAATAATTATTAAGGCAAATAATCTTTCCTTACATGTAGGGGACTCCTGTAGGGCAGTTTTTTTGCACGTAGCAACACCACAAAGGGCGCTTCATTCCCCCCCATTTGGACTGCAGCTCTTAGTGGGTTTTTTTCCCACATTTTATCGACCATAAGGCAACACTAGTGGGCACTTTATCATATTTTTATCTACCATAGGGGAATCCAAGAGGACACTTTCAATATGTTGTTTTAACCATGGGGCACTAGGAAAATCCTTTCACTGTGTGTTTTTTTTAATGTATTTAATGGTGACTATAAAATAATTTTTTGTTCTTAGGCAAGAGCAGGTCAAATTTTGGATGGACTCCTCTTCATCTGTCCTGCTACTTTGGACACAGGGACGTAGTGGAGGAGCTGCTAAAGGTAAACATTATTTAAATGAATTTTCTTCTTAAACAATAAAATGGCTAAAGATTTCACCGTATCCCATGTTCAGGCTGGAGCAGACGCCAATCTGACAAATAATGTAGGAGACACACCACTCCATAAAGCAGCATTTACAGGACGGCAGGTATGTTATATAAACTATATGTACATTACATGACCGAAACAGGTGTGTGATTTCAAACTTACATTTAATTAACATTGTCAGCGTCTTGCATTTATTTATTTATTTTTACTTTGGTGCAGTGCAAACTTTAGAGCGCTCTTCCAATAATCTAATTATCATTTATATTATTTATAATTTCAGCTTTTGGGCAGCTTTTGGTTCTAAAAATAAAATGTATAATAAAATAAAATGTGTATCACTCCTGCATATGTAAACTGTATTTTTTGGACAAATTTAATACATACCGTATGCCCGATACATTGAGAATAGAGCAATTAAATGGGATAAATGTTTTTTTTTTTTGTTAAATTACAGTATCTTAACTGATTTGGGAGGTGATTTATGTCTTAAATCATTTTACAATTAGCCATGTATTTTTAACATTTCCATAATTATACATGAAAGGGTTAAATATCTTCTCAACTTATGTCTGTATATTATTAACATGCTGTTTAAGGGCTGTAAATCAATGTGACTCTTCTCTGTTTATGTAGGAAGTGGTGATGCTGCTGCTTCAGTACAATGCCTGTCCTTCAGTCATTAACGGCTCAGCTCAGATTCCCAAAGATGTCACGCATAATGAGGAGATCAGGAGCATGCTGGAGGGTATGTCCACTCACAAAATCCATCATTTGAACTTAAACTGGAGTTTAGTTTGACCACTGGGCATGAAGATGTCATTTATGCAGTAAAAAAAAATAATAATTTTTTTTACTTAGTGCTGTAATTATTTTTACAATAATTTAGGCTTTTGGCCACTGAATTGTTGAAATGGACAACATTCCAAGAGTAGATGTTTCATAGTTTGTATCATTCCGCTTGTATGTGTTGGCTACATAATGTTTTGAGTGTGGCAATAGTTTTTTTACGCTGAAATGCTTAAGATAATTCAAGAAAGTCAAAAAAGCAAAATCACGACTGGGCTGTGTGTTTTAGCTCTTAGTGGAACAAGCACAATCCCAGCGATAGTCAACTGTGAGCACCACACGGGCAGTTGTGGCTCAAACGGGTAAGACTTACTGATTGGAAAGTTGGGGGTTCGACCCCCAGCACCGCCGAGCTGCTACTGTTGAGTTCTTGATCAAGGCTTTTGACCCTCTGCTTCAGGAGCGCTGTATCCTGGCCTTAGCTTCCTTACTGGGATATGTGAAAAAAAAATAATTTCGATGTGCTATAAAGAACAAATAATAATGACAAATAAGTGAATCTTAATGACTCATTGAAGTGAAAAGGCATTTAGATCTTTTCTCTGAGTATGTTATGCTGCCCTGTGATGCAGCATAAGCAAAAGTTCAAATTCTGATATCCAGAATGGGAAAGTGGATTATGGAGTAAATCAGGCTGTACCAAGCAATTATAAAAGGCAATGAATTTATTTTGCGTACAAAAACTGGGAAAAGAAGAGGACTTAGTCTCTATTTTTCTGACTAATAGAGAAATAATATCTCTATTAGTCAGAGATGATGATTTGTTTAGGTCCTTTTGTTACATGTTAAACATACACTTGTGATCTGGTCGTGGAAAATGCCTTGTATGAAAGTAGAAGAAAGTTACTCAAAGCTGTGTTGCGTGTAACAAAGCAATAATTCCTCACATGGACAGGAAGTGTATGTTTCTAGTTTTCCACTGAAGTCCACATGACTTTGCATCCTGACTGTGGTTCTTTTCTTTTTGCTCCGTCAGCGGCTGAGCGAACTGAGGAGAGGAAGTTGGAGGAGCAGGTGTTAGAAGCAGCTCGAGAGGGAGCCACAACTACCCTGTTAAAACTGGTACTTGCACCACAGCTAATCACCTGCATGATCATGTGCAACAGCCAATAGTATAAACATGTTGAGCAACATTTTTCCCAGTGTGTAGCATGTGCTCTGTAAGGTTTAGAAATTCAGAGAAAAAGTTACGTTTTTATTTTCAGCTTTACTATTAGCTGTTCGTGGGTGCTTTGTGCTTAACCCAAGTGGCTAATCTCCTTCCCTTTCTTCATCTGGTGAGCTTGTCTGATGTGTGTACAGTACTTGCCCTTTTTATCCATTTGTAGTAATATTTAATGGCCATTAAACTAGTCCCTGTTCTATCATTTACATTATAGCAGATATAATTAGTCATTTTATTTCTCACAAGCCTCGCATTTTTTATCTCTTGAAGGTAATAAGTTGCAGACTCTAAGTTATAGCTTTAAATCTGACACTGGAGTCTTCCTCCATGAATAATAATATTATTACAATATTCAAACATCGCAATAAGGTAAATCTCTGGTTTGCAGCTACAATATTGTCAGAGCGGATATTATAGAAAATTAATAAACATCATTTGATCAAACCAACAGCACTGCAGTATAAAGAGTTTCACTTACTTGGATAATACAGTCAACAAATTGTCTCAGAAACGTGAAGATCTTCTAGTCGTTGTTTTAAATTGCTAATAAGGAATGTTATCTAAATCTGTGATGCATGATCATTTCAAACATAGCTGAACAGGGAGAAACCTCCAAACCTCAACTGCACCGACCTGCTCGGTAACACACCACTACACTGTGCTGCATACAGAGGCCAGAAACAGTGTGCAGTCAAACTGTTACAGAATGGAGCCAGCCCCAATATCAAGAACAAAAATGGTAAGTGTTACACATTTAGAAGTTTTATGGAATGAGCATGAAGTAGCACTAAAACCTGCTGAAGTATTGTATAAAAATAAAGGTTTTCTTTGGTTTTGCACTGAAGTAGGATTATGTTATAGTATTGTTATATATTATATAATTATAAGGCAATTTTATATCAATATCTGCAATCAATGTATGTTTCACTCTTGCCCTTTTTTTCAAAATTGTGTATGGGGAAATGGGCATGAATTCATTAATAATTTATTTATTTCTAACTATTTTTCAGAACCGATCACAATAATAATAATACTAATAATACTTATAAAAAATAAATAATTATTTTTTTAAAGAAGAAAAATTTTCAGTATTGTATACACTTTTTGGGTTTATTGTTGAGTTTTCTCCATGGTGTGCTTGCAGGTCAGACTGTGTTTGATCTTGCAAAGGACAGTGAGATGAGGCAGATCCTGGAGGGCAGTTTAATGAAAGTAAGTGTATCATACACTGGTGGTGAACTTTTCTGTAAGGAGATGTTACTGTAACGTTTAACGAAGAAGTCTATAGTGTTAGTGATTTATAAGAGTCAGATGTAAAGGTTTTGAGAATGACTATTTATATAATAGCTGTAATATAAGTCTGAACAGAAATAAACTTGATTCTGTGATGTTCCACAACAATAATTCAACAACAGGCAGACAATATGGGTGACTGTTGTAATTTCACAAATATTATACAAGAATTTGTAAGTGTTGGAAATTTGCTGTGCCAGAAGAGGAATAAAACATGAGACATACTGTTTTGGAAAATAATCAACTTCAGGGTGATAACACTAGCTGAGCTTCAACATAACACTTTGGTCATAGATTATTTCCCCCATAACAGCAGTGATTTTTATAGGATCAAAGTGCTTAGCTATGCTTTCTTTTACAGGGTGGAAGGCATTATGTTCAGAAGTTTGATGGTCCTCTTTGGAAGGTATATTTCTGTGTGTGCGTGTGTGAGTAAGTGTGAGCATAGTGCACAGATACATACATATGTATTTTATCATACTGTATATACCTAAACGTTGAGGGTAAAATTTATTGGTTATTTTTTCTTGGTGTTTTTTTATGTTCTATAATTTGTCAATTGCTGATTTAGGTTTTTTTTTGGTGTTTTTTTTTTTTTTTTTTGCTTGAGATATAGAAATAGAAACAGCAAGAGAAAGAGAGACTAAGTGACAAGGAAATTGCAAAACTATTTTCACACAGGATATACGTAATGCTGAAATACTAACATAAATTCAGTTGGGACTTATTCAATTATTAAAAAAAAAAATTTAACATTAAAACTTTTTATAGTGTTGCACTTATTGATTGTCTTGCCATTTTCTCTATAAACAATAATTTTTTAATTGTTATTATTTTAAACTTCAGAGCACAAGGTTCTTTGGCTGGCGTTCCTGTTGGGTCGTTCTTCAAGATGGAGTTTTGTCATTGTACTCAAACCAGTGAGTGTTTTTGAAGGTTATCCTCTCTATGACTAAAGAAAAAAAAAAAGCTATGACCTTGGATATTTGTATTAGCTGGTGTGTCTTGATGATCATAAATGGGAAAGTACCTGAAAGGATACTGAATCATCAACTTTGTGGAAGAAATGTGTTCAAAGGCTACGTTCACATTACAAGTCATATTGCTCAAGTCTGTTTTTTTCTTTTTTACATGTCATGACGGGTCACATTCATAATTACAAGTGACTTTTATTTGACTCTAATTTTATCTGACTCAAATGTGCTCTGTTCTTTCGCTGCATGTATACGAAAATCAATATGCCTTTGCTAATGCCATCTGGGTTAAAAAACACATCATGAGCTTTTGCGACCGTTTATTAATTTCAAACAATGGATTAGATTTTAGCAAAAATATGCTTCACTTTAGCTGCTAGCCCTCCAGCGCTGCCGTTGCTGACTGACATTGGCGCGTGCCCCATATGTGCACAAAGACATGAAAAAAAAAAAGTTGCATGGATTCCAAACCAAGTTTCCATTCAAGTTGCGTATTGGATATGTATCCTCTTTTCTTTTTTGTTCTGACACCTAGGTGGTGGAACGAACTTTGTCTAGATGTCTGTACAGCTGAGTCTCTGACAATCTTTAAGCGATAACTTAAGTCTTTTATGTTTCTTTCTTCAGTACTTGGGTTATTACCCGCCCCATTAAAAAAAAACCCGAAAAAAAAAAACCTCTCTAACAGTGTTTCACTGATAGTACTTAGTTAGTAACCTAGTAACCCAGTGTAAGGATCTATCCAATGATGGAAACTTCAGCACTTTCCTATGTCGCTGTGGATAACAGCGTCTGCCAAATGCCTAAATGTAAATGTATCCGATCTGAAAAACATCAGATTTGTTCTTTCAGACATCCTTAAAAAATCAGACCTGTATCACATTAGGGTAAAAAAAAATTAGAATTGAATCACTTCAAGCTGGTAATGCAAATGCAGACATAAATAAATGTTTTTTGAAATGACAGTTTTGTTTTATGTCAAAGTAAGATAATTTTTACACACATGATAACGCAAAGTTGGGACTAAACATCTGTGTGGCCATAAGAAAACCACTTTGTTAATGAGGCTAATTAGAACAAAAGGCTTCAGTTTGATAGGTGAACATATTGGATATTAAACCAATGGAAAAAGGTCATGTGGTCAGATGTATCCACATTGACCCTGTTTTAGATTGATGGACATACTGTATGAAGGTAAGAAGAGAAGAGCATGAAGTGATGCATCCATCATGCATAGTGCCCACTGTACAAGTATCTGGAAGTTATGATCTGGGGTTGCTTTAGTGGGTCAGTTCTAGGCTCGGCAACATTATGTGGCAACTTAAGTCAGCTGATGACCTGAATGTACTGAATGACCATGTTTTCACATCGCTGCATTTTAAGTCCCTGATGGCACAGTCATATTCCAGAACTCAGATGTGAAAGTGTGATTCTGCCAGCATAAGGAAACATTTTCACATGTGAATTGGCCAATGAGTTGCATGCTGTAATCAAAGCTAAAGGTGTTTCAAATGAAATATTGGACTGTGCAACTTTTTGAGGGCTGGCAGTGTCTTTAATTAGGTCATACCAAGCAGAGGGATGATTAATGGTTGGATATTTTGTGACATCTTATATAAAACTACTCAGAAATGTAAATGAACTCCAGGATACACCCACCTGCACCAGTCAATGACACTCTGATCGGCCTTTGGTGTTTAGTAATTAGTAATATAAAAAGAATTACTGTATCTGATTAACGTTTCTTGTATTTGTCCTGATTTCAGGTCTGATGCCTCATCCAACAGTCAGAGAAAAGGCTGCAAAGCCCTGACCCAGGCCCATTGTAGTGTAAGATCAGTATGTTTTACAAGATCTATTTATACTTCTTGTTAATTTAGTCAGTGTTTTAATATCTGGCTTCACTCTCACAGACTAAAGACAGGGGCTACTTCACAGTCAAGTACTTTGATGACAGCGTCCATTATTTTAAAGTCTCACCAAAAGGTGACCCAGAAGCCACCAGAAAAGTAAGAATTCCGATCTAGGTTTTGATTACTAGAGATGATTCCTAAAAAAATGGATTTGTGGTTCATACCCACACTCAAGATGGCACATGGTCTAAATATTGAGAGGTGCGTTTGTATGTGTGTGTTTGTTACAGAAATGGCTGGATGCTATCGAGGCACACTCTGCTTTCAGCACTCATTACTGCTCACAGGATCAGGACAGTGAGGAAGATGAGGATGAGGTGATATCATTGGGTGAGCTAACAGAGTCTCTGCAGGTGAGATAGGATCTATTTATTACTTTTTATATATGCAAACAGGTCAAGAGGGAATAAATTAATAAAATTATGTTAAACACAAACAGTGACAGAACAGTAGCCCAACAGTGACAGATTACTGGTGCTAATGGTCTGGTCATGTATATTTCAGACCATGTATGTATATTTTTGAGCCTGCCTTGATATCATAAAACCTATATCAAGGCAAAGTTTACGACAGTTAGTTCCGACCGAGTAATCTGATTGGATGAGAGGTTTTCCACAAGTGGTGATGTGTGTGTGTGTGTGTGTGTGTGTGTGTGTGTGCATGTATACATGTATCACTCTGCATGACAGGTGTTTCATGCTAATGTAAGCTACTAAGTTAACTAGCTAATTGTTATGTGACAGATGGGATTTTACAGCATACATAGCGCTCTAGCTTTCCATTTTATGTTGTTTGAGAAAAATGGAAAATGGAAGTTAGCTGATATTCTAAAGTGATTTGTTTCCCTGGTCTGTCCGCCACCTCCATGGTTTATTATCTTTATATTTTAACTACATAATACTGGTGAGAATTTCACCTCTGTTAATTACAATTAACTTTCGATCACTAGCTGTCGGTTACCAACTTTGCCAGTCGCAGTTAGTTGGTTCCGACCAAGCACAGAAGGATACATGCTGGCAGAGCAGGATAACTAAATAAATTAACTGAATAAACAAAAAAATCATAATCTGTTAATAATAAATGGCATTTGTGGAACTGTTGTATAAAAGCAACATCACACTCAAGGTGGTGCTGTTGTACTAAATATCAGCACGGCTGTAATGCCTTCAGCTGTGCCGAGATTCAGTACAACATCACTTCTTCTCTTTTGATATTGCTTAATTCTAATAACATGTGCACCAAATACAAAAACATGTGCACCAAATTATTGGGGTTTTCTTGATTGATGTTTTTTGCACAATCATTCTTCCCCCCAAAAAAGACCAGCTCAAATAAATCATTGCAAGTCTAATGTTTCCATGACATATAATAATATGTCAATGACATTTATAATAAGTGTTTGTAGACTTCAGGCTGCAGGTGTAAATACATAAATTCAATAGTGTTAGTTTATTAATCATGTAATCCCTTTAAAGCAAAAGGTTGGTTTTATTGAATGAGATGTATTTGTATAAGAACCACAGCTTATCTCAAGATTATCTCAAGTTTATCTTTTTCTTCAAACTTTCTTTTCAAACTTATCTACTCGGTGACATAATTGATAAAGAAGGAAATGGTTAATTTAAGGTACAACAAGGTGTTTTTTAAACAAATTAGGAGCTTTCGTATGATACTTGTTTCATCCATACGCTTGAATCACCAATAATCTTGTATGCATACACACATCATCTATATAAAATATTTTTTAGAACATAATTAGCAGCCCAGAATAGTCCAAAATCTTGGATCACCATGATTGTGATGCTGTGATGTGGTTTTGGTTGTAGCTCATTTTCTTTCACTTATTTTTACAGCGGGCTGTGATGCATCATGGGAAGTTGGAATCTGAGGTGTTGTCCCTCTTCTCCATGGTAAAAGAGGATGCACTCAGTGAAGGTAAAAACAGCCATATTTATATTGTTTAATTATTAATTCATTTTAAAAAAGGGCAGATAGCTCTTATGTCAGAAAAGGACGTTCCAGGACTAGATTTTTTTCTCCATTACTTATTTATTTATTACTCAAATGGATCCCTTAAAGGTATCTATTTTTTGGGGGAAAATATTCCCCTGGGTGACAGTCATGTCCTGTTTGAATTATGTTGAGAATGGCATGCCAAAAGCTGTATCCAAATCTGAGTTTTTAATGCTGAAACATCAGTTCTCAGACCTCAGCTGTAACTATAACTTTAAGCACTGCTTAGTTGTGTGACAGCATACAGGATGAATTTTGGAGAAATGCACTGCAAAAGCTGACATCATATTAATGTAGTATACTTCATCCACTATTTACTAAAATAATAAATAAACAAATACTGTAAATAAATAAATCAATAAATAAAAACAACAACAACAACAATATTATTATTATTAGTATTATTATTATTATTATTAATATAAATATTTAAAGTTTACGAAACTTATTTTTAGTCAGAATGTACATTTGAGTTTTATAAATAAACAGCAAAGTTTACTTAGAAAATACTATATAGATCAGACAATATTTAAGATATTTTCATTCCTTCATGAAATATTCATGAAAATTCCTATTTTCATAAATTAATTAATTATAAAGTAAATTAATTTCTTTGTCCTGTGTGTGTGCGTGTGTGTGTTGTTTATGTGCAGGCCTCCCGGGGGCTGTGCTGCAGAAGCTCAGAGAGGTGTGTGAGGCATCCAGTGAGACCTGTTCGTATCTCCGTCAATGTCTAGATTTGTTCTCCAAACAGGAAGGGGTATGGAGCAACTTACTACATTTAATTCACTGATAGATAAAGAGGAAAGTTATTCAAGAATACTAATGTATTGCAGTAATCATGTCTGTTTTAATTGTGCACAATTAGAAACCTAATGGATTCAATATTATTAATCTTCAGAAACAGGAAAGTGAACAATATGTTTAAACGGAAATAAAAAGGGCAAATTCAAGAGGTCTTAACTGGTAAGGTAATTGTGTAATTCATAATGTTTGGCTCATTATAATGTTTAGTTATGCTAGCAATGCAGTCTGATCCGAACTCTCTGCAGGGCGTACTGCATACTTCTAAACAGAAGTGATACCCAGTGCTTACTACAAAGCAGTCAAATTTGAAGGGCACAACCAGTGAACATTTTGCTTTGCATTGTTTCATGCTGATTAATGATTATTTTTGATTATTTACCTCCCTGGACCTTTTCCACCTATTGTACACGTGAAATCTATGTTACTAGGAGTCAGTAAACTACACAAATTAGCACATTATACTGAAGCACAGGGAAACTGATATACACTGCCAGTCAAAAGTTTGGACACACCTTCTAACTCTATAATGTTTCCTGATTCTTATTTCTTTCTTCATTGTAAAGCAATGCTGAAGGCATCCAAAATTTGCAAGAATCTCCTCTGAACAGTTGATATTGAGATGTGTCTGCTACTTATGCTCTGTAAAGCCTTCATAATGGCTCTAGGTCATGATGATTTTTGAGGCTGGTAACTCTAACTCTCCTCTACCTCAGAGGTCAATTTTGGTCTTGCTTTCCTGGGATGGCCTTTATGAGAGCCAGTTTCATCATGTTGCTTGATGGATTTTGCAAATGCACTTGGTAATACTGTTATTGCAAGAACGTCTCCAAAACAGCTGACCTTCATGTCTTAAAATAACAATTTGTTGATGTTGTTACGTAACATAATGCATAATTCTATATGTTAATTCTTAGTTTTGAAATCTCCAGTATTGTTCCAGAATGTATAAAATATATCACTTAAAAAAAACATTGAACTAGAAAGTGTATCCAAACTTTTGACTGGTACTGTTATTTTATGAATTTATACATTAATAAATAACATAAAGTTAAAGTAATAGCATAAGTAGTCACCTCCATTCCTGAGAAACTCCTAATTTGCATGCAAGTAAAGCATCATGTCAGTAAATATTTAGATTCATCATGGAGACCAATCAGATTTTAAAACAAGCTTAGGACAAAGTTCTGGAAAAGTGTGGTGTGAAAACGTATTCATGTTTTCTAAATCAGTCAAACTTGTTCTCATTAGAATATGATGAGTAGGTTAAATGAAATATAGTCAATGCTGTGATTGTATCAGGAAAATTATCATCACTGTTGTCACACATATGTGGTGTTTTGTTATGGATATTTCTCAGGTAGTATAGGAAGTATATGGTTTATCAGTGTGAAGTTATGAGATCAAGTGTGTTACTCCATGTGTGACAGCTGAGGCAGAGCAAACCCAGGAGCATGGGGTTGATGATCATTAGCAAGTTTCATAGTGGGATTTTTTTAGAATCCATGCATGTGGATATGTGGATATTCTACTGTACAAACCCCTATAAATGAGCTTGATTACAAATCTAACTAATCAGAATGGAGAATTCAGCAGAACTATACTATAAACTAAATAATTGAATCTGAGGTCTAACAAACTATGAGCCAAAACACAGTATGTTTTCTGATTTTATTTGTTTATGTTGTTATGTTTGTTTATACATATAATACAGAAAATGTGTTTGCCAACAGGCGGCACGGTGGTGTAGTGGTTACCACTGTCGCCTTGCACCTCCAGGGTTCAATTCCCGGCCAGGCTCGATTCCCGTCTCTATGTGCATGGAGTTTGCACGTTCTCCCCGTACTTGGTGGGTTTCCTCTGGGTACTCTAGTTTCCTCCCACAGTCCAAAGATATGCAGGTTAGGCCTAATTGGCGTTCCCAAATTGCCCGTAG
Source organism: Leiocassis micropogon (assembly GCA_028565275.1). Taxonomy (NCBI): domain Eukaryota; kingdom Metazoa; phylum Chordata; class Actinopteri; order Siluriformes; family Bagridae; genus Leiocassis; species Leiocassis micropogon. The sequence continues at coordinate 12,229,067 of JAOVVA010000004.1, read as the reverse complement.
TGTGTGATTGAGTGTGTGAGTGTATGTGTGTGTGCCCTGCGATGGATTGGCACCCTGTCCAGGGTGTACCCTGCCTCGTGTCCTAAACCTCCTGGGACAGGCTCCAGGTCCCCGTGGCCCTGAATACAGGATAAAGCGGTATAGATAGTGAGTGAGTGAGAGTGAGTGTTTGCCAATAAAGTTTCTTCTAAAGTTTAAGCAACATGGAAGTGACCAATCTTTCTTCCCTAAAAATTTGCAAGTTGCTAACTTCAGCTGTTTTGGAGAGATTATTTTATATGTGCCCCAAAAATTTTTCAGTATTATACTATCTGGCTTCAAATAATAATAAGTTATTTATACTTCTTTCAGTATTGATACTAAAATTGATGTATGACCTGTTAAAATTGTTGCTTAAATTAAGGCATCCCATGCAAAATTATGGATTTTTTGCCCCCAAAAAACCTGTAGTGTCCATAACCATTTCAAATTCATAATGCAATACGTTAACAATTGTGCAATTTTAGAATAATGCACTTTTGTGGGTTTATGTCTTTTTATCTGAAATCTAAATTGGCCAATCTGAATTGCCATCTAAATGACAATAAAGATCATTAAAGGATTTGAATTCCAAAAAGTTATGAACACTACACCTAGATGAGACTTTTTAGAACCAAAACCATGTTTTGGCTGTATTTATCTTTTTGCCATAGCTGCCTTTTCATTGTTGAAACATTTGCACTAAACTCTACAAAGTATTTGGCTGAAACAGCAGATGGGTGTGTCCTGGACATGACTGATGTTTGTGACCTTGTCCTTGTATTACCCTGGTGTGTAAGAGACACCAGAAGTGATGGCAGTCCATCAGGTCTAACAGTGAATGTTTTTGCAAAGGGCCACCAGTTACATGATACCCAAAGGATTGTGTTTCCAACTGAGTGTACTGGAACATGACAGTCTGCTTTTGTTCTATCAGATTATTCATGGCATTAATCTTCTTATCTTAATCAATATGACCAGAAACTGCTAAAGTGCTAGATTTGTTATATTCATAGTGGTGATGTTTAAAGATGTAGTCTAGTGTTTTTTTTTATTATTATTCTAAATGTTATGTCTGCTGGAAAAAAAAATGTTAGATGATGCTAATGCATCTGCAAAGTTTGAGACCAGATGTTTTTAATGACTAATATACTTTAAAATAAACGTACACTGACATATTTTACAAAAAGAACATTAAAATATGTTTATTATAGTTCCTTCCTAACCTTTCTTAGCTTTGTTCATCTTACCAGCCTAAAGATGAAGTGACTGAATGAACTAATCTGGTGCTTTTTTGTCTTTGTTTTTTTTTCACATTTGAGTAACTTTCTTATTTGGTCCTAGGTTTATATATATATATATATATATAAGTGACATTTTGCCTACTGTATGTGCATGTGAGAGGCGCTCGGCCCAATAATGTCATTCAGCATCAGCAGTTCAAGGATTTCATAGCAGTGCTAGCAATAGCTGATAAAAGAGCTAAAATAAGGCAATCTTACTTTATTGCTTCTTCTGGGACTTTACAAATGCAGCTAAGTAACTGCTTTTCATCCTCCAGAGCCCAATAATAGTTTTGCTAAAATTGCATCCATTTGAAATTGAGAACCGGGCATACGTCTAATCAGTTCAGTTCATAATTAGGTTGTAATGAATCAAAATGTCAGTGATACTCCCAATCATGTCATCAAACCAATAACAGATGCTTGTAGGCTGTATAAGCAATAGCACACAAGGTAACTGTATGCAATAGAACACAACAGAACAGACTCAGTGATTATTTTGCCAGTCATGTTGGTGCTAACACTGATTTGTGGAGTGAAGAGACAACAAAAAGACTCATGTTTAGGCACAGTAAGATATTTATTTATTTATTACCTACCTCCGGTAATGAGACAGTGTGGGTAGATGATGCTGATACAGCGTGAGAACAACATTTCCTGTGGTAAAGTTTAAAATGTGACAAGAAATTCTTTCTTCCCAGCAGTAGATTAGGTTTTAAATGTAGAGTTTGTCATGGTTTGTTTTAGTGGGAAAATCTTTTAATGGTTACAACTTTAAAATGCCTGACCTTGAATTTGATACAGGCATAAAGGCATTTCAGTTCAGGAATGCCTGCTGAATTTAAAATAAGATAGACTAGATAATGTACCTGAATTTCTCCATTTTTTTAGGAGAAAATATAGAAAACATTTCAGTAAAAATATGTTGAAATCAACATAAAATCTTGTTTATAATAGAAGTCTAAGGGCAGTTGTTAGGACAGTCAGTAAATGTGTGTGTGTGTGTGTGTGTGTGTGTAGGCACGCAGCCTCAAGCTGGAACAGGAAGTGGAGAAGAACAAGATCCTTTCGGAGGCTCTGCAGACCTTGGCTACAGAGCACCATGAGCTGGAGCAGTCTGTGGTACGAGGCTCGTCTCCCCGCAGCGCCATTCTCAGCGAGGACGACTTCTACGATGCACTTTCCCGTTAGTGCTCCTTCATCTTCTATTAAAAGCAGTAATTTTCCAATAAGTGCTATACTGTCAGCTCCAAAAGTATTTGCAGCCTTTTAAATAATATGCATCAAAAATCCATCCATCCAGTAGATGCTTTATCATGGTCAGGGTGGAAGTTTAGCCGAGGCTTATCACAGGAACACTGGATGTGAGACGTGAGTCTGGAGGCTTGTTTGTTGTTCTTGACAACAATCTATTTTGCAATCAGTCTTTTTGGAATATTAATATAAGGTTGTTCACATGTAAAATCTTCCATCTTCATGTTCCAGTATTATGAAGGAAAATATAGAACAATGAAAAATGTTGCACAAAAAGATGCATGAAACGATCATTGCAAAATGTTTATTTTAATTAATACAAGAGCCCTTCTGATAGATTGTTTTGTAAATATAGCAAGATTGCTCATTTACTTTTTTTGTACAATCAACTCAAGATGATCTTTTCACTCAAAAAGTAATTGATTAAATGGATTATGTTTTGCCAGCATATTAGCAAAGCGAGCTAATTGAACTAGCCAAGTACATGAACCAGAGACACCAACGATCTCTGCTATTTCATTCAAAGATTAATTTATCTTTTCATTGTCTCTATTCACATGTAAATTACAGGATAGGATTTTATTCATTTATTTGCAGGCACTAGTTGCAGGTAGGAACTAAATTTGTGAGTAGGTATCTGAAGGAATGCCCCCGCACATCTGCTACAGGATTGGACAGAGCAATCATTTGAGCCAATAGTTTGTATTTTCTAGCTTTTTGGTGTCATAGCTAATTTGCAAAGAATTGGGAATAGTTGCGTGTTTGGCTTTACTCTAACATGTTTGTAAAAGTACATGTGAACTTATGGGGAGATAGGAACATACAGTATGTTTGACACCATAATATCACCAATGCATGTGTCAGTCACATGTTTTTCATCGTTTTGTAAGCTGTGAAAATAATTTCACAGAGCTAACTGCATGCTCTGAACACAGTACCAGTTGTTTAAGGGACTAAAAACATAATTTTTGTCTCATTAATGATTCATTGCAGTAAAACAATTGACTGCTTTTGCAGTTTTTCAGCATAACGTGTGAAGCTTCAGTGAACTGATCAGGGATTAAAGTAATACATATAATCTAAACAACTTTTTTGCAGTAAATAAAAATTGTATGTATGGTTTTGAGTGTTTCATGTGCAGCTTCATTCATCAGAGCATTTCGGCTCCTTTAAAAGCCACCCGATCCCCTACTCTGGTTTCATCAGGTAGCTTGATGGCAGCTTCTCTACTTAGCATGTCCCGTGTGTGTGTGTATGTGTGTGTTTGCTATAGATTCTGACTCTGAGCATTCACAGAGCTGCCTAGAGTTGAGTTGTTCTTTCGAGGAAGGGGACGAGGGCAGGTCAGAGCGCTTTGGTAGCGTGCAGAGTTGTTTCACCGGAGAGAGGATGTCCCAGAACGACTGGCATGGTGATGAGGGGGAAGAGGATGAAGGAGCCAAACCTGAAGGAGCCAAAAAGCACAGGTAATGTGCGTATTGGACAAATTTACAGTGTGAATTGACAGGTGCTCCGGGTATGATCCCAAAATTATTCATTAGCTGCAATGTTCCAAAATTACAATTTCTATGCAAAAGTATATATGAAGTTTTTAATAAAATATGTAAAGTTTTATTTTTTATCTCCTCTGTGCTGTGTTTTGTTTTGGTCATAATTTTAAATAAATAATTTAGTTGGAGTGCGTCGTAGGAGGAGCTTGCATTAAAATTGTAAAAGATTGATGAAGAGGCCAAACGTAACGGCTAGTAATTTGAACTTTTCATGTAATTTGTGAAAACCGATAATGGCATTAACATGAGTGCCTGATACAAAGACAAGATGTCTTTATCTGTGTTCACTAATGATTACTTTGTCTGTGAGGCCAAAATTAATAGAAAATGAATAAAATATATGTGTCATACTTCTAAATAAAAGTTTTTCTAATAAAAGTCCAAAAGTCATTATATGCATTTATTGCCAGACTTTCTTGTGATTTAAATGTAGTCTTGAGGAATAGTTCTCCAGACTTCCTGTCAGACTTTTTTCCTGTTAGCCCTCATTTTTAGTCCAGTCTGGTGATTAGTATACTGGCATTGTTTTCCCTAGAGATGTTTACAGTCTTGTTGACAAGAGGATGATAGACTTTTTGTGTGCACATGCTAAAGTTTTTGGTTATTTATTTCTCGTGCAACACAACACTCAGCCACGACACTCAACTGGACTAGTGATGTGTCAGTCATGAACTAGACGCCTCAATGAGCCAGCTCTTTTACATGAGCAGTGAGAACTGGCTCCCATCTTTACTGGCTCACATGCCACTATTTAATTAGCGGCTGTGCCAAATTATACCAGTGGAAAAGTGCTGCTAACAGTGTTTATCCTTTCACATTATGAAAAAAATCAATCAAATACTATAGTATTCCTTATGATTTATTAAACCATACTTTAGTAGCATGTAATCATTTAAATTTAAAATGTCATGAATTATCAACACTTAGGAAACTGACCTGAAAGCTCTAAGATGTCAGCGCTCAGAGAAAACAAGGCCTAATTGTGGTTTATTAATGCATTGCATATTGTGGTCAGCAGTGCCGTAAAGGGGGTATTTCTGGACGATTCCAGGTGCCCCGGGAATAAATTAGATTTTCAAGCGGCCCAAAATCTCTAGCAGTGACCCTGATTGTGGTGATGTGTGTTAATGATTAAAAAATATATGTGCCATAAAAATATAGTAAAATCAGTCTACTTTCTTTGACTCATATGTTTAATGTAATGCAGGCTAACATCTTCTATTGATGATTTTTGTTTCTGTTCCTCAGGACTAGTTTGCCAGCTCCCATGTTTTCCAGAAACAACTTCAGCATCTGGAGCATATTAAGAAAGTGCATCGGAATGGTAAAAACACTGAACTTGAACAATCACTGTATTGACACTTACAGGGTGATATGGTTTTAGTTAATCAAAAGTAGATGTTTCTTTTATTAAACCCAGAAATAAATGAATTAAAAGGAAGATGTTCTTAATTACATTGTTAGTGTGGCAGTCTCATGCTCCCTAAACCATTCTTTCACAATTTAAGCCCAATTAATTTTGGCATCGTCATCTTGGAATATTCCTGTGACATCATGGAAGAAATTTTTTTTTTCCTATAACAGCATGATAAAATATATTATTCCTTACTTCTTTATTTGGAATTTTTTTGTCTTAAATTTTGTACGTATTTAGTTACATCACATTAATTTATTCTATATTTTAGCCAACATTAGGGAGTTACTAGTGTATTAATGTGGTTGTTGTCATATTTTCATCTTGTTTTTATTACACTGAAAAAAGTATAGTTCGATAATATATGAATTATTTATTATATAATTTTTTTTGTGAAAAATGTTTTTCAGACCATTTCAGATTTTTTTTTTCTTAAAACGATTTGTTATAAATGTGTAAAAGGTGAAAAATAATAATTTTTTTTGTTTTTATAATTTTTCATGGTTTCCATCAGATTTGTGAGGGTTTCCATTAGGGATTCTTTGGTTATTAATAAATACCACCTAATGCCAACAGGGCCTTCATTCATGGGTGGATGATTACATCAGAATAAAATTCATTAAGCCATTTTTATATTTATATTGTTCAGGAATTTTCAAAAACACTTTTAAACAAGCATTTCTATCGTGCTTTGGTTTACAAAATGCAGTTCTTATTAATCAGATTTACACCTGACTGTAGGTTTAGATTCAAGTGGGTTTCGAGCTGTTAATTTCACCTGGACTTTAAGGCTTGTAATGCAGAATACATTGATCTTGTAATGCAGTATTTTTTGTACTTATTTCATAATCTTTATGCAAACCTGGACATTGTCTCTGTCTTTAGGAGCTATCTAAGATCACCATGCCGGTTATCTTCAATGAGCCGCTCAGCTTTTTAC
>JAOVVA010000004.1:12190200-12209063 GCA_028565275.1 Leiocassis micropogon | reverse complement strand
ACAATAAAACAATATATAATAAGATTCATTAACACGTAGCGGGGAGCTTCCTGTTCTTCTAAAAGGAGTCTGTGTGCAAACCTGTGGGAACGGATTGCGAAAGCGGATAGTTAAACTGAGGGAACAGCTTAAGAAATCGTGGGAACGGATTATTAAACTGAGGGCACAAATTACAAAACTGTTGCCACGGATTGTTTTTTTGTTTTTGTTTTCTCCTCTAGGTGACTTCCGCGGCTCCGTAGTTTTCAGTTTCTCTGTGACACGACGTGTTTAAAAATGTGTTTAAATCTTTAAAAAGCATCTGACCAGTTTCAGCACTTAGACACCACTAGATGGGGCAAATGAATAGCCTTTGAAGCTGTGTGTGCCATAAATCTGCAGACAGTAACAAATAATGAAATATCAATATTGTTAAAAGTTTAAAAAACTTTTAGATTGAGTTTAGATTTTAAGTGTTAAATTCACTTGCTGCCTTAGAACTCCATGGACCAGGAATTAAGGTGGTGATGTTTTTCCATCCCATCCTTGGCAAACCATGTCTTTATAAATCTCGGTTTGTGCACAAGGCATTGTCATGATGAAACAAGTTATGCCTCTTTGTTTCAGTGAGGGGAGATTTCAATGCTACAGCATACAAAAACATTCTATACAATTGTGTGGATCAACTTCTGTGGCAGCAGTTTGAAGAGACATACATATGGGTGTGACAGTCAGGGTTAGATATTCTGTAGGTTTGTAAAAACATGTACCAGATCATATATGCAGATTGTATGATCTGCAGTGGTGACACCTAATGTAAGCAGTTAAAGGATGAAGAACATATTTCACTACTACACAAAATACTAAATACCATAAGTTTCCTGAATTCCTTGAATTTCAGATGACTCTTTATCAGATGTGCAGTGCACTACATATGGTGTAATAGGCACAGTTTCTTTTTAAAATGATGCAGTGCTGAAACAGCAAATGTTGCATCAGAAAAGAGGAACAGGAGTTGAAAATAGGTTTGAAATGACTGGTCTAACTTATGCAAGGAATAAAACACTCCATTTCTTGCTGTTATCAGAAAATATTCAATGACAAGGTGGTGTCATGAAGAAATGTTATTATTAACACCTTGAGGATTAGATTTTTTTCTATTACAGCATGCTCTAAAGTGTTGTATTTGACAACAAATTATTACAATTAATTACATCAAAGTGATGTACAATGACATCATTAAGGAATTAATCATCATAATTTTATACATGATTTTACACTTATATTTATTGCACTGAGATACAGTAGTTGCTTTTGTCACTTATGGCATGATATGTAAGATGATCAGAATCCAGAAATTAATAGTCCCATAGTATATCTATACAACAATATATATTAAAGGAACAAATAAACTTCAAAAATTAGGTTCAAGACTATTAATATTAACAGGCGGCATGGTGGCTTAGTGTTTAGCACTGTCGCCTTGCACCTCCAGGGTACAGGTTTGATTCCCACCTCGGGTCTGTGTGCATGGAGTTTGCATGCTTGGTGGGTTTCCTCTGGGTACTTCGGGTTTTCCTCCCACAGTCCAAAGACATGCAGACTAAGCTAACTGGTGTGTCTAAATTGCTAATAGTGTGTGAATGAACATGTGAGTGTGTGTACGTGTGCATGGATTGGCACTCTGTCCAGGGTGTACCTCACCTAAGTTACCTGGGATAGGCTCCGGGCCCCCTGCGGCCCTGTAAACCGGATAAAGTGGTATAGACAATGAGTGAGTAATTATAACAATTACAATAATGCATTTATTGAAGAAGAAAAGTTCATTAAAACCAATAAACGGGGGTTTTAATTTTAGACAAATGAATCGTATTGTTTACTGGTAATACATCTCTCCGTTTTTCTTCCTTACTACTACCACGTTTGGAAAAAGTCTAAATTAACGAGAACTTCCCTGTAGAATCTGGGCGTCACTTCTGTGAGATTCGATTTGCTCAAATGTCCTGTCAATCATCTTGTACACGCCTCCTCTTATAAATAAGGGGCGTGGTTGCTGCGCCTCATTCGACTAAAACTTCTCAACATGGCGTCGCAGCGCATCGACGGAGTGAACAGGATGGAAAACGCCAGCTCAACTTCATCCCATCCCGGTTTTAGCAGCGATAAATATTCTTTACTGGTCGTGGTCGGGGAGCACACCGCTGCCGGCTCTGTGGAGTACCTAGTTTCGGAGATTGAACGAGGTAAAGTTGCTATTTTCTTCCTGATAAATCGTTGCAGGGAATCAGGAGGCAGCAAGGCTTTCTTGGTTTTTTGGCTTTGATCCGATTTACAGGTGATGGGTACTGGAGAGTTTAGGCTCACTTGCAAAACAAAATCGGCTCCATTTTGCATTTTAAATAGGATGTGAGACCTTTTTGGCTTTACACAGACATGCCCTAAAGATAACACTCGTTCTGAGATAGCTGGCTGAATCCTAATCGCGTCTTTATTAGAGTCTAGGGCACTAAAGCAGAAGCGCTGTCTTAGGGCGCACTGTGTAGTGCACATACTGTACATACCACAGGCCAGACTGAGTGTGGAGCTGTAGATATAATGCATTAGTTTTTATAGACTATAGAAAACACTACTCTTAACCTGTGTAGTCATCTCTGTTTATGATTTGGTGTTCAGTCTGTGAGAAGGAATAAAATATTGTGGCTGGGCTTTTGTTTCAGGATAGAATGAATGAAACTAACTGATTTCAAGGGAATTTCAGGATATTATGCATGGCAAAATAGTTATGGTTTTAAGACATGCTGGTCCATGAAATCAACCTTGGTGATGCAGATTTTTTTTTGTGGCTGTCAGTTCATTGATATGATTGTGCATTTAAAAAAAAAATCTAAATAGTTGTGGATATTTTCACATTCTAAGCTCTTATGAAATAATTTCCTCGAATAATTTTTATGACTTTTTTTTTTTTTTTGATGATTCATCCCGTACTAGTCTTGTTTATCTAATTAAGCTCTCTGGAGCGTGTATGTCCCGCCCCTGTTGCTGTGTCTTGCTTTACAGTAGCTGCTCACTATCAGTACGCATGGTATATCAGTGTGTTGTTGCCTGTCTGTCTTCCTACACACTATTTGTATTCCAAAGCACTGCTTGTTAAAGAATAAACAGTTAGAGGTTATACATTCGGAAGATAGGGGTGTTTCTTATGCGCCGTTTTTTCTGCTTGAGAAGGTACAACCTCTATTCTGTCCCTCGTACACTGTCAGGGCTTCCTCATCAGTAAGAGTCAGTCATATCGCTTTCTCAATCTCTCAGACACGTCACATGGCTTTTGATGACAACCCTGTGGCTCTTTGTTTTCATCCCCATTGCTGACACTGAAGTGCAGCTCACACACACATGCAGCATATCTCCAAAAACAAATCTCAACATCTAGGATCTCGTCATGGTTAAAGGGGTTGGGCGTGGGTGAAGGTGGCATTGAGAAATCCTACACAGCTATTAAAAAAAAAAATAAAAAAAAAAGACTTTTTATTCATGTTGCTTTTCTCTATATTTAGCTAGTTTGCTACACTGTATCTCACATACTATTGGCTGTTTTGACACGCATATCAACACACCATCCCTCTTTTTTCTGTTTCAGGAAATGTCAAATCATGGCTCTCAAACTATTTTGAAACAATTTCATAGTTTGGCATAAATATAAAATTATTATTTTAAAGGTTTAGGACTCATTTACCTTCCAGTCTCTTTCTAAAACACCTCAGAAGGTATTAACCTCATAAACAAGCATTTGTCTTCAAACACTGGGGCTTATTTTGTATTTATATACCATTTAATTATGCCGGAAAACATATATATCCTTAATAACGTAACATGCACATCTGCAAACATGGTTTATATGTGCAGTGCATCATTTTACACAGAGTCCTGACAGGAAACTGCTGAGTCGACGTGTCCTCCCCTCGACTGCACTGTTCTTATAATGAACAGCAGGAACACTGAAGCTGGGCCGCTTGAATATAATTTTAACCATGTGGTAGACCACAGCTTTCATGCAGAACAGTTCTGAAATGCAAGTCATATGAATTCTGTTGTTTTTGTAATTTTGTAATGAAATTGGTTTAAAACAAATCATTTAAACTTTCAGTAACCTTCACCAGATGATGAAAGGAATAATTGAAACCAGGGTACTTTGATATTCACACTAGCAGGCTGGGTCAGGTTGGGTGTGGCCGGAGAAACGTTGTTTTTAATTCTAATAAAAAGTAGTATAGGATCAGCCAAAACATTAAAAACACCTAGGTTTTGCTTCCCTTTGTGAAAACCGGGGCAGCTCTGGCCCCTTGGGGAGTGGCTCCACAGGACTTCTGGTGGTGTAATGTGGTGTTTGGCATCAGGACTTTGGCAGCAGATCGTTCGGGCGCTGTGGGTTGCGGCGTGGGTCCTCCATATGTTTGTCCATTGCTTGATCGGATTGGGATTTGGGGAGTTTGCAGACCAGGTCATCTGCCCTGGGCACTTTGCCTGCTGGGCCCTGTGTATTGTGAGCTGTTGTGCATTAGATGTTCTGGTGCTTTTCTATCATGGCAGCGCGGTTTGTACTGCATTTACTTGACTTATTTTGTCGGAAGGACTGGACAAGCTGGTCTTTGGGCCCCGTGGGTATGAGTAAACACATGGTGCCCATGATCCTGTCACCAGTTTACTTATTTGTTTATTTAGTTGATGATTGGTATTGTTCAGTTCAGCTTTTGATGGTGTTATGGCTGATTGATATATGTCTTGTAAAGTGAAGTAGTTAATCACAAATAAGGTTTTGCACTAATCTGTTTTTCTTTTGTTTGATTTGTAAAGCAATCAAACTTCTTACTCACTAGAGGCACCACGATTTCTGTTACTTCCTTGCAAGCATTTTTTTCTTGGTCTCTGTATACATTTAACAAAAGGTCTTATAAGATTACATGTAACTACAGCAACAACATTACACAAGTTCCATAAGATGGTATGTGGAATTATCTGAGGCGATTGTTTGTACTGTATTTATTTGTTAGCATCGTATCTAGCTCGGGTCAGATGTTACTAATGTAATGTAAAAACATATGGCATAGTATTTAGCTAGTTTAACTGCATTAATAGAAACTAAGAGAAATAATTAGTTAATGATTTGTATCTTCTTTCTAACATTTCACTTTCCAAGATCATGCCCTCAACCAAAAGTCAGACTTTTATTGGTTTTCCGATCGCTCGTTAAAAATCTTTATGGCGTCTGGCAGAGACGTTTAGTTATTTTGTCTGTAAGTTTATCTGAAAGTAGACTGTGCATTATAAACAGAAGAGTTGTATGACAGTTTTTTATCAAACATTATTTTGAAGTTTAAATATGCATCCAGCTCTGAATTTCTGTTGCCTAACCTGAGAAGCTAGTGAACGGTCTAAAAGGGAAAAGGGGTGCAGAAGTTTTAAGGAAAAAATTAAGGAGAGAGCACTGTAGCTACAAAAAGGAAAGTAAGATATGAAGAAATAGGTGGAGTGAAATAAGTTGGAGCAGGATGGATTAGAACATGAGAGAGAGATGTTAATATAGAGGGGGCAATGAGAGACAGATAGAGAGGAAAAGAGGAGCGGGAGAGCAAGATGAGACTGGGTGACAGATACTCGGAAAGACATGTAGAGAGATATTTAAAAAAATGGAGGGAGGGCGGGAGAGAGAAGAAGAAGAGACCAGTAAGGGGACTCTCAGGGAGGAAAGAGGAACAAAGATAGTGTCAAAAAATAGACATAAGTGGAAGATGGGAGGAAAGTGATAATGGAGTAAGAAAAGGAAAGGGAAGAGAGATGGCAGAGGGTAAGATGGTCAGTAAGGCAGTGAGGAGAGATGTGCTAGAAAAAAAGACACAGGTAAGAAAAAGGAGAGAGATGGGAGATTAAGGCTGTTGCTATAAATACTGCAGCCGGTTTACGTCATTCTGGCTGATCCGAGCGAGAGAACATGAGTTTGTCCTCCATGTTTAGTGAAGCTCCGCCTCCTACAGTACACCCTGCTCCAGAGGCGAAAGCAAATTTTAGATGCCATTTCCTGTACTGGTAATGAGGCATCTGTTTGCCATTGATTTGGGTTCAGGGAATGTTAGTGGAAAAATGATGGTTGAGAGGATTTTACAAACACACCACCACCTTGTGACCACAGTTCGTATGACTGCTCCGATACTGCAGGGGTGCTACTGAAACATTGTGAGAATCGCATCAATCTTTTGTATCGATCACAGCCTTGCCTGAGCTTCCCTATGACACAGCACTAAAGTCTATACACGATGTCAGTATATAGTACATGCACACAATTATATCACTTTTTTTTACACAATTACATTCTATTTTTTACACAATTATGTTGTATTGTTTTAAGCAGTTAAGTCGCATCGGCATCACACAGTTACGTCGTGTTGGCTTATATCATTGTTTATGCAGTAACTTTATTTATGCAATTACAACATATACATAGTTTACATAGTATCTTTATGTGTACATTGTTTATTCAAATACATCTTATAGTTTGTGCATTTGCATCACTTTATTTGCACATTTTTTATCGTTTATGCAGTAACATAACATTCTTAAAGGAATTTTAACATATTGCTTACACAACATTAGTTTATTTGGTCAGTTAAATTGTGTTTTTTCTCTTTTTTTTCCACAGTTGTGTTGTTTTGTTAGTTGAAGCATTCCAAACATCATTCCACCAGCTCTGCATGAGGCATGTGAATGGTGCAGTGTGCAGGAGATTCAGCTTCCTCATTGTGCTTCATTTATCAGCTCAAAGTCTAGCAGTGTGTAAAGAGGAAGCCATGAGTATGTTACCATGGGTGTATATCACAGATCATTCCTGTCCTTAGATTGCTTAACGTCATCTGTTGTTTCTGTTTCTTTCCCCATCCTTTGATCCTCAGTCTTTATCCCTGCTGTTCTGTATGACGGAGAATTAAGGAACACATTTACTTTATTTATTAATTTTTTCACACCCTGACCACCATTTCCTCCTTTTCCTAGTCAGTCGTCACTGTTGCGCAGATCACATACAAAAATCACTTGCATGTGACAGCAACTGCACAGCAGGACTGCAAGTTTTTAAAAAAAAATACTTTCCTGAGAGAAATTTATAGGAAGCCTGCTTTCAGTATGGTTGGCTCTTTTAAAGCGTTCTGAGGTTTTCAACAGCATGCTCGAAAAAAGGATGCAAGTGAACAGCACAGGGGGCAGGGCGGCTACCTCGGTTAGCTCAGCTGTGTGTTTGCATTGTGAAAACGGATGCTAATGTGCAGCGGCATCTCATTTGTGCATGAATGTCTACACCCAGGTTAAAATTCTTTCACTGGTTTAAGCAGCAGTTGATGTTTAATTTAATCATTTTGCTTTTCTGCCTTCATCCTCCATGAAATGTGCTTTTTTTCCCTTGCTGGTTGTTTATTTGTTTACTGTTTCCTGTTTGGTTCCACTGTGGTTTTTGGAATCTTTAACATTCTTTCACAGGATCAGTGATTAAAGGTGTGGTGTCCATGCATATGGATGCATATATATCTCCGGTCAAGGAGATATAAGACCTTTTGTACTTCAATCCCAGTGAAGTGCACATTGTTTGTGCCAATCAGCTGTAGTCGAGGAGGCATGTCCTCAGTCTCTGTGCTTCGTAATGAAGGGGGCATGGCTTCTGCCTTTCATTCATAGTAGTCTCTTTGAGTTGTAGTTGTATTAAAAGGCTGTGTAGCATCTGGGCATGTCGGTCAGAGTGAACAAGCTGCCCTTTAGTTGAGGGTCCTATTAAGAGAGGCATGATTTGGCATCAATTTCCAATAAAGAAAACAAAATGCATGGCCCTCTCTGCATATCAATATTAAAGAATGGAGGTGTGGTTTCCGTGCTTGTCCTGATGAAGGTTAAATGTCCTCTGTAGCTGTGAGTCCTGGTGAAGAAATCCTAATGATAGAGGCGTGTCATGTGCTTGTTAGGGTGAAGGCATGGCTTATGTCCCTGTCAGTCCTAATAAAGGAGGAGTTGCTCTCCGCCATTCATTCTCAGATGAAGAGGCGTGGTCTCTGTGCCTGACATCTGAATGGAAAAAGAAGTGATTATTAACACTGAATTAAAATGTAACAACCTAGAATCATTACCTTGACCCAAAAAATCTACAACTAAAGTAAAATCTTTTCTCCCAATCGATTAATCATGCTTAAAAGTTTATGCAATTTTTAATGCAATATTTGACACTTGTATAGACACTTTGAGCTGGCAAGTTTCATCCTATTTTTGTTTGCGTGTCTGCTTTGTACATTTTGAAATAAACTCTGGTCTGTCCATGTGAAGTTCACTAAACATGCTAAAGTGATGTGTCTTTAGTTAAATTGATGCTTAATTGTTTTTTTTTTGTTTGTTTTTTTACAGTGCGATCAAATTTGATTCATCTTTTATCACAATTTAAAAATCTGTGGTGAATGTGCTATTGTAATTATTTGCATTAATCCAAAAAAAAAAATTGCCATTTTAGTGTATTCTACATGGTTTTCTCAGTATTCTTCAGGTTGGCTTCCATTTGCTTTGGAAGGAAACAAGGAATTTGTTAATCTTTTGGGGAAACCTTTTGTTTGTTTTCTCTGGAGTTGCTCTGAATTGCTGCTTGTCTAGCCACAGACATGTTGGCGAGTGTATGTCCAAACACACATGGTCAGTTTCAGGCTGAATTTCTTTTTCAGGCTAACTTTACTTCTGTGTGTTGCTGCCGTGGAACTTGGGTTGTTACCGCTCACCCCTGAGACAGAATGTGACCTCATCAGGAAGTGAATAAATAGAAAATGTGTCACTGTCTCAGAGTGTGTTTGCCAGACATGTCCCTGCCAAATACTTTCAGTTACTTTGACATCATCTGCCCTGTCTTTTTTTTTTTCCCCCACGTTTCTTGACATGTTCGAGTAAATAAAAACACAGATGAGGTCATGTCTATGTTTGCCGCTTGTAGACCAAATGCCTCCACATTAACACATTTAGGTAACTGATTTCCAAAGATTCCCTACAAACCGTACTGGTATAAATTTAAATATGAGCTTGTGTGTGTGTGTGTGTGTGTGTGTGTGTGTGTGTGTGTGTGTGTGTGTGTGTGTGTGTGCGCGCTCTGGGTTTTATTCAGATTGCCCTCCACTAGCTCAGTAGAGTAGGCATATAGTACACTGGTATTGGTTTCTAGGTGTCTTGATTTTGGTCTTGTGGCTTCGACAGTTATATCGACTGCTAATATTCTGCATGGTCTAATACGTTAGCGTTTCTATAGTAACAGCTCATATACCGGGACTTGTATGGTGCTCACCATGCACTCGGATAATTATTGAGCAATGTTATGTGGCAATAAAAAGAGATCAGCTGACTATATGAATGTGTTGAATGACCGGATTATTACTTCAGTGCATTTTTTTTCTTTCCTGATGAAACAGGAATATTCCAAAATTACAATGCCAAGATTCTTCAGACTTTTCTTCAGAATTGTGCCTCTGGGAGCATGAGATGATATTTTCACACATGAATTGTCTACCATAGAGTCCTGACCCATTGAAAGGCTTGTAGGCTTGAAAGCGATGTGCTGGAGAAGACTTTACAGAGTGGCTCGACTCCCAAGGCCAAAAATTAACACAGATCTTTGTGCAAGATTGTTGAAACAGTGCCTTAGAATAATTACAGCTAAAGGCAATCGAATGATATATGAGTGTGTGATATATACATTTTTTTTAATATATATATATTTTTTTTTTGCCTGGGACATGTGTTAGTCTCTTTCTCCACAGTGAACAGATTTCCAGTCATACACAAAGTGGCAGAGCAGACTGGTTGTTATAATGGCCGTCGTTGTGCTCTGAGGCCTCTGGCTAAATCATTTATACAACTTGTGCTTTATTCACAGCAAAAATGTTTACTGTGGGAGATAAAAGCCCAGTGATATGGCGTATGCTCCACCCGCTACACTCCCAGTGTAATTACTCTGCACTCTGAGGTCACATTTACAATTACATTTCATTATCTCCTGCTGGGTGCCAAAGGCCATAGTCTGGCAGGATATAGAAACGTCCAAAACACCAAGTCCACAGCATCCTGGAGCTAATTTTAACCAGCTGAAAGATGAGCAGGTTGGATCTTTTCTGTGGGGGGAAAAGGAGAACTGCAAGATTTTTAATATTGTTGAATTATTTTTTTTTATACTAGAAACACATTCATCATTGTGATGAGGAGATTAAATTAACCATTTTTGTTTTTTCACCATTCTCTCACTGAATCATGTGCTGTAGGAGATTCACAACAATATTCATGTTCTATAAATAAACTTTGTCCGATAGCTATATTAAATAAGGAAGAAAGCATGCAGTGTTTGGTGTTACAAGGAAACCATCAGTGATTAGAGTCGTAGCTATAATTCTTAGTTATTTATCCATAACAGCATGTCCTGAAGTATATAATTCCTCTTATTCCTCGCAAAACAGCAATGACTGACATTTATATACATCAACAAACATGTGATACATATATAAAACAAGTTCATTAGTGTTTTCACTTGTGTTATATCAGTGATAAACCATAATTCCCTCACCGTCACTTTTTCTCCTTATGTTGTCGAGAAACCACAACACAAAAACCACAAAAAACCTGAATGTTAAAGTTCATTAGTGTTTTCACTTGTGTTATATCAGTGATAAACCATAATTCCCTCACCGTCACTTTTTCTCTTTATGTTGTCGAGAAACCACAACACAAAAACCACAAGAAACCTGAATGTTAAAAAGCATCCACACTGCAGCCTCCTTCCATAAAGGTTGCATATAGATCTCCCTACAGAACAAGTCACCTTATCACCATTTCTTTTCAAATCAGTTTATCAAGTTATTTGTTGCCTATGACCTCTCGGTAATAAAATGAACTTGATTGAGTTTTTTTTTGATTGAGTAAACATTTAAACATTTCAAGGTGAGCATTTCATCCTTTTAGCTAACATAACAGCTTTTATAATTTAACCACAATTTCATTGTTATGCACCCCATAGCTATTAAATATTTGAGACGTTTTCACAAATCATTGACCGTTTTGTAATTCCTTCAGAAAATGAGCCGCTGGATGTGCACACACAAGAGGAGCAAAAACAGTGCTGCTAGACTACCTTTGCCAACGCAAGAGCCAAAAATTTGCTGCAAATTAGAGATGTCTGGTTGGACAGGACTGAAATAATTATCCCACCCTTGAGTTAAACAAAAAAATAAACAAACAAAGTATTTTAGGAATTTCCCCACAGAAACACTGCAGATCTAGATGAAAATTAAATTGGGTATGAGAAGCCAAATCTTCAAATAATAATAATGTGAAACACATGAAGTCTGTGCCACTTTTCTGCCCTGTTTGGGACACGCCCGACTCTACGTTTGCTTTTTCTGCATGTTAGGTCTAATGTGTCTATGCGAAAGTGAACTCTGAGCATAAATGATTGACCCCAGTGTACTTAATGTGCTTTAACAGACCTTTCTGTCTCTCTCGTTTCTCTGTTTGTGATGTAGGTATTCGCTCCTGGGATGTGGACCTGTCCTCCTGCAATTTGGACGAGCAGCTTAAACTCTTCGTCTCCAGACACTCCGCTTTTTTTTCTGAGGAGCTCAAAGGTATGATCTAAGTTGCAGTGACAATGTTTACTCACTCTTATGTACAGAGTATGATACTGAGATTTATCACTTATGCCAAAAATTCATCAAGGGTCACTAGGAGTTGTCTTTTCCAGCCCATATGAGCCCAGTGTTATATGTGAGTGTCAGCTGGAGTGAGTGACAGTATTATTATTTGACACCTGGAAGCCTCGCCTCCTTTTACTTACGTCAGTAACATTTTGCCCGGTACTCTCATCCCTTTCCGGCTCCAATTTCCCGCTTCGACGATTCATCAATACAGTGTCCTTCCTTTCTCTTGCAGTAAATAGAGCATGTCTTCAGTTGCACATTGATTTGAAAAAAAAAAAATCTAACAATGTGTGCTCAACTTGAGTAACATTTAGTATGTAGTTAATGTCGTTTAACTATATTTTTTAAGGGTGTTGCTGAAAAACAATTGGCCTACATATGAAAAACAACTTTTTTTTTTTTTATTTCACAAAATTATTTAAATAGGCAGATGTTTCAAATGGAAGACTTAAAATTTTTTTTTACTGGTGATAATTATAAAGTGATTTAAACGCTCTTGGTCTCCTGCAGTAGTCACTGCAAATGAGTTTAAATTGCATTGCACAGTAGTAACCTGAATGTGTAGGGTTTTATAATAACCACGACCCTGTGGGGGAGACGGGTGTTTGCTGCTGCTTGTCTGTTTTAGTTAAGATGTGGGCACTATAAAAGTTTACCTGCATACTCTAATTAAATATTATTGTAGCTATGGGAGCAATTTCTTTCTTTTTTTTTTTTTTTCGACCATTGCTTTAAATAATCCTAAATAGTCCTAAATGGTTATAATGTAAGAAACCTGGATTGCGCAAGTTGTTGACATGATGACAAATCTGCCCTTGTCTTTCACTTTGCCAGCTCGATCCAAACGATTTTCTCTTTCCAATCAAAAGGACTGTTTGTTGACCACTAAATTCAAGACAAAGAAAATCAAAACGGCCTTGTGGTTTTCAGATGTTTGCACATGGCAAGTACTCTTGAGCTCCCAAGGACTTGTGTGTTTCTCAAGGGCAGTTTCACGAGCTAGTCAATGGTGGGAACTCTGGTTCAGCCCCCCCCCATAAGCCAGTGCTGGGGCGGGGGGGAAAAACTGAGGTGAATGCATTGACATTCTGAATCAATTACAAGTCAATTTAGTGGTGATTACCAAAGAAGGGTAGGAATGTTAATGTAAAAAACTTAAGCCTCCTCTTTATGAAAAGTTAGAATCAACATTGTGTTGTTTGCACCAAACAGGCAAAACATTTGACCACTTTATTACAAATCTCCTGCCTCATACCACGTCAGAATCACCATTTGATTCAAACAAGAGCGGTTAAAAACTTCCATATGCACCCTTCTAGTCTATTCCCAGTGCGTAAACATTTCTGAGGTGAAACCAGGAAGTGGTTTTGTCAGAGGATTAGAGCCAGAATAATTTTGTTGCCATGACAATCCAGGCAGCAAAACTTATTGACCTAGCCATGATTAAAATAAGAACTGAGGGTAATTCTCGAAATTTTGCTATCGTATGCTAGCAACACATTACATTTAAATTTGAAATCTGATTTTGTAACCGTTCTCAGAGCCATAAGGAAGAATTGCACTGTCCTCCTTGGAGTGTTATTTTTACACTGCAGTCTGTAGTGATCACTCACAGTTGATGATGTAATGGTTATACTTTAGACAGCAAAAAATGTGGGCTGCTTCTAAAAAAAAAGTTTCCTGATGAAACACTAAAATGGTTTTAATAAAAGGTGAAGTGATGAACTGAACTGGATTTGTGATCTTCACAACACAGCAACAGTTTGTTAGTGTGAAATGGTCATGATAAAAACATTTTTTTAAAAAAAGATGAGGATACTGAATGACATTTTTGACACATTATGCATTCTGATATGAGTTGAGTTTTCTAACAACCTGCTGGCAAGACATTAGTGTTGAACGATGATAATAATAATAATAATAATAATATTAATAATAATGAAAAAAACAATAATTAAATATGTAATAATATTAAATTATAATTTTCCTCATAGACACTGTGATACCTCAGATACATATATTGAGACACAATTTATCATGCTATTTATACTAAATTGTCCAAACATCCAATCCCAGAGGTTAGGAACTATTGGACATGGTTTTGAAGACTGGAATGGAATTGGAGAAGAGAACGGAAGTGAAGATATGAGCAGCTGACAGTACAGCTGTTATTCCCCGCCTTTAAATCACTGTCTAATGCCGGATTGTGAACACATGGCACACGACTTAAATTCTCCACCATGACAGGATGGCAGAGATCATCAGTCCCTGCAGCTGCTAAGGGAAACAGGATATTACAGAAAATAAACACAATTAGAGTACAGAAAGACAACAACACCGATGCCCTGTCATCATAAAAAGATGATGTGCGTTAAATCATGTGCTATTCAGTGGGCTAACCGGTTTATCCCTATTGATGGAGAAATAAAGAAATAATTATCCAATGAATTTGCATAGTTAACCAAGGTGCAGGGCAATATTGTTCTCTTCTCACTTGATTGTGAAATGTAGCAATGTGGTATTGTGCACATATCAGCACAATGTGAGTAACCTTTTTTTATATGACTGACATTTCAAATAGGGTTATTTGGCTAAAAGCTTTATCCTGTATTCAGGGTCGCGGTGGGCCTGGAGCCTATCCCAGAAGACTTGGGGCACGAGGTGGGGTACACCCTGGACAGGGTGCCAATCCATCGCAGAGCACACACTCGCACACTCAGTTTACATTTACATTTAGGCATTTGGCAGACGCCCTTATCCAGAGCGACTTACTTTTTAAATTTATTTTTTTATTTTTTTACCTCATTATACTGTACATATGAGCAGTTGATGGTTAAGGGTCTTGCTCAAGTGCCCAACAGTGTTAACTTGGTGGTCATGGGGTTTGAACCTGAGACCTTCCGTACCGTAGTCCAATGCGTTAACCACTGAGCTACCCCTGCCCTGTTTATAGAGAACATAAACATCCAAAATGGCAAGAGAATTGACAGGACATCAAATGCTGAAATCTGAAATTTTAGCACTTTTTAACTCTGTCAGTACTGCTAATTAAATGAATCGCAGGTTCGAACCCCGGGTGATGCTGTTTACCTCTCACAGCCGGAGACACAGAGAGAGCTGATTGTCCGAGCTCTCTCAGGGGGGGAGGTGGAGGGATGAGAGGTATTAGTGCTCCCACATTAATTGCACGGCTCTACGCCATTCGGGGCGTCTGTGAGCTCGCGCACGCGGAGGGAGCGGATAGCGCTGGCCTCCGAGTGTGTGACGCCGCCCCCAACGGTGTGTGAGCAAGCAGTTCGAAAAAAAGAGGTCAACTGGTGTCACGTGGCTCCGAGGAAAGTAGCCTTAATGTGGGAACCTCCTAGTGACGGGAAGGGAATTGGACACGACTAGATTGGGGAGAAAATCAGGGAAAAAGAATTGGACAGGACTAAATTTATATTAAAAAAAATAATAAATAAAACAAAAACTACATCAAGGGGAAATAATTAAACATTGTTTTTAGCTTTGATTATGTACATTATTAAAGATTAAACATACCAATTATTAAATGATTGTTACAGTATGGCTTATTATTTAGTGCACTAGTCCCTCTAGAGCTCCTGTAAGACTTCCTCAGACACACAGAGGATCCTTGTGGATGTGGGTGTGTGTGCGTGTACGGTCCTCATCACATTCAGGCAGGAGGCTGAGTAACAGGCGAGCAGCTGCTGAGGAATGCATAACGTCAGAGACATCACTCTCTCCACACACATAAACACACACCATCTGTCTTCCTCAGTCTTTCATTTACACTCTCTTCTAAGAACCTGCATTGTGTTAGATTTTGTTTTTACCCAAACACGCACATACACACCAACTTAATTTTTCTTTGTGTTTATTTTTAAAAAATTTAACTGTATGTAAACTTCTGTTATATCAGAAAAACTGAACAAAAGAATTTTTAAAAAACTTAAAAAAAAAACCTTCAAAAAGGATTTTTCTTTGCCTAAGTTACTAATCACACTCCCAGCACAGCTGATTTCACATTTAGCTCCGCCCACAAAACTCCATAGATGGCGAGAGATCTGAATAACGATCAAGTGTTATTTCATTTATGTCCTGTAGCGCAGTGTTTACATCATATGTCCCCAAGGAAGCGCACATTAGCCTTCACCCTCCCTAGTTGGTAGCTGTGGTAAGAAATTGCCAGTAGCAAATTATGAGGAAAATAGGGGAATTTTATTTCATTTATTTTCAGAATTAAATCAGTTTCTGCTGCTATAACACATGCTGCTATGGCAAACAAAGTGAAACATTTACTTTTGCAAACACCATAAAGAACCATAAAGAATTTCTGTTTTAAGATTATTTCCAAAAATGTCACTTTAAGGTCATTGCACTCAGCCGAGGTGCATATACAGAAGACTGGAGTGAAAAGGACTCACTCTGGTGAAACAGGAGAACGAGTCTTTCCTCTCTCCCTCCCGCTCTTTCTCTTTCTCTCTCTCTCTCTCTCTCCCTCTTTCTTTTCCCCCCAAATCTCTGGCTTGTGTTCTAGAAGTGAACTCGCCTTTCATCTTCCTAACCCACCCTTTTATCGATTTACTGTCAGACTCTCTTGGAAAAATTGTGAACCTGATTATTGGCTGAAATTTTAACCAGATGGCCTGGTCATGAGTTTCTGTTTGAGTGTTCAGGTTGAGCTAGCATTAGCGGTGTACGCACTGACGCACTACACACAGCGAATCACTCTGCCCTAATATGGGCTTTTAATTGTTTATTGATTCGTATACATGTTTATTCAGTTCATCACTTATTTCACTTAGGTGTGTGCGTGCGTGTGTGTATATGAGTGTCCTGTTACACCTTAGGGGTTTGTTGCTTCTGGTAAAACTTCCTGTGCTGCTTTTTAATGAAAACAGCTGTGACTGCATTGTCCCACATTGCATCAAATACTAATGAGACAAAGTAAAATACTCTGTCGTGCTGTTATAGGAAATGAATCAGTGTCTGTGTGGAGTGATAAAGCAGATTTACTGTGACTACATCAGAGTTAATTATTTTCAACAGCATGAACCTAAGTTTGTCATTCTTTGTATGCCCCAGCAATTCCATTACAGTTTAAAGTAATTAAAGGGCAGCGTGTCATACTTTTTACCTGTAAACCATTGCATTTAATGTTGTGGAATATCCACAAAACAAACTCTTCCTTACATTATAGCAGGTATAATCAATCTTTTCCTCACAATCTCTTTTTTTTTTCTCTCTTGATGGTAATAAAACCAAAACAAATGCAGCTGTTGTCATGTTAGCAATAAAAATATTAGGTTTGATCATTTCATCAATTTTCAATAATGAATCAAGACCTTCTGACCAATCAAAATGCAGTATTGTATACAACACTGTGGTATGAAAATTAAATATTCACACAATACATAAAAAGCATTAAAAAAGCTTTTCGATGTTGTACAGTACGTAGCACTGTAAGTTAGGTTTTATTCCTGATGTTTGTCTTGTACTAAAATCCATAAACTAAACACAACACTGAAACTCTGCTGCCCCCTTCTTTAGCATAGACAGTCAGTAAAGGAAATAATGTTTACTGAAGCTTCTTCAGACAGAAATCAACTTAATAATGAGAATATTCCACAACTGCTACAAAGATTAATAATGAAGCTTAATAAAGCTAACTCTGATTATACTGTGTTGCAGAGAAAAAAATATCAGAATATTACTGACACTGTTCTCAATATCAATAATTATTATTGTAACATGATCATCTACAACATTTGTAGCTGTCATATTTACAAATCACATTTTTATGATGTATGTATGTGTATATATTTATTTATGGTATATCAATAATTTGATAGTTTGTGTAAAAAAGAAAAAAGTACTGTACAAAGTTGTAGCCTTTTTTAGTGTTATATTTCCTAGTTTTACAAGTTTCTTAAAAAATGTATTTTGCATTTTTTTCAATATTTTAAAGTTTCAAAACAAAATGTTAGCATTTCACAATTGCTAACATAATTTAAAAAAATTCAACATTTAAAAAAAAATTAAGTACTAATTTTATTGTTTTGATTTATTGATAATTTTTTAAATAATTGACTTAATTATCTATGTAAGGTTACATTATTTTATTTTTTTTAACAATTTTAAAATTTTACACAATTTTCAAGATTCATTACAAAATGTTAACTATTCCTTTAGTTAAATGTAATAAAAATAAATGCTGCATTTGGCTAAAGGTAATTTCTGGAAATGCGAAACGAAACCAAAAAACTCGCTTAACTCCGAGCTGACGTGAAATTAACAGAGCTACTCAGAGTATTGGCATTAGCAGGAACAGTTACCTTTTAAATTTCACTGCGACAACATAAACTGCCTGAAGTATAATTTCAGGCCTAAATAAATGACATATCTGATTCACACCGATGTTGTTAACAGCAGTGTGTCAGTGTACAGAAAGGAAGAATCTGCTTCCTATCATGTGTGCTATCATGTTCAAGGTCACTTTTTGTTCAAGCTGGCAAACAAAGTGACGTGTGACTTTATTTTTGATTGGAGGACAGGACTTCTGTCTGGTGATGGGTGAATTGAAAAGCATTGTTTAAGGCATTTTGTGCAGTAATTTTGGGAGAACAAATTATAAATGCGCTAATGAGCATGCTTTACCAATCTTTTCGTTTCCAGTAAACCTGGAAATGTAATGTGAAATTTACTCAAAAGAATGACAATCTATTTCATTTCCCACGTTTACATTTTTTTTATGTTGAGTGTGCACTATTCAAGGTCATGTGAATGAACTGTTGCTAAAAAAAAAGGAAACTTGTTAGAACAAGCACATTTGTTATTGCAAGAGATTTTCTAGACAATTTGATCGAGCAATGGTATAGAATGTGATAGAAAACAAGAGAATTTCCAGTTGGATTTTTCTGTTGTTTGGGTGCTGTGATAAGGCAGTGCATGGCTGGTGTTATTAATTTCCCTTTCAGCATTTTGCCTCTTAGTAACAAACACATCAACAACTTTTTATGTGCTTCTGTTAGAGCCTTAGGGGAAATATTTTTCCTGTGTAAAGCTCAGGTGTTTTTCTGCAAGTGCTGTTATTCATCCCTGATGAGTGTGCTTGTACACCCCCCCCCCCCCCCCCCC
>JAOVVA010000004.1:12155952-12177221 GCA_028565275.1 Leiocassis micropogon | reverse complement strand
TCATTAACATCTCCTTCTTTTTCTTGGGAAAAAAATGCACGCACTGACCCTGACAGATCAAACAGAGTATCTGCTGTACACGTCCCTGTGTTTAATATAGTAATTATAACATGATATAAAAGGTCCATTAATATACACCTGTGATTATTTTTTTAGACAGACCAACTATTGTCAGAGCTGTGGTGTATTAAAGAAACAATCAGTGCATATTGATCTGAAAAAAGCAACAGTGGTGTGGTATAAAATGTTTTATATATTTAATTCAAATAAGATCACATTTAAATGTTTTATAGTGTTAAGCACAATGACATTTTGTCCTGTGACATGATTGGGGTAATTTTTCGCCACACTTTAACCCACATTAGTGCATTTCTCGCCCTCTGCTGGACAGAACCAGACATCAAGGAGAACATTTTGTGCCCTTAGTTACTTCATGCTTGCTGGCTCACCTTCTATATATTGAGGTCACTTCTAAGTGTTAATTGTTGGTTTGCCAATACATCTGAAACATGTGTTTTGCAGAAAAAAAATGCTCAACTTAAATGGTTTAAAACAAACAATCAAGCAAATTAATTAATTAAATAAGACAAGGTCTCTACAAATATATTTAGCTCAAAGTAGCACTGATCGCTTGTTTTTTGTCAGAATGCATGAAATTAATGCAAATAAATGTCAAGAGCTGACAGAAAATTCCTAGGATTGTGAACATTTTTATATATACAGTACATACAGCAGTTCTCCAGGTGGAAATGTTTAGTTAATTAGAAAGTTCAGGATAATGACCAGACTGGTTACAGCTAACAAAAAAATCTACAGTAATACAAATTATAATACTCAATACCGACTCATTATAAACATATAAGCATCTTGTGCTTTACGTGTTAGTAGTAATTTTTATGTATAAATGTATAAATCTTTTATTTAACATTTTAGACTGAAACTACAGTACAGCAGTAACAGGTGCAACAAGCACAGTAACAGGCTAGCCAGGGGTAGCTCAGTGGATAAGGCATTGGACTACGGTTCGGAAGATCCCAGGTTCAAACCCTACAACCACCAAGTTGCCACTGTTGGGCCCTTGAGCAAGGCCCTTAACCCTCAACTGCTCAGATGTATAATGAGATTAAAAAAAAAAAAAATGTAAGTCGCTCTGGATAAGAGCGTCTGCTAAATGTAACGTAGCTAGCAGGAGTTGCATTAGCAGTTGGCTAACTAATAATGTTAATGACAATTTGTCATAAAATGTGATTTAATATTCATCTAGGTTAGGGTATTGTCAAATATAATGTGCCTAAAATGCTAACACAAAACAAAATCTAATCTTTCCTGTCGTTATTTAACACACTTATTCAACATTCAGAAGGTCAGTGGAAAAAGTCGGTGAACCCTGGGAATTAATAACTAGCTTATTAATTGTGGATCAGACCTGCACATTGTCCAAGAGGAATTTTAGCCCATTGCTTCTGACAGAACTATTTTCTGTCATATTCTTAGACGTCTCATATGTATGGCTCTCTTTACGTCATTTCATAGCCTCTCTATTGGGTTGAGGACCAGGCTCTGACTAGGCCACTCCAAAAGGTGGATTTTGCTTTTCTGAAACGCTTTTCTGAATTTGCTTTTCAGACGGACTTGCTCTGGTGTTTTCGGTCATTGTAATGTTGCATCACCCAACTTCTACAGAGTTTCAGCTGACGTACAGACATTCTCACATTATTTTGATATTCTTGGGAATTCATCGTCCACTCTATGATTGCAAGCCGGTCAGTCCCTGATGCTGCAAAGCAGGCCCAAATCATGATGTTTCCTCCACCATATGTTGGGATGATGTCTTCATGATAATCTCCAGTGCCCTTTTTACACCAAATGTAGTGCTGTGTGTTGTTTACAAATAATTCAAGCTTCATCAGGCTACAAAACATTTTGTCAATACGTCTGTAAAGTGTCAATGTGCTCTTTTGCAAACTTTAGGAGTGCAGCAATGTTCTTTTTAGTCAGCAGTGGCTTCCTTTGTGGTGTCCTGCTATGGACAACCTGCTTGAACACAGATGATAGACAGTTCCAATGAAATCTTTGGCTGTCTCTCATTGTCTCTGACTGTTTCTTTACTTCATTGATGAATCTCTGCTCTGCTCTTGATGCCGTTGTGACTGGGTATCCACTTGTTGGTAGGGTGGCCACAGTCCCAAAGTGTTTCCATTTGTAGATCATTTGCTTAACTGTAGCTTGGTGAATTTCAAAAGTCTTTGAAATCACTTTATAACCCTTTCCAGCTTAATGTAAATCAACAATTTTTGATAATAGATCTTCTGAAAGCGCTTTTTGGCAAGGCATACATGTATTCTTCTTGTGCAGAGCAAACTCACAAGATTTGGTTTTTAACAATAATTTTCTTAACTAGACTTCAAGTATGCTAACACCTGACTCCAGTTAGCTTTTTTTTTAGGTAATTAACTCAAGGATTCACATACTGTTTCCACTAGCACTACGAGTTTTTTTATGGTTGTTCTCAAAAAGACATGAAAGAATTGTTTTTGTGTCACGTTATATTTATATTAGATGAAGATCAGATCACATTCTATGACAAATTAATGCAGAAAACTATGAAATTCCAAAAGGTTCACATACTTTTTCTTGCCACTGTATTTTTACATTTTTAACATTTTATGTTCAAGCTCACAGACACTTATGACAGAACTCAGCAGAAAGAGAGAGAGAGAGAGAGAGAGAGAGAGAGAGAGAGAGAGAGAGATTAACAGTAAGAGCATGGTCAAAGTTACTTTTTTATATATTTTTTTATTTTTAATTCATTATTTTATTTTATTAATAAAGATAAGCTAAATGTACTTATTTTGCATCATTAAGGAGTGGGTTTTTTGATTTGGGAGATCTTCAGATACTCAGGTGATTTTTTTCCCCCCTAATACATTATTGGATTGATAATAGAAGCTGCTGAATAGATTTCATCATTTTACCCCTTCCAGTAACCTGTAAGTTACCCAAGAGATTAACTGCAGTAGGATAACTGGCCAATCACAGGCCTGTATAGAAATGGGGGCGTGGTTATGTGAAAAAACTGGGACACGGACCAGAAGATGGAACCTACAGTTTCAGTTTCGTTTCTTCACTCGAACTTTGAGGCTGTTGATCTCTAGTTTCTCACTGCTGGAGTTTCATTTCATTTTCTTTCTTCGGTTGACTTGTGTAACTGTTGATCATGGCTACTGCTTCATACTTTGCAAATGTCCTGAATCAATCAAAAGAAGCTAACTTAAAGGAACCCTCTCCATTTTCTTTTCCAGGTAGAGTTTCATTTTTTTTGTGCAGTATATTATTATATACGTGTCTACTGTTTTTCTCTTGACTATATATAGTTATTATAAAATAATCAAACCTATAAAAACCTAAGGAAGTATGCTTCTAGAGTACTCCTGAACTATTGGCACCCTTCCTATAAAGGAACAGGAATGACTGTATGTACTTAATGTAACACATCAGTTCCAGATCTTCCTGTTTATACACACTGGGATGCATCAGTGTTTGTATCATTCCTCATTTAAAATATGAAAGGTCATCAGATCACCACGAAAAGGCAAAAGGGATGCTAGATGCACTATTAATGGGGATTTACAAAACTTTGTGAGCTAGCTAAACAACTAGTACATTTTATTTAAACTTGTTAAAATAATACAAATATACAAATTATTTGATTTGTACAAATTATTTACATTTGAAGCTTTTTTAAAAAATGTTACTTACTCAATTTTATTATTTTTTATTTATAAAGTAGTTGCATGAAAGCAATATCACACTTGCAACTCTACTGTTACACTAAATGTGTAACAATGATTTACATGCACCTGCTGAATGCAGCCATAAAAATGTTTAGTGTAACCACATTTTAGTTCTTTGATATTGCTTATAAGACTTGTAATGTGAAACAGTGAGATAGATGGATACCTGTGTGTGCATCTTATTGCTTTATTTACCTTACTAGTCATGGCACAGCCAAACAAAAAAAAAACTTTTGCCAGCATGTTAATCTTTCAACTTGTTTTGTGTGTATGTTGTTACTTACCGATAATGTAATAGTACCTGCAACAAGTAAGAAGGATAATGAGCCAAACAAACTACTTTTCACTTTGGGAAAACCAGCAGATAATCCGACCCAGGACAAAAATAAAGACAAGGAAGTGATCGGAGGTAAGAAATAAAATCTCTATATATATAACTGTTATAATAATATCTTGTTTCATGGACTGTGCTAGAACACAATTTTCTAATTACTAGCACAGATCCTTAACCATTTAGCCACGTCTGCCTCTGATGAAATAGATAGAGGTAATTATGAACCTAAAAATCACAAAATCTTGTTTAATAAAAATTGTAATCACTGAAAAATTACTGTCCTCTTGTCTTCCTTTACATATTGTACTAAAACTGTTCACTCACTTTGTAGATGTGTGGCCAAATTTACGTCTACTCGAGACTCCATGGAGATCAGTGACCTGGACCTCGGAGTCAGTATTTCAGCAGTTTTATCATGTACTCATGTAAAATATGTGTGTACACATAATGTTTAAAACATTCTATTCAATTCAATTCAGTTTCATTTATATAGCGCTTTTAACAATAGTCATTGTCTCAAAGCAGCTTCACAAAAATGAAAGAAATTTTAAAAAAAAGAAAATTATTTATTCATCTTAAACATCTTATTCATTTTGCACAAAGATCCAGGGAGGAACTGATGGAGAAGGTTGAGTCATACAAGCCGGCCAGCGGTGCTGTGTCTGAGGCTAGAGTCCTGCTTCTGGGTCCGGTTGGTGCAGGAAAGTCCAGTTTCATTAGTTCTGTGCAGTCTGTCTTTTCTGGCCGTGTCGTGAACCGGGCCATGGTGGGCTCATCTGCCTGCATAAGCTTTACAAAAAAGGTAAAGAACACAAGAAAGATCATGGAAATTAATTCATTAGAGCTTATACAAGAAAATCTCTTGTATACAAAAAATATTTTACTAGAAAATCTGTTGTAAAATTAGAGAAAGTAAAGAATGACATTGTAAATTTTATCTGTTTAAAGTAACTTATATATTGAATACTTTAAGAATATTTTGATAATTTGATCATTTATGAGCTTAAATGCAGCACATTGCTCTAATTAACTAAAAGCAAACAATTGTTCTATTCCTTTTGTATCACAGCAACCTGGCGATGATTACACATTTTTTTATTATAAAGTGACATCATAATTTTTAATCTGTTTACAGGAATACTTAATGTTGTAGCATATCTGTGAAACAAGTTATTTCCTGTTCTCCTTAATGTTATAGCAGCTATAACAAGTAATTTCCTAACATGTCTTTTTTTTAAAAGGTAATAAGACAAAAAATATGCAAAACTTGATGGTTTAATGAGAAGCTGCAAAATGTAAAGTCCTGATGACCATCCTGTGTTGGAAGTTTCAGCTCAGTAATGCATGCTTAATAATGTAAATATGTGATTTACAGCTGCACTACTGCACACCTGCTGCAATAGAAAATTTATCAAAACATTCTGACCAGTTAGAATGCAGGATTTAAATGCTTTGTGGTATATCGCTGTCTCTGTCTCTGTCACTCAGCTCCAGGCATTTCCCATCAGACGTAGTGGAGAGAGTTCGGACTCCACCGCTTTGACCCTGTGTGATATTATGGGGATTGGAGACTCAACTGGACTAAGCCTTTATGATGCGCTCTGTGTTGTTAAGGGACATGTGATAGAGGGACATCAGGTACAGTTTTAAACCTTTTTAGGATAATTGTGCACTGTGGTGTGATGATATATACATGTGATGTTATACAGTGATAATGGAAGCTTAAATAATTATACTGTTAACATTTACATAAAGATAATGCAGAAAAATGTCTCACACACTCGCTCACACATGCACAGACACAACAGCATTTGCAGCGTTTTGAGGTTTAACCCAGAACCACATCAGCTTTAAAAAGAGCAGCTTTAAGTGCAACTACACCATTACTTGATTGGGGCTCTACTATATCGTATGGTGCTTAACTGTGTTTTACTAAAAATATTTATGATTTTGGAGTGAGTCAAACAGCAAGTAGTGGAAGCAAATGAGTTTTTTTTTGCATACAAAACCCTTTTAAAGACAAATATTGTTGAAGATCATGAAAAGCATTTTTAAAAAATCAGTTTACAGCATCATCAGCTTTTCATTTCAGTTATTGGTCCCATAAGGTTATAACATAGTTCAGAATTGCAGTACAGAACAAGAGTAGCAGACACAAGCAGATGCAACAAGCCCAACAGGTTTCTAACACACGGCATGCATATTTCATTTCCACACAAGGTTTGTGCATCTTAAATGTGGTTTTACGTTACATCTCTGCCTAATTTTCTTTTGAAAGTATTCCTGTAAGTGCATAATGGATACCAACTGCTATGATGAGTGCAAACTGTATTGATTTAAAAGTGAAACAGAAGATTGCACTAAAATCTAATTTCACCCTAGTGCTTACACTACAGTGTCCCACATAGCATTAAGTTTATCATGTGGTGATCACACAACAACCAAATTGCATAAAGACCTGTTTCACAGAATGTGTCACGGACGTTAAGCGACGTGTACCTGTAATGTATTACTACTGGAGTGACTACAGTAATTGTACCAGGATGCCTTGCCTTTAACATTCACCAAATTTCTTCAATTCACTCACCCGCTGCTGCTTTGCACAGTTTATAGTTTTGTTTTAGTGGTCACATCACAGAAGAATGGATGCGATTGGCTTTTCATGAGGTGCTGGGTTTTAAAAGAAAATGTGTCCACTACCTGTCATGGTTTGTCTAAAATGTGGAAGTTCAAAGCTTCTAAAAGAAGGGTTAATAGAGGTTTTCAAAGTAAACATTTTGCTATAGACAACTTTGTGAGCTAGAGAAAGTCCAAAAATGGTGGTTATTATGTTTTGTTGTCAACTGTTCATATGTCCTCTTTTTTCATAGTCCTAGTTAAGGAGGTGTGGCTTTTGTGTCTATCAGTTTCAGTAAAGGCTATGGGTTATTTGGTACTGCACTGCCACTGTGAGGGTATGGTGCCTTCTGATGAGTGAAATAACTCTATTAACAGATGAATGAAATTAACTCTATTAACAATTGAGTTTTGAGGACAACTAACACTCACTTGGTCTCCATATTTATAAATACCTTGCTTTTCTATTCGTATCGACTGTACATTAACTGTCACATGTTATTATAGGCATGCATGTAAATCTAGTCCTAGCGTTTATAGTATTTTTATTTCTTACAGTTCAGTGCTGAAGAGCCAGTGAGATCTGACACCATGGGCTTCATAAAGAAACCCACCCTCAAAGACAAGATTCACTGCGTGGTGTTTGTAGTGGATGCATCAAAAATCAACACTTATGCCAAAGGACTGAGCAACACATTCCAGCAGCTTCGAGAACACATCAGCAGCCTGGGTAAGGCTGTCATCTCGTACATCAGCAAACATTCGAAAGCTTTAAAGGTTGGACTGCATTAGAGATCTGCTCCTAGTCCCTTCCTGTTTGCAGTGGTGATGGACAGGTTGACGGATGAGGTTAGGCAAGAGTCCCCATGGACTATTATGTTTGCGGATGATATTGTGTTTAGCAGCGAGAGTGGGGAGCAGGTTGAGATGAATCTTGAGAAGTGGAGAGATGCACTGCAGAGAAGAGGCATGAAGATCAGTAGGAGCAAGACGGAGTGTAAATGAGGGAGAGGGTGGGGGAAAGGTGAAGTTGCAAGGAGTAGAGGTAGGGAACGTAAATGAGTTTAAACATTTAGGCAATGTGGCATGTGGAAGAGAAATGAACAGAAATGTATCAGCAAAAATGAAAGGGAAAGTTTACCAGCAATAAGCGGTGAGACCAGCAATGTTGGACAGTTTGGAGATTGTTGCTGACAAAAAAACAGGAAGCAGAGCTGGAGGTGGCAGAGCTGAAGATGCTGCGATTTGCTTTGGGATTGTTAGAGTGACAGTGCCAGATTAGGATGGTTTGGACATGTGCAGAGGAGGGATGAGGGGTATATCAGGAGGAGAATGTTAGAGATGGAGCTGCCAGGCATGAGAAGAAGAGGAACGAATGTGGTGAGGGAGGACATGCAGGAGGTTGGGGTGACAAAGGAATATGTGGTAGACAGAGTTAGATGGACACAAATGGTCCACTGTGGCGGGAGCAGCCGAAAGAAGAAGAGCATGTACAAACAATAAACGACATCTTTATTGCAGGTGTGCACCAGGTGGCGCTGGTGACTCACGTGGATGATGTGTGCACAGTCACGTCTCGAGACGTCAGCCAGGTGTACAGGAGCCGTGATGTTCAGCAGCTGGTAGGTTCATAATCATAACAAGTGTGTGCGTATGGATTTACAGATTTCACATCGTGTAAGTTTCATCGTTTCTGCTCTTGCAGATGGTGAAAGCCGGAGAGCTTCTTGGAATGGCCACGTCCTACATTGTGCCTGTGAGGAACTACTCGTCCCAGCTGGAGCTCGATGACAACATAGATATCTTACTGCTCAGTGCTGTCGACCACATCCTGCAGTACGTTAATCTGTACTTCCAGGACACCGCTGTGGATTATAAAGTTACCAACTAGAAGGCATTTCATTGATCTTTTTTTTTAATTCACTTGTGTAATAGTCCGGGCCTGTTTTGTGTAGTAGTTCATTTTGTGTATTTTAATTTGAAATAACATACAAAGACAAATAACAATAGATAAGTTTGGGGTGGTGTCAGGGGGGCCCCCTAGTGGCTCAAATATGTCACTATATTAAGTCTAAAATAAGTTAAATGAAAACATTCCGAGTACAGTACAAATATAGCGGCTGTGGAAATTAACCCTTGTAATATATGTTGATTGCTTAATGCGCTTAAAAACACGCATTAAGTACGCAAAGACGTACTTCATGAGGTGTCCTTTTTATCTTCCTCGAGGCCTCGTTGATGCTGCTGTAACAGTGATAGTCAATGTTTTCTGTGTCGTAGTACCACTTTTGGCCGTTAGTGGCGCTCTTTGTACTGCTCCTCTCATCCAGCAAGGCTGAAGTGGGGCTCAAGGCCAACGTACCTGCTGCTACCATGACTGAAATGTCCATTTATCTGCTTTGTGTCCTTTTGTTTTTAAGGTTTTAAAATCTTTACTCTTTATAAGATGTTGACTTCTGTTTATCAGCCTTTTAAGGCATCAAAATGCAGTTTGGACTCTCTCAAGTGGTATTTTTTGAAGAAATTACTAAGTATATGTCACAAATTTGAAGCTAGAGCTTGAAATTGTATTGCAGTCAATACAAGTTATTGGATAAGTTGGATATGAGTGACTATGCATATTTAGCAAATTTTTTTTTATGAAGAACACAAAATTAGTTTGTGCTTAACTTAAGAGAGTTAGTCACTGTGGCCTTGGACATCCAGGATCTCTTGGTTCTCCCCGTGCTTGGTGGGTTTCCTGCGGATACTCCAGTTTCCTCCCACAGTCCAAAGACATGCAGATTAGGTTAATTGACATTTCCAAATTGATCCTGAAATGTGTGTCTCTGTCCAGGGTGTACCCCACCTTATGGACTAAGTTGACCAAGTTTCAAACTTCACCAATGCAAATAACAGCTAAAAAACATGTCTGTAACTGTATTTAAGTGCCAGATGTTACAACCACAGTGTATTCATGGACCACACCCAGCAATCCCAGGATACATTCCTGCTCCACAGCCAAAAGTGCCAAAAATCTGGAAATTGAGATAAATATGTGGGTTTAAAAAATGTTGAAATGCTTTTATTTCTATACTTTTATGATATGTCATTGTTATTTTAAGCTTGATTGCAATCTTTGTAAAGATTTTTTTATAGGTATGGATGTTACCATGACCTAATGCAATGTGAGCATTGTATTTTTTGTTTGCCTTGTCTTCTTGGTGTTAGCCAGCGGTTGGCATCCATTATGTTGCATTCCCACCACCATGTGCAGTCCTTTTTCCTGATCGCTTCATTCCTTTGTATGGTGTTTCACAACAGTATACAGATAATTACGTCATACTTCGCATCTTCTTTCATTGTGTTTTCAAAAAAAAAAATTTTATGATCAAAGGTAGAAACCTTAGTGATGAAAGTTTTGTCTGTAAAATGTTTAGCTTTACTAGGTGAGCTTGTTAATGGATAAGAACTGTTTAAAAAGATTCTATGTGTTCCATTTGGTTAATCTCTGCCATGTTTAATGAGATAATAAGGATTGGCACATACCTTTTTACAGTTGCAGTTAAATTTTACTTATTTGTGTCTGTGTTTGGTCTCCCATGATTTTTTATTTTTTTTGGTTTTCTGACATATACAGTTAAGAGGAATAAAAGGTTGCTACTTTTTTCTATTGTTCCTGTAAATAATACTCAGTTTATAACAATTATAAATAAAAAATGTGCGAATATCACATGCTTTCCATTGACCTCATACTTTTTAGCCTTTCTCAAGAAATGAGAATAGTAGAATATTATGCATTATAAGTGAGACCCCTTTAGTTTTGGGTAACACAATGTCTATTGTTTCTCTTATGGTTAGTAAAGAAAATTTTACAATCATTAAATAACCATTATTTTAATACTTTTATAACAGAAAATTGGAATTGGCAAATTGGAATAACAAATGTTTTTTTTATGACTTTTTTACATAAGACAAGTAAAAAAATTGTGCCAGTGGCAACTGCTCACAGAAATATCTAGATTTAGATGTAAACATGTTTAATGTCTTTCAGAGAGATTACCTGAAAATGTTGAGAACCATGAAATAAAAACACATTTACTTTCAGAAAAACACACATAATGAGAAATAAACTATCTGGCCATAGGAAGGGTAGAGACAAAGCGATGCTGTGTTTGGCGTTAAACCACCAACGCTTGGGAAATTTCACTGCTTAGAACCTTTTCATCTTTCTCTTTAAAAAAAAAACATCTATACGCGAGGTAATTTTTTTGTTAAATGTACAAAAAAGCTCAGTCTTAAAATTGTACCACATTTAAACCTTAACGAAGCTGAAAAACCTACATTCTGACACACCCCTCTAAATCGAATGATTTCCTCGTCATCACGTACCTGCCCCCATGTCGTCTGATGCGACGTGATGACGTCATGACATACCGCTCGTGTGTTCATTTTTTTTGCCAAGATGGCGGCGGTGTGTGTAACTGAATGGAAGACACGAAGTGTAAACCCGTAAGAAAGGGGAAAAAATGCTCCTCGTACTTTTTTTATACGATCATCATTTGTTTCATGTATTCCCAGTCGAGACTCGCTAAAAACACTGAAATCAACTAGGATGGTTATATCATGACACAGAGCAAAAAGAAGAAGCGGGTGAATCGCAGTCTGCTGCTGGCCAAGAAAATAATCATCAAGGATGGCGGAACGGTGAGTTCACCAAATAACACACAGAAATCCACTCAGAACGGCCTCTCACACCACGGAGTCTCGTCTTTAACTTATACTTGTTCATTTTATTGTTAAATCATCTTGAATATCAGTCGCACTTCCATATCATCAGCCTGAGAAGTCAGTAATGGTAACTTCCTCTGTTCGGGCAAAGCAGCTTCTTTCACCTGAACCTGCTGTTAATCCCTTTACCTTAATTCTATTTGATGGGAACAGAACCTGAAGCACGTAGCCTTTATCTTCATGATGTTAGTCATTGTGTTTCTGACACATGATTGGCTAATTGAATAATTGCATAAATGAACAGGTGTTCAGGTGTGTGTGTTTTTTTTAAGAGGCCAGTGAGTGTTTTTTCTTTCTTTCTTTTTTTTAAGTCAATGCCAGGTTTGATCCACTATGAAAATTTAAACACAAATATATATATGATATATAAAATATAGTCATAATACCCTTATTAATAAGCAAAAATAAATATAATCAGATGTTTTTGTATAAGCACTGGCTAACCTATACCTGACATTAGGGATTTTGTGCTATTAAACATCACCTGTATAAATATATATTTTTTTTGACAAGAGCATGAACACCGAAACTCAGCAGCAATATTAATATCGTATTGTTTATTATAATTATATATTATCATATGATTATATCATGAAATCTTAAAAAAAAAAAAAAAAAATCCAAAAACAAACCCAGACGTTAGGTGCACATATTTATTTGATTGACCTCCTGTATGTTATTTCTTTTATTCTTATTTGTATTTGCACATTGTATTCTTGTTTTTTCGTTTGCAAATTTCATTTTAGTGTAAATTGGAATTGACTCCTTTAGATTTTATTTTTATTTTACTGGAAGTCATGTAAGCATTTCTCAGCATATCCTCCTGTGTGTGGATGTGTATGTGACTGAGAAATTTTTTAATTTGATAAAGTGGATTTTACCCAAAAGTTGTTTTATTTTTTTTGTAACTGCACAGCTTGATGTGTGTATTCCTTTTATACTGTACTGTAGAAGTCAGTGATGCATTAGTCCATCTGATCGTTAGTTATAGCAGCTATAAACAGGCATTATCTCACCAGGTTCTCTCTCTCCCCAAATTAATACGTACGGGATAATGATTGCTTTGCTTGGGCAACATTTGACTGGTTTGCAAAAGCAGTATTTCTTTCAGTGTTGCTTAATTGGTTTTAATGGTTTCCAAAGATGGATTTTCACAGTTTGGAAACATGCAAGTAATTCTGTGTGATGTCAACCTTGTTATTCAGTCATAAAAACTTTTTGCAACTAACCAGATGGACTTCATCAGTAACTGAATGGTGGGAAAATAGTCCCTGTTTTAAACCTTCTGCTGGTCTGGTGAATGTTTCACAAGGGCATGTCAGCAGATAGATTGTTTCAAAGATGAGCGTACTTATTTATAAGTTTCGCAATTTTGGTTTCTTCTCCTAGAATATATATTCATCATTTCCCTTTTTTGGTTGGTTCATCCATCATTTTCTGGTGCATTTACAGATTGTTTAATATTACTGAAATAGAAAGACATCTATGTGCACCAAACCTGAACGCCCTGTACCTAATGGTACTGATATACAGTGTGCGTGTTAGTATGTGTGTATCTACAGTGTATATGATTTATTTATTTATTCATTCATTCATCACCTATACCACTTATCTTGTGTACAGGTTCTTGGTCTTGAACTCTCGTCCCTGGGTGTGATGTGTGTATTTGTACCGTACCATTCAGGACAGGATGTACCTTTCTTGTCTTGTGATCTCAGTGAATACATAATATCTTTTTAAAAGATATGTTCTATTTATATATTTTTTAAAACCAAAATAAAATAAAGAGACCCTGTCCCTTTTTATTTCTATAGATAGATTTATTTCTATAGATTTTTTATAAGATATTTTTGTGAACTACTTTCCGATGAAAGCTCTTACTCTGTCAGTATTTATCATGTTGTTATTGTTGTAAGATAAAAAAAACACAGTGGCTGTTAGGAAAGGCAGCACACAAACAAAAGAACAACTAAGTAGTGTGTGTGTGTGTGTGTGTCAGCCAAAACTAGACAGGTTCAATCAGTTTTGCTGTGTTCCTTGGCATGTTTGATAGTTGTCATATAAGATAATGTTAGGAAGATTCTAGAAGAGGGAGTAATGTAATGTGTTTGCACCAGGAACAGGTTAAACACAGACATACATGTTATGGCATTCTTGTCCCTTTACTTAATGCACATTGCTAGTACGGCTGTAAGAATGTTATTTTACAGGCTGTCACAAAAAAAGTCACTGTATGATTATCTTGGTAGAAGAAGAATAAAAGAATAAACTGTGTCAGAACCTGCTGTTATCTGTAATTAATCAAATTCTTTCTTACCACAAGGTATTTAACTCTTGTATGCGTGTCTCCTCACAGCCACAGGGTTTTGGGTCCCCCAGTGTTTACCATGCTGTCATTGTCATATTTCTGGAATTCTTCGCTTGGGGATTGTTGACCGCACCCACACTGGTCGTAAGTCAGGATATGTCACTAATGTTTTCTATTGTCATATGAAATTCCACAATCCATGACAAAAAACATTGTACAATAGTTGAGCTATTAAACATTTCATGTACAGCTTTCTTTTACCTCTAAGGATTTTGGAAATGATCAATTATAATAGATAATTTCTACAAAAAATTATATTTCTTATAAATTTAGTTTTTCCATAGGAAGTACAGGTAATCAGAAAAATATGTACGCTGACTTTTCTTGGCTTTCCACTGGCAAAAGCATGTTTTGAGCAGCTCTCGTACACACAACTTAGCCGGAGTTCAGTTCGGCTTGGCTTGTTTGCTCGTATGCTGAAATTGCTTCACATGCTGAGGTACCACTCTAACGTTTTTCACCGTGCCATTAATTATTTAACAAAAATGAAACTAAAAGGGGGAAAAAAAAACATGTGGGCAATACGATGTGGGCTTCCCCCCCAGATTTAAGAGGGCAAGTTGCAGCCAGGTGCTGCTAATCATCTACCCTTGATTCTTTGAATCAGCAGGTGTGCAGACCAATGAGCATTCAGGTGTGTGTTAACACAATGCCAAATGGAAAGGCATAAGCAATGGCCTTAGAGAAGCAATTGTTGTAGCACTTCATTTTTGTTCCACATCTGGAAAGAGTTTTGAAAACAATTTGGAAACTTTTGGAACAGATGAGACCAAAGTGGAGGTGTTTGTCCTTTATGCCCAGCACCATGTTTGGAGAAAAATCAGCATTTCAGCAGAAACACCTTGCAACTGCTGTCAAGCATTATGGTGGAACATTGACGATTTGGGCTTTTGCAGCCACAGGACCTGGACACCTTGCAGTCATTTAGTTGACCATTAACTCCTCTGTATACCAGCGTATTCTAGAGACAAACGTGAGTTGGTCTGACAGCTAAAGCTTGATCATGCTTCAACTAAAAATGAAGCACAAAGTAAATCTATATCAGAGAACCTGATAAAGAAAAGAATCAAGGTTTTGGAATGGCCCAGTTAATATCCAGACTTCAACTCAGTTGAAATCCCGTGGTGGGAACTGGAGCAATGTTGTAAAAAAGAATGGACCAAACTTCCTCCACAATGAGGTGAGAGACTGATGCAGAAAGTTGTTCCTGCTAATCATAGGGGGGTACTTGCTATTGCCTGTGTTTTAAATAATGGCATGGTGAAAAAAGTTATATGGTGTTCTTTGTCTGAGGTTGTATTTGCCCAATAGTGAGACCCGCAACAATCAGTTGGTTTTTCCACAAAATCTCATAGGATTAAAAGACTACCTTTTAAAGTACTAACTTTTGAATGTGACTGTATGTTTAATACTTTTTGAGCAAAAGGTTGGATTTGTTTTTTTTTTTAATACACACAAATATTTTATTATAAAAATAGACATTGTCTAAATCATCATCAGTATTGATCCACTTATTGTTTTCGAATATTCAGGTTCTTCATGAGACATTTCCGAAGCACACTTTTTTGATGAACGGCCTCATACAGGGAGTTAAGGTGCAGTATTTAATCTGTTGTCTGATTGGTAGATTCTCAGATAAATGTGAGTAGTAAATGATTGGCTTTTCACACTCACAGGGTTTGCTGTCATTTCTGAGTGCCCCTCTGATTGGTGCGCTGTCTGATGTCTGGGGAAGGAAGTCGTTTCTCCTTCTCACTGTTTTCTTCACATGTGCTCCCATACCTTTGATGAAGATTAGCCCATGGTATGTTCCAGCCTTCACTACTTTTTACTTACCTTTTAATTAACTTAGACTATAGAATAAGACTAGACATATTAAGAGTATTTCTATGTAATTATCTGAAAAAAGACATTACGCTGCAAATTAGGTGGGTAGGTAGGTGGGTAGTATTGCAGAGTAAACCTCAAGTCGGAATGATATTAATTACATGATGAGTTGGATGTTTACCTCAGAGCTGTTTATTTCTTTGAAGTGGAAAATCAGTCATTTCACCATTGATGCGTAGAGAACCAACTGTTAACTAAACTATATTTTATGATCTTTCAATTGTTCAATCAAGTTCAGTCCTGATATTACATACCTAATGTCCTTTTTTTTTTTTTAAGAAGTATTTGCTGTCAGCATGACATCACAATATTTGATTGGAGCTTTTAAAAGATTTCAGCATCTTGGGCTGATAATTATGATTTTAGTTTGTACAAGTTTATAATTATTGCCAAGATAGTTATTAAAAAAAAGTCTACATGACTCTGTAAAGAGTATAATCCTGAATCAATCATAAATATTTATAATCACAAATTCAATTAGTCAGAAGGTGTTTACGAACTTTACTGGTTCATATTAACTAGTCCACTCTAATGCTTATTTCAAATCAGGGGTTTTTGTTTGTTTTTGTTTTTGTTTTTGTTTTTTGCCATTTATGGAATGAATCTCCAGTGTCAGCACTTCTTTTTAGTTTTAACGTTAAGATTTCCAGCACCTTCAGTATAGAGTAGCTTGCAATTTACAATTTCTCTGCAATATGATGAGAAGTAAAACATTTTCGGACATGCAGTTATAAATAATAATTAACGTCAGGGTGGTAACAGTAACTTTAACAGTTATCACAACACCTGTCATGTCACTGTATACAGTATTTTCCAATAATCATACAACACTCTGTTTGATGATGTTAAAATCTTATTCTTGTACTAGTTCTAATGCTGTGTTCTTGATTATAAGATGATTTTAAGTATTGCGACATGATATTTTTGATATGTGAAAATGACCAGCACATTTACTTTGTGATGTTGAGAAGCCATGGATTAAGTGCATATAACGTATGTTTGGCTGTGCTGTAATTGTGACCTTTGTTTGTTTGTTTTTTAGGTGGTATTTTGCTGTGATTTCTGTTTCGGGAGTTTTTGCTGTGACATTCTCTGTGGTTTTTGCGTATGTTGCTGATATCACACAAGAGCATGAACGCAGCATGGCATACGGCCTGGTGTGTAACGTTACTACAAACATTGCTTTTACATATATGTGCTAATTAATGTATACTGTACTGAAGTATATTTTTGTTCTCTTTCCACAATGTATTCTCCTTTATTGCAACTCCAGTGTGTGCCATATTAAAGGGATTAAAAAAATAATAAAAAAAAGCTATATAACTGCCTATTCATTTAGCCCTTACTGGTCATGTGCATTTCCATTTATTTTAGCTCATTTCTTTTTAATTTATATTATATTCTACTCGGTGTGTTTGTGTTATAATGTTATAGTTCCCATTTTTATGTTGTATTTGTACCTGGTCTTCTGATTGCTCTTTCCAATAGGTTTCAGCCACATTTGCAGCAAGCCTGGTGACCAGCCCCGCCATAGGTGCCTACCTCAGCCGAGCGTATGGAGACAGTCTGGTAGTGGTTTTAGCTTCAGCGATCGCCATGCTGGACATCTGCTTCATCCTGGTGGCTGTTCCTGAATCACTACCAGAGAAAATGAGACCTGCGTCATGGGGAGCACCGATCTCCTGGGAACAAGCTGACCCCTTTGCTGTGAGTGTGTTTTGTGTTATAGTTATAAGTAATGTAGTGTTATAGATAATGTAGTGTAAAGTGTACATTTTGTTAATATAATGGGGTCACAGTAAAATCAGAATGAACGGTAAGATGGATAGAAGATAAATGAATTGTGGGTTGGATGGACAGATGAATAAATTAATAGATGGTTAGACATACGGATTAAAATGATTAGGTGAACTGGTAGATAAATGGAAGTTTGGATTGGTTGATGGATGTGTTTTGACAAACAGATTAATTGGGTGATTTAATGGATGAATGAATAAATGGTGAATGGATGGTTTGATGAACAGATTTATACATCCATGGATGGATGGATGGATGGATAAGTTGACTGATGGAATATGAACAGATGGGTGAGTGGATGTTTATTTCTGGATGAAAAAATGCTAGATTAAGTGGTTAATCGTGATAAGAAGTGGATGGATGGAAGAAGTGAAGGATGGATTGTTGGATGGACAGATGGAAGGATGCTTGGTTGAATAGACAGCTGAATGAATGGTTGGACAAAAGAATCTATGGATTAATGGCATGGATGGA
Organism: Leiocassis micropogon; assembly: GCA_028565275.1. Lineage (NCBI taxonomy): Eukaryota > Metazoa > Chordata > Actinopteri > Siluriformes > Bagridae > Leiocassis > Leiocassis micropogon. Next base: position 12,159,181 of record JAOVVA010000004.1, on the reverse strand, counting down.
TGGATGATGTGATGGATATATGGGTTGTTATACGGACAAATATACCAGATATGGATACCCTATACCAGAGTGATGGGTGTATCAGGGTAAGTAGAGGAGCACATGAAGCAATGCACCCATGCATCGTACCCACTGTACAAGCCTCTGGGAGCAGTGTTATCATCTGGGGCTGCAGTTGGTCGGTCAGGTCTAGGCTCAGCAATCATTAAATGAAGTCAGCTAATGACCTCAAATGTACTGAATGACCGGGGTATCACATCTATGGGGTTTTTTCTTAATTGTATATTCCAGGACTCAAATTGTGAAAGAGTGATTCTGGGAGCATGAGGAATCTTTTTCACATATTAACTGGTCACCACATTGTGGACCGTAATGAAAACTAAAGGCAGTCTATAAAATCTTGGAGTGTGTGACTCTTTATACTGCAGTTGTACTTCAGTATTGTACTGTAACTTCTAAAAAAGCCCTAATGCTGGATAATGGGAACAATGGTATATTCAGTGTTCAAGATCCAGAAATATCACATGCACTCCGAACAACCGTCTGTTCCCCGTGAGTCACAATCAGCCGGTGTCGGCTCTCTGGGGGAAGAGCATGTTCAGCACAGTGACTGTGTTAGAGTGTTATTGTTTGCTGTGTAAAGAGAGAGATCAGCAAAGAACACAGTGTGAACAGGGCCTAGTACGGGACAGATCTTTCACACCCTGACCTCCTAAAGAAATTTTGTTAAAGCTGCCACCTCCATCAGAACAGACTTGATAAACTGTAAACTTGTAAGAGAAACAGGACTTACCTGTCCAGTATTAAAATGTAATATGTGAGGAATAAAACACTTTGTTTTTATAGGGATCTAATGACGTGGTAAAACTTTTACCATCCCAAAGTTGCTGGTACTGTAGAAACAATAACATGCTGTATAACAAGTGCATTAATTTAGACCTGTGATTTGCAGCTGCTGTACTGTCAGAGCTGCTGCTTTCGAGAATTAACACCTTCTGTCCAAACAGAACTGTTTTCTAATGACAAAGATGTTTCTCCTGTCTGAGTCAACATAGATTGGAATGTAGCTCATCAGTTGTAGTGAAAGCAGTGTTGAGTGATTATTATTATTATATATATTTTTTAGATTAAGGAATGTTGCTCTGATGGCAAAATTACCGATCTGTGTTTAGTGCAAAACACAACCTCAGAAAAAAGTACATTTCGATTTTCCCTCTCTTTTTCTCCCTTTCCTTCCCTTTCTCTTTCTCTCTAGTCCCTGAAGAAGGTGGGTCAGGACTCGACGGTGCTCCTCATCTGTATTACAGTATTCCTGTCATACCTCCCGGAGGCTGGCCAGTACTCCAGCTTCTTCCTCTACCTGCGACAGGTTTGATTAGCAAACATTATTGCTGTAGGCGTAACATATATAATTAAGAAATGAAACACTCGGCTTAATGATATCTACGGTGTGATGGTAATAACAGTAACTTGGCTCTATCAAATTCATTATTTTTAATTATTTTATTATACTGTACCAATCACCCAATTATTATAAGAAATTAATATTCATTAAAAATTTATTTATTCATTTATTATGAAATAATTTTTCGTGGCAAAATGTCGGGACAGAGTGATTTAATCAGCATTGTATTAATGATAGAAAAATTCAGCTTTTATATAGTAATGTTACAAACAGGTCCCACCTTGTTATTAAAAAAAAAAGTGATTTTTTTTTTTGTTTTGTTAAATGATGAGTGTTTAAATAAATAGATATTTTAACTCCACAAATACTGTACCTACAATTACGTTTTTTTTTTTAAACAAATTCAAATGTATCAATTGAGTCATTTAAATATTTATATCCACTTTAGTTATTTAACATGGCTGATTCTGTGTATAAACAATATTTCCTGTCCAGCATTCCTTGCTCTCTCCTTAGGCACTTTTTTTTTATTGCAGTTAAAAACTAAATGTTTTTCTTAGGTTTACGGTTTAATTTTATTTTCACAAAAAATCCTAATATGCTACTTTGTAAAATTCATAAGAGTTAGACGATGCCCAAAAGCTGTGGGTTTGACATAATCACACTAATGCTGTTTGAGGTTTTGTATTCTCTTCTAATCATTGGTGTTTGAATAAAGAATTTATTGTTTTATTTCTTCTTTTTTTTGTATAGATAATGGGCTTTTCACCAGAAAGTGTTGCTGCTTTCATAGCTGTACTAGGATTACTTTCAATTGTTGCACAGGTTTGTGTTTTAATTATGTCCGTTTTATGCTTATGTATGCATAAAGTATAAAAAGGTTCATGTTCATTAAGACTCTGTGTATGTTTTGTGGTTTTCCCCCATTAGACTGTAGTGTTAAGTTTACTGATGCGTTCCATCGGGAACAAGAACACGATCCTGCTGGGTTTGGGCTTCCAGATCCTCCAGCTGGCGTGGTATGGGTTTGGTTCAGAGCCGTGGTGAGTGTGAGGGCAGGGGCTTATGGTCATGCAACTTTACAGAAGTCATTTTGAGATGTGTGACGATGATGTCCTTTGTCTAGGATGATGTGGGCTGCGGGTGCTGTGGCGGCCATGTCCAGCATCACCTTCCCTGCCGTTAGTGCACTAGTGTCTCGCACGGCAGACCCAGACCAGCAAGGTGAGACTCTTGCTCTGAGATGCGGAGATCAGAATAAAACTCTTTTCTTTTTCCTTTTTTAAATACAGCCTTTCATGTTTCGCGATGTGAAGATTGTCTGAAACCATACAACTTTACATCCAATTCAGATCACCTAAATGGTTCTAAACTGTTTGTAATCGGTCAGTGTGGTGTGTTCACCTTACAATTCCTGCTGAATGCTTTGTTATTATAGGGACAGAATAGTGTATTAGGAGGTCATTTATACAAGCCTGTTATTTGTAGCTGCACTACTCTTAGCTCTACTGTTTATAGAAAATTAATCAACAGCGTGTGTGTGTGTGTGTGTGTGTGTGTGTGTGTGTGTGTCCACATACAGGTGTGGGTCAGGGAATGATAACGGGGATCCGTGGTCTGTGTAACGGACTCGGCCCAGCTCTCTACGGCTTCATCTTCTACATCTTTCACGTGGAGCTGGACGAGGTTCCTGATGGAGGGGATGATACTGAGCGTCACAATCAGCTCCATCAGCAGGTCAGTCACTTCATTCACTTTACACACAACCTCATATCTAAAACTGATCTATGTTCAATTGTGCCTGGATTAAAGTAAACAAACAAA
>JAOVVA010000004.1:12088055-12113135 GCA_028565275.1 Leiocassis micropogon | reverse complement strand
TGTTTCAACATTGTAAAGTTAGTTCGTTCATATAATTAAAGTAGCTCGTGGAAGGGGAAACTAGCCAGCTAGCAAGCGGTGCATAATGAATTTTATGATGAAGGCCTAATATGAGCTTCCCCTGTTTCAAAAGCTAGCAGCCGCCACTTGTTCAGAACCACTGCGTTACAGCATCCCTGCTTATTATCTCTGGCCAATTAACGGTCTGGTTTATGTTTTAAACTCTAAACAGCAGGGGGCGACACAGTACCACACATTTCAGGTATGAAACTAATCTGAACCACAAATGAGCAGAGAAAAGCAGTCGAATAACATAATGACAAATGGTGACAACTGTGAAGATATACTTAATTGCTGGGTTTGGGTTATTTAGACTGAATTGAAAACTGATTGAGACAATTCAGTGGTCACATGGAATCTGTTGAATCTAAATATATTTTATATAGGTGGCACAGTGGCGAAGTGGTAAGCACTGTTGCCTCGCACCTTTAGGTTGAGTGTGTGAGTGTGTGGTGGGTGCATTTGTGATATGCAATGGATTCGCACACTGTCCATGGTATACCGTACTTTGTGCCTGAAGTTTTCCAGGCTACCTGTTACCCTGTACAGTATAAGCAGCATAGAAGACAAATGAATGAATGAATGAATGAATGAATGAATACTGGTTGTATAACATTTGTAAAGGTATAATGAATGTATCAGAGGTAACAGACTATACATAACATTAAATATAACTATATGCAAATAGATACATGTACATGTTGTTATTTAATAGATAAAAATTATTTTTTATTATTTTTTAAAAATTATAGAAATTATTTGCAAACTGATGTGGTATAAAAGCAGTAAAGACTTCAGGACAAATGAACAGAAACAAAGAATTCAGAAGATACACAGTCCACCACAGTTTAGAAACCTTTCCAGCACTAGCCCACATACACATGTTAACTCTGTGTCTATAAAAAAAAATTCTAGGCCCAAACCCCTGGGATAGTGTTTTATTTTAAGAACAGGCATAACGGTTTTATTCGATCTGATTAATAATTTAATTACTGAGACATGCAGATGCACATAACAACTGCTGCAGGGTCACAAACTGTCCTGAGGCTGTAATCATCTGTCTGTTACTCAGTCTGTCATATGATATTAACTACCGTAAGGACTTATTTACATAAACACACAAAATAGGAAAATAAAAATAATTTATATAATAAAACAAATGCCTGATTAGTCACAATAATTTCTCTTTGTGACTCATAATCCTTCAGGGCCCAAAACCATTCTCTGTTTGATTAATTTACTCATCATTTGTGGTCTGTGTAATGAACAATAAATAAGCAAATTGTCAGATTATGATCAAAGACACTTTGCTAAGCCAAACAGTGAGTCATGTCTCTCTCTCTCTTTCCATTTCTCTCTCTCCCACACACACACATGCGCGCACACACACACACACACACACACACACACACACACACACACTGTCTACCCTCCACTGTCTCTTTCTTTATGAAAGCTGAGTAACATCTCACAATTTTCAAAAGAAGTGTCTGTGGAGTGATGGTGGTGGTCTTTGTTGGTAATATGATCACCTTTATCACAGTGTGAATCTCATTTCTTGAGTTCAGTTGCAAGAAGGCTGACACACACATACACACACAGTTCTCAGACAAACTGTTACAGCACTGTCCACTTAACATTTAGCATGTGGTATAAAGTTAGTTTTATCTAAAAAATAATTCTTTCCTCCAATTCAGGTAAGGCATTTAGAGCTATGTTTAAAACTGGTTTAACTTTACAAGTGAGCCTAATTTTCATGTCTTCGGACTGTGGGAGGAAACCGGAGTACCCAGAGGAAACCCACCAAGCAAGGGGGGGGGGGCATGCAAACTCCATGCACACAGACCAGAGGAATTGAACCCTCATCTCCAGATTATATATATGCATAATTGAATTATGGCAGCAATATGCAGTATTATGTTTCCTCTAAAGATGTCAGTAGTCGCATCATCGACTACTGACATCTTTAGAGGCATCAGCATATTTTGATTGTGTAAAGCTGCTTTGGGACAATGACAATTAAAATTGAATTGAATTGAATTGAATCATCGTTGATTCTATCATGTGACAGTCAGACAAGAGGCATATACTTTATATACTGATTTTGAAGTGTGTATACATTTTTTCTAACATACAGTATAATCCCTTCACCGCTGGGGGCAGTAAGAGAGGATACACAGCTCCTTGTTTGTGATACCATATTTTATTGACACAGTTGTAAGTTTGGGCGTTGGTGAAGCCTGTTGTTGTTCCGGTAACGCATGTGGTTTGGCTTGAATGGACAGTGACGACACGTCTGGCGTTAATTTGGAGTTCTCTAAACAAGAAGCACTATACGACTGATTGTCAGAAGGAAATTTATAATGATACAAAATTCTAGTACAAATAAACGAAAAAGTCTTTACCGAATTGTACACAGAAACCTGTTGGAGAAAGTGACCAGTATTGCCTAGGTGTCTAGGATCATCCTAAGAAAAAGATTCAAGAGAGCACCAGAATACGTAGAAGCTGTATTTCCAGAACTGTTTCATCCTTACTCTGTCTAAATATGAGTCTTCTTTTTATATGTACACAAACCTAACCAAAAGTACTGCTTACTGCTACTTTAAATCAGGGCTGGTTAACAAGAATGTGTCAAGACTGTAATACAACCAAAAACAGCTGTTTGCTCACCGGTAAAACCTCACAAACATGGTTAAAAAAAAAAAAGCTGATTGTTACTCCAGTATTATTTAAAAAAAAACACCATAGTTTTGTTGTTGTTGATTTTTAAAGATGCACATTACAAACATGTGTCTTTTTTTTACGTCAAGATGATATTTACTGGAAAATAGGAGGAAGAAATTGTCTTTATTTGCACTCAGTACCAATAGCGAACATAATGTGCCTAATACTTTAATGTCAAAAAATATCTAAATGATTTATATACTGATTTTGAAGTGTGTATAAATATTTTTGGGCTTCTCTAATATCCACTATAATCCCTTCACCGCTGGGGGGCAGCGAGAGCGGATACAAGGCTCCTTGTTTGTGATTGGCTGCAGGTTTGCATATTAATTAGGGGAGGGGCTAAAGGCGTCGCTCTCTCAGAGGGACACAGCTGCGCGAGCTGCTCCGCTCATACTCACTCTGCTGCAGCCGGCACAGGACATGTGTCCTCCTCCTCCTCCTCCTCTTCCTCTTTTACACCGGGTACAGGCATGTCCGCGGACCTCAGGACTCTAAACTGATGAACACTGGTATTACTGTAACAGCACAATCCTGACTGCGACGAGACGAAATAGACAAGGTAAGATATAGCGGTGGGAGGCACGGCGTGTGTGTGTGTGTGTGTGTGTGTGTGTGTTCATTATGGACAGTATCGCTCGTGTTAGTCATGGTAACTTATTTATATTAATGTGTGTTACATATACTAAACCACAAACCTGACCTGGCTAGATAATCTCGCTCTCTATTAGTTCAGCAGTGCTTTATTAGCATGAATGTTAAAAAAACAACAAAAAAATTTTATGTAATTTTTTTTACATTGTTGCAAAAGCAATTATAGATGGTAGATTACATTGTAAAGAACATTGAACATAGAATTCTCTCTCTCTCTCTCTCTCTCTCTCTCTTTCTCTCTGTGAGTGGGCATGTTTTAATGTCTTGGTCGAGATCTAAAAATATTTAGGGATATCTGGTTGTTTTGACAAATGATTACAAAACAAACAAACAATCAAATGAGCCAAAAATTTTACTTTTTCATTACTGCATTAATAGTTATTACAAAGGAAGGTCCTCAAAAGCATAGTAAGACACAGTATGTGTGTGTGTGTGTGTGTGTGTGTGTGATAGCAGGTGCACACACCCAATTATTCTGCTATTTGACAATTATGCAAAAGTAGGCAAAATGTAAACCTCAAAACAGATCACATTCCAGTTTAGTTTCATTATTGGAACATTTGCACCAGGAGCTTCTGTCTTTCTTTGTCATCTGACATAAGGGTTAGAGTCAAGTATATTCAGTTTCACGACATAGGCGAGATAATGTTTGAATTATACAATATCCTCAATCCAAGAGAGGGACACATGAGCTACCTTCAAATGTATTCACACTAAAGAACTATAGAAGCTGCCCTCCACACATATAATCTAATGATCATACATGCTCCCTAAAACTGACAGCTCTTTTAAAATGGAATGGGTAGTTTGAATAGTATGCAGTGAATTAAAGTTTACATTTACATTTAGGCATTTGGCAGACGCTCTTATCCAGAGCGACTTACATTTTAAGTTAAATATACATTTTAATAAGTTAAATTGGTAACTATTAAAAAAAATAGTACATATAGGAGCTTTAATAATTAACAAATACTAATGATGTTCCCTTGACAATGCCACATAGGCTTCAGCTAAAGAACCTCTGGTATAACCTGTTAACAGCACAAGTTGATCAATGCTCTACAACCAGATTCTGATTTGAAATATAATAAGAATAACAAAGTTTATAAAAAATATTCCTTTTCTGCTCACTTGTTTGTTTTAGATTTTCAAAGATGTCTGTGAGTAGTCACGAAAACCGCAAGTCCAGGTCGAGCTCTGGCTCCATGAACATCCACCTGTTCCACAAAACATCGCATGCTGACAGCCTGCTTACTCAACTGAACCTTCTGCGCAAACGCTGCGTCTTCACCGACGTCGTGCTCCAGGCTGGAAATCGAGCTTTCCCGTGTCATCGGGCCGTCCTGGCCTCCTGCAGCCGCTACTTTGAGGCTATGTTTAATGGTGGACTCAAGGAGTCCCGGGATGCAGAAGTCAACTTCCATGACTCGTTGCACCCGGAGGTCCTGGAGCTTCTGTTAGACTATGCATACTCTGCCCGCATCATCATCAATGAGGAGAACGCTGAGTCGCTGCTTGAAGCCGGAGACATGCTGCAGTTCCATGACATCCGAGATGCCTCAGCGGAGTTCCTCGAGAAGAACCTGCATCCCTCAAATTGCCTTGGAATGATGCTCCTTTCTGATGCACATCAGTGCCAAAGACTTTATGAGCTCTCCTGGCGAATGTGCTTGGCGAATTTCGCCACGCTTTACCGGACTGAGGACTTTCTGAACCTTCCAAAAGACCAAGTACAGGAGCTGATCTTCAGTGAGGAGCTGGAGGTGGAGGATGAGAGCGTAGTGTATGAGGCAGTTATAGACTGGGTGAAAGCTGATGTTGGAAGGAGACTCTCCGACTTGCCTGAGCTTTTACGCTGTGTCCGTTTAGCACTACTTCCAGAGTCCTACTTGCTCAGAACTGTTGTTTCTGAACAGCTCATCATGGGAGATAAAGTGTGTCGAGAGATTGTCGAAGATGCTGTACGATGCAAGATGAAGATTCTCCAGAATGACGGTGTGGTGACTGGTTTCTGCGCACGGCCCAGGAAAGTCAGCCAAGCTCTGCTGCTCCTGGGAGGCCAAACTTTTATGTGTGATAAAGTGTACATGATAGACAACAAAACAAAGGAGATCACTCTCAAAACTGACCTTCCTAGCCCTCGAAAAGAATGCAGCGCCTGCGCTATTGGCTGTAAAGTTTACGTCACAGGAGGCAGAGGCTCTGAAAATGGTGCTTCTAAAGATGTCTGGGTCTATGATACCTTACATGATGAGTGGTCCAAGGCTGCGCCGATGCTTGTAGCAAGATTTGGACATGGCTCGGCCGAATTGGACCACGTTCTGTATGTTGTAGGCGGCCACACTTCTCTGTCAGGCTCATTTCCTGCCTCTCCATCAGTCTCGCTGAAACAGGTGGAACAGTACAACCCACAATCTAACAAATGGACTTTAGTTGCACCTCTTCGAGAAGGTGTGAGCAATGCTGCGGTCGTAGGCACCAAAAATAAGCTCTTTGCTTTTGGTGGAACCAGTGTCAACAGAGACAAGTACCCCAAGGTGCAATGTTTTGACCCTTGTGAGAACAGATGGACAGTGCCAGCCGCTTGTCCTCAGCTTTGGCGTTACACAGCAGCAGCAGCCGTTGGCAATCACATTGTGGTCATTGGCGGAGATACGGAGTTCTCTGCTGGCTCGGCGTATCGGTTCAACAGTGAAACATACCAGTGGACTAAATTTGTTGACGTCACAGCCAAAAGGATCAGCTGTCATGCTGTAGCTTCTGGGAACCGACTCTATGTGGTGGGGGGGTATTGTGGTGCTCAGAGGTGTAAAACACTGGACTGTTACGACCCCTCGACTGACTCTTGGGACAGTGTGACCAGTGTTCCATATTCCCTTATTCCCACTGCGTTTGTTAGCACCTGGAGATACCTGCCATCTTGAAAATGACAACTGGTTTGGTAAGTAGGAGCGTAGAGAAATATACAGTAATAAAGACACAGATACAAGTTTATCTACTAGTCTATTCGTTTTTCAGATGTGGTTTGATAAAAAAAAAGAATGCTGTGTAATGAAAGATTTCAACCTTAATGAATGGTCTTTGTTGTCAAATAAAGTAGAGAACTCAGTTAATAGCACCCGAAAGAATAAAACGGGGGCTAATTACAGAGCAGAGAGTTCACACAGTTAAGGAGTAAAGCTCAGGTCCGTGCTTGCTGTCCTACAACACTGTTCACTCGCAGGGGACATCAAAGTTTAAACAGAGAAATAAATTTAGATGAGATTTTACACTGCACATTTTGTTTTGAGTGAAATGAGATGCTACTGAAAAGTAAAAGGTAAGATGTCAGTCAGGCATCTCTCTAAAATGAATATCTTGTTTACACTTGGAACATCGTGAACAAAATGGTTTACTTATTTGGAAGTGTAAACAAACCTGAACAAACTTTGCTTCTGTTCAAGAAGCTCCAAATAAGGTTGAGTTTAACTGAAAAGTCTCAGTATGAGTGAAAAAAAAGCAACTGCCAGTTTGGCTTTGAAATGCAAACTTGTCAACTGCAGCAGCTAGAATTAGCATGTTTACTTAGAAATGGATTGTGAAGAGTGTCTTGAAGTGTCAGCTATGTCGCCAGAACAGGACTTTTATTGTAAACATGTTTCTCAGTGTCAATTTTTTTTGTTGTTTTTTTATTATAAGGTTTCTAGTAAAAAAAAATTTGCATTCACAAATTAGTTCGAGAAGCAAATTTGTTGTCTTTTCATGGTAATAGTATTCGGTTTAAGGGTGGGATTGTATTTAGGGAAAGAGATGTTGGGATGCATCCACTACATTGCCAGAACAGGGTTTTTAAGTCATCCAAGGTATCAGTCTCTATTCTGGCCATGTATAGATAAAAATCAAGAGCTTTTTGTATGAAAGCCAGTTCATACCATGAAGCTTCTGAAGCATTTTCCTAAAGCAAGTGATATGTGCGCCACACTTGGCAATTACACTATGTTTTAACGAACTTTTCTTTCCACACCGCTTCCACCAAAGGCCCATTATTGTATTTTCACACTAGGAAGTTACAAAACAATGAGAAAACTAATCTTTTATGTAAGTGCACAACACAGTTTCAACTGATCATGTCATGTATGACTTTTTATTAAAATTATGTATAAAGACATTATGAGGAAAAATTAAGCTTGGTAGGAAATAGCAGAGACATTAGTAGCTCCATCTCAGTCTACCGTATTTTATTGACACAGTTGTAAGTTTGGGCGTTGGTGAAGCCTGTTGTTGTTCCGGTAACGCATGTGGTTTGGCTTGAATGGACAGTGACGACACGTCTGGCGTTAATTTGGAGTTCTCTAAACAAGAAGCACTATACGACTGATTGTCAGAAGGAAATTTATAATGATACAAAATTCTAGTACAAATAAACGAAAAAGTCTTTACCGAATTGTACACAGAAACCTGTTGGAGAAAGTGACCAGTATTGCCTAGGTGTCTAGGATCATCCTAAGAAAAAGATTCAAGAGAGCACCAGAATACGTAGAAGCTGTATTTCCAGAACTGTTTCATCCTTACTCTGTCTAAATATGAGTCTTCTTTTTATATGTACACAAACCTAACCAAAAGTACTGCTTACTGCTACTTTAAATCAGGGCTGGTTAACAAGAATGTGTCAAGACTGTAATACAACCAAAAACAGCTGTTTGCTCACCGGTAAAACCTCACAAACATGGTAAAAAAACAGCTGATTGTTACTCCAGTATTATTTAAAAACACCATAGTTTTGTTGTTGTTGATTTTTAAAGATGTACATTACAAACATGTGTCTTTTTTGACGTTAAGATATTTACTGGAAAATAGGAGGCAAGAGAATGTCCAAAAACTTTAGCCATTTTGTGAGAAATTGTCTTTATTTGCACTCAGTACCAATAGCGAACATAATGTGCCTAATACTTTAATGCAAAAAAATATGTCTAAATGAAGTAGCGTGACAAAAAGCAGGTGATTGTTCATCATTCAAAGTCACAAAGCTGCCAGTCTGAGGATGGATGGTTGTCTTTTCCGGGTAATATCAATTAAAATATTTTTTGCGAGCTGATGGAAGAACAGGTTCAACCTAACATTTGGAAATGCCACATTGCCAAAACAGGTCTTCTATTTATAGAAAACCGTCAATAATCTAGCTCAAACAGGTAGTCAGTTTTGTCCAAAATTGTGCAAAATTGTCCCCTTTTTCAGCTTTCAAAGTTGAGTGTGTGCTAACACACTTCACAGCGAGTCCTCACGCTATGTTTTGTCTCTCGGCTGTAAACAGATGGACGGGGTGGAGACATGCTGAAGGGCCACGAATTCTTAAGCCTGTTAATTTGGTGTTGATTTTTTGCACATCATACTTATTCTGTAACAGCAGAGGAGAAAGGCACGCAGGCTGAGGGAGGAAGAAACTATATTTTACTCCGGCCAGAAGCTCCAAACTAAAAATACCTGCCGCTCTCGAAGCTGTCAGCTTAAGGCGAAAATACTAAAATACTCTCCTGTGAGAGGAAACAGGTCTGTTCATGTCGTTTGGAAATGTCATACCTGTTTCTGGAAAGTGTACACAAATATTCTCAACAGTGTCTTATCACATGTGTCGGCCAACAAAGTATAAAAATGACCCAGTGTCGGTGAGGTTTAAAGCAAACTCCAGAAGCCTTTTCTGGAGTTTATCCAGGTGTAAAACAGACGAAAATAACTTGAATGAATCTTTACAGATGCCAGTCCTTTATACACTCTGCATTGCTAGGCTACTGCTAACCATATGAAAGTCATATTACTAATTTAAAGCATAAAAATAATTAATTATTAACCTGGATTACCTGGATAGCAACTACCACAATTGACATCGCTTTACACAGACAGGAAATGTGCCTGTACTTTCTGTTGTCCAGTATGGTGATATAAATGAACTCATTTGAATGCTAATTACTTTACTTTCTCATAATCAGGAGCAGCACTATGTTGTCTTTTTTTTCTTTTTTCTGAGTCATTATTTAAGATTCAGTATTTAATAAAAAGCCTCAGTGTGGTTCCTTTAACCAGCACGTTGGAAAAGAGAGTACCAGGAAAAGCTGTGTAAAAGAAGCCTTCTGTTTCTTGTGTGACACACCTGAACCGGGTCAAAGGTCACGTGGCTCATTTCAGCTGCTGTCCCGCTCGGAGCTCTCACTCAGTACTTATGTTTTATTAATGCACTTTTTTAAAGCCGTCCAAGATAGACAACTGAAAGAAGGCTTTTATTCTCACATCTGTGCACATACTGCGCCCACACACACACACACACACACAAACACACACAGTGGCCTGAGCCCCAGGCTAAAGCAGATTTGCATAAAGATTTTACTCCCGTCGTGCTCCAGCTGAAACAGTGACAGTCTACCATTTGGCTACCAGTCATACAAACTCCCCTGCCACAATTAATCACAATTACACATCATCACACATTTGCATCAGGGATATAACCAATTACATATACATTATCTATCTATCTATCTATTATTTGCCTGCATAATTGAAAAAAAGTCTCTTGCATATCTGTAGCCTTCTCTAACCTGTACTTTTTTTTTGATAAAGCATTATTTTCTCTGTCCCAATATTCAATATCCTTGTGGACGAGAAGCGACTGAAACAAATCCTTTCAAAAGCCTCGTTGTTCGAAACCATTGTACAACCCAAAACATAAACAGAGTGTATTGTTACACCCCTACTTCTGTACATAGAATACCCAAATCTTTTCCTATTATGTTGCTCAGCACCCAAAGCTTCCTGTTCACAGAGTACATTGTGTGTTTGAAGAATTGTTTATTGCAAATTGTTTGTTTATTAAGAAACTCCTACTGCTGATAAAATCAGTGTAACTTATATTCTCTCCTTTCCGTTTGTTGCTTTAATTTACAGCCAGCAGCAAATAATTATTAGGTAAACATTAAACGGTAACTGTTTTCTGGTTGCTGTTCGTCATTATCCAGATCTTTTGTAAATGAGGTTTAATGTAATTAGACTATTCCAAGTTTGGGTTTGAGTTCGAGTCCGAGTTCAACAGTATCATAAAATAGCTCTTGACTCGAGCCAAATAAGGTCCTCTTTATTAGACAGGTTTTGTCTGTGAAAGGCTTTTCACAACCATTGTTTTAGCTCAGTAAGGACGACCCAGACCTCCTGACACATGTCTTTTTATACAGAATTGTCCAAGCTAATGCAAATTCATCAAGCAGCTTTGTGACAGTGATGGATGGATGCGAGCGCCTGCATGCTGTAATTACACCTGCTCATTATGAAGCAGCATGGCTTGTGTGTGTGTGTGTGTGTGTGTTGGGGAGCAGATGTGATCAACATGGCTTGAATGAGCAGACTGACAGCCGTTACTTGATGTTTATAGGGTTTATTGACCCAAGAGTCCACACTCCACACCCCCTGTGTCCCCTGAGACCTGAGAGGTGTGAGAGGGCAAATCTCTGCTCACAACCAATATGAGCAGTGCCACGCTTACATCATGTCATTTTTTTTTTAACAGACATATGCTGATAATTATTATCCAATATATTACTAATAATAATCATCTACTGTATGTAGGCATTTTTAGGTAGAATTTTAATTGACCAATGGAAAGATGGTCCCAGCTGGAAGAAAGCATAATAAACCATAGCAAAGGTTAAAATATACAGTGGTTAAAACATGTAGGAAATTATGTTAGCATAAACTTGCTAGCTCACTAGCATACGATCATATACAACCACAGGGGTGGAGCTAAACACTTACTTAGCTAAGTGTTTCTTTGATTTAGTCACTGTTAACATTTATTTAAACCACAAGGCATACAATTTCTCGGACTGATGTTTGAAAGCAATCTAGCCAGTATTAGGTGAATATTTACTTTGTAAAATTTAAATCCGTATTGTATTCTAATATAGCAGGTTAAAAGGGAAAAGAACAGCTAGTTCGAGTTTAAATGATAATTTCTTCCATGAAAGTTCCAGTGAAGTTTTAGTGAAATCGGGTAGGAAATTACATCCTGCTAATTTCAGTGAAACTAAAGCTTTAAGTTGCCAGGTGTGTTGTAAGTTAATGCTAATACCTAAGCTTGTACAACTCATCACACACAGTGTGTCACAGGAAGCCTTGCTCCCAGACCTGACCTGAACAACCGGAATCTCTGGTTTTCTGCCGTAACTCGGACCAAAGGTTATACACAGAGGTGCAGAAGGAAAAGTGTGTGCACACACACACACACACATACACACTCGCCATTCTGAGACACACACACCGGTTCGTTTCTATAGTGGCTGTGTTTCATTCCACACTGCTTTGTAAATTAAGATGGTTAGTGAGTGTGGAATGAGTCCAACTTCTTAAAATTTTCTGAACAAGTGGCGTAAAGAATAAATGCTTGCACTTGCAGCTCCAGTGTGCGAGAAATTTAGCACGGCTCATCAATAATTTGTTTGAAAAAAAGTCATGTTATTTTATACCTCCCCTCAAAAGAAAACTACTTTAAAGTATTACAAATGTTAAAGACATGTTAAAGTACAAAGACACTTGAGTCTGTAAATTGTCTTTGTCTGTTGAAGTGGTGTAGCCCGTTTGTCCGTCTAAGTGAGAGAGGCATGGCCTCATCGGTCTCTCTATGTCATTTCCAGTGAAGGGGTGTGTCATTTAGTGAATAAGCCATGGCCTTAGTGTGTCAGTTCCAGTGAAGGAGGCGTGGCCTCTCTGATTGTCATATACAGAATTCAACACAATAGCTTTCTTGTCATTTTTGTGTTGAATTATGTTTATGATTCAACTGATAAAAAAACAAAAAAATAATAATAAAAAAAATAAATAAAATCCAAAATTGTACAGTACTTTAAATGTTGGATATCATGTAATGACATTTTCATAACAGTCGATTGGTCAGAGATACACCAATTTCCCATCCATCAAATTACTATTATGTAGTATACTCCAATGGCTAGGATTAAAACTACGTTTTTATCTGTAAAGGTCAATAATAATATGGATATTTACTCCTAATATACTCATAATCAAAAACTTTTATAGTCATCAGTGTAGCCCATGGGTCCTTAATGCATTTAAAACTTATAGCTGGAGAGTTTTATTTGCTTTTTAATCTATTTATATTTTTATTTAAAATGTTTAAACGGTTATATCTTGCATGCTTTTATGCAAACACCATGCTGGCAGTCAGATGTTGACCGCTATTTAAATATGGAACATTGTTTTATCGTTAATGCTGTTTTATTAACCATGTCTCCATGATGGATTTTTTTTGTCATAGCAAAGTGGATTTTTTTGGTTAAAAAACTCTATTTTTTCCACATTCACAGCAGATACCTATCTCAAGTTTGTGTGTGTGAAATTCTATCGCATACAGAACAAAGATTTTTGTGGTTTTTGCACAAATACTGTGTCTGAACCTTTGTTTACAAGCAGACAGATAATGACACGGTGCATCATTATTAGTGGGATCAGGCTTCTAAAAGCTTCTGCAGGTTTATTATAGCCTCTGGTCCTGACAGCTCATCTAATGAAGCCTCATTTGAGCATTTAAGTGTTTCCCGCTGGTGCCATGTGAGGCTCGCTGTCTGGGCAGCACGACTGCTGAATATGCAGACAGAACATAACTGATTCGAATAATGCTTGTCTGTAGCAGCACTTTGAGTAGAAGAGTATCAAATTCCAAAATGCTTAGAAATCAATGTAGTGTACATGCAATATAATTATTAAACATCATACAAGTATGTAAAACATGAGCTATAACAAACCTATTAAAATCAGGCCTAAACATACTGTAATACTGATACATTCTCATACTGTAGTAATATAGCTTTTTTTGTCTAAGGCATAAAATACTTCAGATTGTGCTTTTATGGGAAAATAATAACTAATATGGTGGTGTAATACATGGAAGTTCCTGTTTCCACCGTTTTTTTTATTATTATCTTATAACAACATGTCCCTAAGTGTTTATTCTTCTTATACCATAGCAATTTGAGGACAAATACATCTATTACTGTACTTTTTATCTATTGATCATGAACCAGGTTAGTCCATTTAGGTAACAGCAGCTCTGAACAGTCGTTCATTATCAGCCTCTGCTCTTTTTCTTAAAGTTAAAACTGAGTGTCCGTTGCTGTCCTGAAGACATTGTAAAACAACTTAAATAAACCGTATTATAGATTAAACATATTTTATGTGGACCAATCACTGTATAAAACCCTGTGAATGAGATGCTGCTGTAGAAACTATAATGCATTATAAATATAAACCAGTAAATAACCAATACCTTTTTACAAATCAGAATCCAGGATTCAATAGCACTTTAATATAAATTATACAGAAACGGGAGAAATTTAAAGGAACTATGACCTAATTTAGTTTTGTCGAATGTCCTGGATTTTTATAGAAATGCCACAGCTTTTCAGAGTTCATGATTTTCTCTCTCTCCTTCTTTCTCTTTTTGTCTCTCTAGATGTCCAGTGTCGTGAGGAATGCAGGGGAATGTGTCCTCTCCTTGGCTGAGGAATGCAAGGGGTGGGGGAAAGAAAACTGCAAAAAAGAAAGAAAGAATGAAAGGAAGGAATACTGGAAGGTACAAAAAAAAGCAGCAGTTGTCAATTTGGAAAGGACAAAGTAGACAGTTTGGGATGTAGGAGATAAATCAAGAGTGGACTTTTTCTTCAACTTTAAATTAACTCTGTAAGACTGTAAGCTCTGCACACACACAAACATCAAACACACAACTAAATCCTACCCATTCATTTCCTCATTTTTGCACCTCCTTTGATTTTCAAGCAGGGTTTTAGTTTTCATTCTGAGAATCTGACGATAAACTGAAATGGGGAAACACTGTGTTAGATGTTGGTTTAACCTTGAAGGTATGGGATTTAGCCTGAAACAACATGGTGCTTATCAGACACGGAAGCTGTGGCTCAGCTGTGTGTTTAAAAAACAGACCGGCGTCAGCTGGATAAGTGAATGAGTGATGTATTAACACTGTCTCACCCTGTGCGGCTCTTTTTTGTTGTTTATAGATAGAGATATAAATGCCTGGATAAATGCCCATGTTTAATTATCCTGGCTCTTGTATATTTAACATATTGCTAAATATTCTGTGGTCAAGGAGCTCGATGAATCATATGACAGCTCCTCTTCATACCATCTCGGGGTGGATTCGGGTATTTTATGACCAAACAGACTACTACCACTCGTACTATATCAAAAGTAGCCAGCATTTTATATAGAGTTTGTTTGTTATTGTAACTTTTTTTTTTTTTTTAAGGCTAAAGGTTTAACACTGAAAAGAGAGAGTGAATGATTTCTACCCATCTGTCATTTCAATGATAAATGCCGCACTTGTGCTGATATGATGATATCATATCAATATTGCTTATGGACAGCAGTTTCATAGGCTTCATGATGATAAAATGTAGGCTTTAAACAACCCATAACTAATGTAAACATAAGCTTTAAATATTTTGCTTATTTCTGGTAAAAATGAGTGAATGAATGAATTAAAACATTATTGATACTCTATTTTAATACCAATCCAAAAAAACAAAAAACACTTATATAATGTTAACATTGTGTTACTTAGGTGTTTCTGCTCTGTTTTTTTAAAGCTGTTACTAAAACAAATCATTGTAATCCATATTAAGTATTATGATGTGATATTTTTACTGTATCACCCAACCCTAAATTGCACTGTGCTCTAAATCTGATTTATATTGATGAACTTCAGTTCTCTTGGAATGTTTTTTTTTAAACTGTAATGTTCATAAATGTTACTGGTTTCAACATGTTCTCAGTAAAAATACATATTTGTTAATATTAAAAAAACAGTTGTCCTGTGCTTCTGTCTTGCATGTGTGACATCATAAGCTGTCAGATTCCTTCAAGTGTCCATCATATCCTGTCGAGGTGACTCACTGACTCTGGGGTTTAACACTCCCTAATTTAACACATCTGACTCAACAAGCCCTTCAGGAGTGCAATTTGGATTTTAGTAAAAAGAATAACCGCAAGCGAAATGCTTGTCAAGTCTAGAAACTGAGTACTAGAGAAGGATTGAAAAATACTGATTTAAACAATTATACACAAAGGTGTAGTCAGTGGCTGAACTGTAAATGTGTTCTTGTGTATAAAGGAAAATGGCCAGGATTAAGGATTGTGTAGGGTGTCAATATTTAACAATACTGTTAACAATATAGTAATGACAATTTTTTATTTATTAAAGGATGAAACATTAAAAATGATCCGCACTCCGGTTATATTAAAACTTCTGTTGGTTGCACTTAGTACTTTCAGTTCAAGGCTACTGTCCTCCCAGTCACTGCTGTGCAGGTGTCAACGTGTTACATTAGTTAACTTGTAACTGCGGTGCCAGCAAAAAACATTTTTTAATGAGAGAATACGAAAGCTTGTTGACAGGTGGACAAAGTGTATGATGGACAAAGTTAACAATGAGATTATGTCGAAAAATTATGTATTGGTCTTTTCTAAAAGCTAATTACAAATCTACAGCCAGAGTGTGGATAATTTTTGACTCACCTTTGTAGTTTGATTTAATGTTATGGAACGTCTGCAAAACAAGTTCCTGTTCTCACTTAGGTTTTAGCAGCTCTAAACAGCTGTTCCCTCACCAGAAATGAATAAGAATGCAGCTTCTCCTGTGTTACGTCAAACTGCAAAGTCAAAGTTCCTCTGTCCTGAAGATGTCAGAAAACATACAAATTAAAGCTTTGCAGCTGCGCTACTGTCATGGCTACTGCTGAAAGAAAATTAATCAACACCATCTGACCGTTCAGAATGCACAATTCAACAGTGTGAATTTAAAGTGGTTTAAAGTGTGTTATTTAATCCTCAGCACAACACTGCTGGTCATGTGTGTACTGGGGGGGGGGGGGGGGGGTGAATACTCCTGCCAGGTGCTGTGTGCGTTAACGCATTCACCGCCTCAGGGCTGAAGGTGTGCTGCATGCTTTATAAATCACTCAGCGAAATGATGAGCAGTTTGTTTTTAAAAAAAATTATACAAAAAAAAAGGCATCTGGGAATTAAATATTCCCGAAATAAATGCCACTTAGATTTATTACAACTGAAGTTAAATCTAAAAGAATGTACAGATTGAATAAGAGCAGTTTTATAAACACCACATACTCTTCAGGGCCACAGCAACAGAGTGTTGGCCTCATGCCCAGCCCAAATCCCATGAGAAATGTGTGTGCGCGTGTGTGTTTGTGTGCATGCGTGAGTACGGGGGACCACTTCGGAGAGGAGGATGGAAAGGTTAGGAGAGACGCCAGATGGAAAACCCGCCCAAAAACAGCTGGGTGCTCTCTCATGGGACAAACAACGCTGACTGTTGGAGTGAGAACTGAAAGAAATTTTACAAATTTTAAAATATATGTTTTTTTCTTTATTTATTTTTTTGAAGGGGAGGGGGATTAATGCTGCAATAACTTTTTTAATTATTGCAGCATTAAAATTTAAGGAACTGTACAGTATTCATGGCTACTTTTTACATATTTTATTTTATTATATATTTTTTATTTTACTGCATGAAGAAGCCTTGAGGTTTAGATGTTTATGACTTAATATTTGAGTAAATTGGAGTAAAATCAATGAAATCTAAAAAAATTATTTTTTAATAAACTTTATTTTAATCTCTCTCTCTCTCTCTCTCTTTCTCTCTCTCTCACACACACACACACACACACACACACGCGCACACAAAGTATCCAAACCAAACAGGCATGAGATGAAATATCTCTGTCTCAAAGGGTTCCTAATGTGTGTGTGCGTGTGTGTGTGTGTGTGTGTAAAAGAGGCAGCTGCTGAAAAGCTCCATTGTCATGCAAAATGAAAAACGGAAAAGAAATCAAGCAGATTCTGCCGGTGACACAATTACTGCGGGACACATAAATAGCTGTTTGAAGCCTGGCAAAAAGCAGAAAAGAGACAAAAAGACAGGAGGAGGAGGAAGAGGAGGAAGAGGAGGAGGTAGTTTGCGTCTGGTTGCAGAAAAGGGGCAGTGATGTGGAAAGTAGTCTGCTGCTCCTGCAACACGACACAAAGTCCTAAATTATAGAAGATTAACCTCCTCTCCTTTCTTCTTTGTCAAGTATGTAAAATTAAATAAAATGTAGCCCAGCACTGCGAGTTAAGATCTTTAACTTTATTATCTATTTTGTCCTTTTAGAATTTCAGGATCATATGCTTCTGCAGGAATGTTTCAGTATGATGAAGTGTCCTGTTCCTCTTATGTTCCAAAGTGTTTTATTCCTCTTATATCACAGGAATCTGCAAATACTAATAATATTAAATAACACGTTTTTGAATCCTTGGAGTGACATTTATTGTATACTAGCGTTAGTACACGTCATTGGCGGTTACAGAGGTTTTAGAAATTGGTAAAAAAAAGTTAAAGCTTGCTATTATATTATCATTTCATGTTGAAGCCCATGTATATGTCTGCCTGTCTTTCTGCATAACAATAAACAATTTGTTGCTGCATTACAGTCATTTCTGTGTCTTCTGCATACTCTGTGTATTTATGGTAAATTATTCTGTTGATTGGATCCGTTGAGTGACACGTTAGCCACGACCACTTTGTGGGCAAAAGGATCTATATTTATCCAAAAAAGCGCTGGCTGGAGTGAAGTAATCTGGCACGAAACTGCTCATGACGCTCTTCTACTCAACATTTTGATTTCATTTATGTCAGGCAAATACCGAAGGACTGGCAAAGTTGAGCCGTGATGCTGTGACAAAATCGACTGACAGACATACAGATATACAGACGTTTTTTTCCCTGAGACTGGTTTCATGTCCTACAATGTGTGAAGTGGTAAAGATAGAACTGAAAGATCGTGTTCTGACCAATGTTCAGACAAAACGTAAAATGTATTTTATTTATGTAGATCACAGCAATAAACAGTCAATCCCTCATCAGACTCTATTTTTCTCTTTCTTGAAGCTTTTAAGACCAAAAAAATAAAAGGATACAGCACCCCTGGAGGCCGTGCTTATGGGCTCAACAGAGCAATTTGGCAGTGCTGGGGATTGAATCCCAGACCTTTCAATCAGTAACACGGAGCCTTAAACGTTTGAGCCATTACTACCCCTAAAACAGCTTACAGCACCTGCCATTGCCAGGCGATCTCCCATCTGAGTACTGACGAGGCCCGAGCCTGCTTAGCTTCCGAAATCAGACGAGATCAGCCGCTATGGTACGGTTGTAAGCCGTAATTTTATACACTGGCTAGGCATGATGGGTACAAACTTACTGAGTGCTAAGAATTAAAGAGGATTGAGGGAAATAAAGAACCTTTTACCTTGACTCAGCCACTGTAACGTGTTTTGTGCAATATGTAAGGAATAAAACACTCTTCGTTGTGCTTCCGTGGAAAAATACTCGATAATGTGTTGATGAAGATGAGTTACTGTTACCACAACCAAGTCTGCTCTAACTGCACAACCGGATATGTCTTACTCCTCTTATACATTTTTTTCCTCGGCGACTCCTCATTGTGTTTGTGTCTTAACACACATTGTCCTGAAGCAGAATATGACGAACACACTCGAAACCAGGGCCGATCTCTACAGCTGTATCACAACAGAAAAGTAAGGACGTTCCGCCCTAAATGCTCACCACATCAGCCATCTCCATTCAGTCCATTTATAGAGAAGAGTGTTGTTCCACCTGAGGAATGTGTACCGAGGAGCTGATTTACACACAGTGGTCTCGCCACACAAGGCAATCAGGGTGCTTTGAAGGATCCAGGGAAAAAGAGCCGCTGTTTTGTCACACAGGCTATTTCTTTGTGACCGCAGATGACCCTGAAGACTAACTGCATGCTTTCAGATAGCTACGGTGAAACTGCAGTGCGAGGGGACATGACTGTAATCAGATATGAGAACACTAAGCCCATTCGATTGGGGAAATACTAGAACTGGAATTTCGTAGGTGTGGAACAGAAACAGTTTTGAGAACGGTTCCAGTCCCACAGAACTGTTTCAATTAAATCAGTGCAGATTCTAGAAACGTTCTCAGAAAACTGCTTCTGTTGCACATATATAAATGTTAGTTTTAGTTCTCCAGACGTTTGATCCTTGGTAGTTTCACAGAGTGCTGGTTTTTAATTCTACACCGCTAAAGTGACATGTACGGATAATATTGTGGCAGAATGTAGTATATACTTTGTGTGTTGCATTTTATATTTTATATGCAAGTGTCTGTATTTTGGATGAAATGGATGCTTTTCACACTGTAGAAACACAAGACAGGAAATTCACGGTTTATAAAATGCAAACCAAAATGCAAATCTTGTTTTGTAAGATTGTAGAATGTTGCTAACAAATGTAGATCAGCTTGCTAGTTGCAGTAATGTTAAATGATCAGATGAAGCACAAAAGCTTCTTCTTCCTCATCTATAAATAACTATTTCATATACAGAAATCCCAAATATTACACATTCAGAAATCAGCAGTGTTTAGATTAGCATTCAGTAATGTGGTATATTACTTACATAAACTGTAGCACGCCTCTCAGTAAAGTTTGGTTCCTTGTTACAGCTCATCATGGGTACAGAGCATCATGGGTACAGCTGAGCTGTCTGACATGAATACGGTCACTTCATTAGGATCCTGGCAGGAGGGTTTTCTGAAAATAAAAAAATAAATAAAAAAAAGTAAAATAAAACAAATTCTACACTGATCATCCATATTATTAACACTGCTGCAAGATGAATTTAATAACATTGATTATTAATTATATATCAGTAAACTGATGACAGGATAATGTGCATCCAGGACACATCTATGGCTGTGGGGACCAAAGGCCAGCACATCCAGGTCGATCCCACAGAAAAGCCAGTTCAGCACAAACTGCTGAAAATAAGTCAATACTGGCCACAACAGAAGGGTATCAGAACACTCGGTGCATCACAGTCTGTCAAGTAAGGAGCTTAGCAGGCAAAGAATTCAAGGCTGTTAATCCTGCCTCCAAACCCCCGAGGGACCAGAGCTGCCCCGATGACACTGGGAGAACATATATAATATTCGGTTTAATGCATGTTAATGTGATGGCTGATCAGTGTAGATTTACACCTAATACAGTTTTATTTGGTAAATAGATGGATGATTTTATGATTGAGGTGCCGTTGGTGTTCCACTGCTATTCAATTTACACTTATGAATGTAAAGATATAAAGATTTTAGACATATGAATGTAAAATTTTAAATAAAAAAAAACCTCACACCTTCCCATCAACGTATGTGCACGTTTCAGATAGTTACGTAATTCAGTGCCACTGTATCGATCTGTTTAATGCTCCAAATATCCATATCTGTTTCCAGAGCTATAACAGAAGTGGGCGTGGCCTAAATCAGAAAGGTTTACCTATGAGTGTTACTCTGCATTGACAACAGAGACTCCCTCCATAACTGTTATGTAAATGTTGATCAATACTGTGGTAAAGCTTATAATCCAACCTTTGAACCTTTGACATTTGAGTTCTAGACAACTCAAGACAGTCTGCTTAACCCCCAGGTTCAGGAAATGACCTAAAAACAACTACAGTATTGTTACTCACAGAATCAACCAAGTAGAAGTTTGTTAATTTAAACAAATGTCCTGTATGTGCATGTATTTACTTTAGATTAATCAGGACACAATCATGTCCACTTGCTGGTTAATTTGCTTACTAGACAAGATTAGTCTACATCACACGTCATAGGCTTCCCAAAGGGTTTCCAACTTTGCGCCTCAAACAGGTTTTGTAAAAAAAAAAGGTTTGGGTAATTTTGGTTAATAAAATCAATTGCAACATAAATCTGTTTCTGTGGCATATCTGCTATACTACTTCCTGTTTAAGGTGGTATTATTACTATTTTAGCTTAAAAAATCGATTACAATTAAATATATATTGTTTAATTAAGTTTGTATAGTTTCATTTCCTTTCTGTACTGTTGATGTTTGCATAAAGAAAGTGTCAAAATAACATTTCTACTGCAATTCTATTGTTAGATTTTACACTTGCTCACCATCCATGTGCGTGTTTGTTTCACGTCCCCTGACTCTCCCTGACATTATACTAACCCTCATTATTCATGGATAATTGATGGAGATGCTGCTGTGGGCAGTGCATTGTTTTCCCGCGAGAAATGGAAAAAATGTTAATTCCACGCAGTCACATGCCAGTGATCTTACTCACACACATTCCGCACGAGATTTGCATCTCTGAAAACACAACGCACACACAGACATAAAAAAAACTCCCTCCCTATTTCACATAACGACTGCATTTCTTTCAGGGTGAGTAGGAGTTGTCAGCACAAGGAAGGAAAGAGGAACACATCTAAGTGATGTGAAGTGAAGTGAAGTGAGGACAGAATCCACAATAATGAAACAGTCTGCATGTGTTAGGTTTGAGTCCAATTAAAGCAACTCCGGTGACGTGAAAAGAGAAGTGACATCTGAATGAATTATGTGGTAGACAGGGTGCGGTACGCCTCGTGGCCTTCAAAGATCAGCTAAGGATTCCTGAAATGAGTAAAATTTTCAGTAGAAACAAAGAAAGAAATGTAATTTTAATAAAAACATGACCATAAATTTTAATTATGATGATGCGCTTACCTCTCCGCCCCCCACAACAAAGAAAAGCATAAAATTAAACTATAATAATAATAATAATAAAAAAAGATCAACATTAATGGCATTTGGCATAGACTTTTATCTAGAGTGACTCAAAATGAAAGGATATTACACTAACAAAACTCTTGAGCTGTTGAACAGTTGAGGGCTGAGGGTCTTGGTCCAGGCTGCAGCAGGGGTACTTTGCAACGCTAGATTTAAACTCAGGACCTTCTAACCACTAGTCCAGGGCCTTAACCCAGTAGTTACCTGAAATATATAAGCGAAGAACGACAGAGACAGATAATAGATAGGCAGAGAGATAAAGAGACAGGTGAACAGACAGGAACAGTCGATTATTATTCTCACAGCATCACTCTTATTCCAGGTACACTTGAGTCATGTCCCTTTAATAACTGACTTACCAACCTTACAGTATATGAATGTACTTGAATATTAAGATTTTTAAACTTTACAGTACCAAAAATTAAAATCAGCATTATCTATACTATGTGTTTGTATCACTGTAACCACACCAGGTCAAAATTGTGTCTTCTTTTTTTTTTTTTTTTATCTGAGACATTACCAGGAGCCAAAACCCAGCATTTTATTATTACATTAACCAGTTAAACATGTGAAAATTCTGTCAGTATTTTAAACATCTGATCGACTGTAATTCTTAAAATTATTCATTATTTATTTATTTATTTATTTCCTCACTGTCATTACCTGTTGATTAAAAAAAATTTATAATAAGAAATAAATAAGAAAGTGTAAAAATTAATCACAAAAGTAAGTACATCCCTCTTTAATTTCAACAAGCATTTTATCATATCTTCTCAAAGGACAATACTATAGAAATGAGATGTGGATGTATATTAGAGTAGTCAATGTGCAGCTTCTATAACAGTATAGATTTATTATCCTCTGAGAATAACCCAACATACAGATTTTACTTTTAAAACATCTGGCAACAAAAGTGAATGCACCCTAAGTGATAACAGCTGTACATCTTTAACCATGCAAAGTCACATGACCTATTTATCCTGTTCATGTGATTGTCACTGGTCGAGTATGTCTCTTGACCTGAACCCTATTGTTCACCTGTGGGGCATCCTCAGCTCCATGATGATATTATGGAGGAGTGGAAGAGGATCCCAGCAACAACATGTGCAGCTCTGGTGAATTCCAGGCCCAGGAGGATTAAGGCTGTGCCAGATAACAATGGTGCTCAGACAAAATATTGACACTTTGGACACAGTTTGGACATGTTCACTTAGGATGTACTCATTTTCGTTGCCAGTTATTTCGACAATATGTCGAAGTCTAAATGTCGAGTTATTATTAGAGACCTGAAAATGGGCTGAAATGTGAGGAAAATGTACTAATGTTTGTGAGATACTGTACTAAAATGTAACCTCTACTGTATATCATGTTTAATAATTAGATCTATTTTTCTATATTTTACAGCATAAAGCTATTTAGGGCAAAACCGTTCATCTAGCCAGTAAATATGTTTAGGAAACTTGAGTAAACATATTAAAGTATAATTTAGTATATTAACTTACACATAAAATGAAAATTATAAGAACATTGAAGAACTACAGTTTGATATGCACATATCAAAAGTGTCTTCATACAAGTACCAAATATTTCGGCTGTATGCATTGCTGCAATAAAAAACATAAATACAATAAAATAAATGTTCATAAGACCCCCTGAGTGAACATAAAAAGGAGGCTGTGCGTCAGATTGAAGGGTCCTGAAATAGATTTTCTTAGAGGACACATAGAGGACACAGCAGCTGCTCATAGTTAAATGGAAAAACTGAGTCTATTAGCCTCAGCGCTGAATCAGTACTAAATCATCTTAGACACACACTCTTATTAAATATGAATAAACTCTGAGATGGGTTAACCACGGGAATAGCAAGTAAAACCTCCGACCTTTATGAACAAGTTTGTTTCCATGCAATGTGAAGGGTAATAAAAATAAAACTCCTTGTGTGTCTTCAAAAGGAAATTTTGTTTCTCATTACAAAAGTACGTACGAGAGAGAGACTGTGATGGCTAAAAAGCTGCGTTAGAGCATCTGGAATGCAGTGTTTAGGAACTACCAAAAGTAGTCCACGAAGGACAACTGGTGAACTCGTGACAGTGTCATGGACATCCAAGGCTCATGAATCTGAAAGGGAAGCAAAGGCTAGATATTTATTTCTATTTATGATAGTTTGCCTTGCAATACCTTGCAGACTAAAACTTACCGCTGCTACAGTAACACCACAGCACCTTCAGAACTCTTCTGGAGCCCATGCATTGATGGTTCAGAGTTGTTTCGGTGACACAAGAGGGACCTACACAATATTAGGCAAATTATTTTTATAATATGACTAATTGGTTTAGAACAACTCTTCTCTGATGACTTGTGACTGCAGTCGCTCAAGAGTTCAGGACTGGAATTCCCACAAACAGTTTTGTACCAGAAACTCCAATAATAAATAACTAATAATAACTTGAACACCTCTGCTGTTACACTGCACGTTCAGACTCCTAACACACAGTATAACTGCAGACCAATCCCTGATCTCCGATATCACCCAAATGATGATGGGTTCCCTGTTGAGTCTGGCTTCTCTCAAGGTTTCTTCCTATTGCCATCTCAGGGATGCTCTTGGCTTGCTTATCAGGGACAATCTGATCATTTTGATTAATTCACATTTTCTCATATTTTTCGCAGACCAAAGACAGACAGCATATAGCCAGTTAGACAGATTAAAACAAATATGTACTCGAAATGCAGTTTTCCTGGATGTAATAAATGCTTTTTTTTTTTAAGTGGTCCCTCTTTTTTAAAAAAAACCAAAAAGTAAATGATTAACTGTAATTTTTATACTTTGTTGCAAATCCTTTGTAGTCATTCAATTCAATTCAATTCAATTTTATTTGTATAGCGCTTTTAGCAATTGTCATTGCCGCAAAGCAGCTTTACAC
>JAOVVA010000004.1:12069976-12085378 GCA_028565275.1 Leiocassis micropogon | reverse complement strand
TAGCATCCAATTTCTTATGTCCTGCACACATTGCTCAACTTTAGTAAGCTGTTTTTTCTCATCAGGTTTTGCTGAGACATATAACTGTGTCGTCAGCATAACAATGAAAACTAATAATAGTCATTGATCATCCGAGGTTTGGGACCCATGGACATCTCCAGCTGCTGGGTTTCTTCACTGATTATGCTGTCAGACTTTCACTGCCGTTTTCACCTCCTGCTTGTTCTTGGGGCATTTTGCATTCAGCAAGTGAAATGCAGCTCATTTGGATTCAGGTCAGGTGAATGACTTGGTCATTGCAGAACATTCCACTTTCTTTACCTTAAAAAGTCTTGGGTTACTCTCACAGCATGCTTCAGTTCATTTTCCACCTGCACTAAAACACGTCATCCAATTTGCTGTGATTAAATGTGAGGAGAATTTAGCCCTGTACAAGTCACACTTCATCCTGCTGCTTCAGTCAGCCGTCACTTAATCAGTAAACGCAAATGAACCTGTCCCATGAGCAGCCGTTAGCAGCAACACTGGAGATTTATTCAATAAATGTTCAATAAAACTTTTTCTGTCAACTCTTATTTTTCAAACACTCCATTACTAAGCGGAAAAACACTGAACATTTCCTTTAGTCTCTTTTAAAAGGAGAGCATGTGAGCCGCATGTTATCAGCATGAGCATGTTCCTGTACAGAACAATTCACCAGTGTGTCCTTATCACAATCACATATTTCATTGATCCATAAACTACGCTTATACAGCTAACCAAGCATAGCTCCTGTCGCTGTTGCCATGAAGACAACACAGATACACATACACACATTTATCTTTACAACATTTCCTCCTGGAAGTACCTGTACAGAAGGTTGTAACTTTGTTGCATAATCTGATTAAAGGTTGCGCATGTGTTGGGGTGAATATGTTCAGGCTAGACACATGCAGACAAAGAGATAGGTGGATGGACACATACAGACAGGCAAACCTGTGGTGTGGAAGAGTAGGTAGTTAGACAGATACAGGTGGCTAGATATCGGTATATCCACAAATACGTGGACAGACAGACAATTTGACAGACGGAGACAAGTGGACAGATTGAGACAGAGACAGAAATACATGGATAGAGACAGACGGACAGAGAAGCAGGCAGACCACAGAGGGCTCAGGGGTCTGTGGGATGGTCAGAAGTGTTTCCATGTTCCCACAATATGATACCTCAAAAGAACTTAAAGGCACAGTTAGGGTCACAGTTGGGTTCATGAGGTCACCAAAGTTCAACCCTCAAAGCATCCTGAGATGAACTTGAAGTGTTTTTCAATCTGATTTTCAGCTTTTAAACCCGTTTATACTAATTTTTTTTAAACCACACTGTTCCTCATTTAACCCAAATATTATTTTTTTTAGTTTGATAACCTTCTGCTGCAATTCATCCATGGAAAAAATCTAAATGTTACATTTATTTCCCCGATTGTTATTGAGGTCGTCTTACACTGTAAGCCATACTGTAATAAAAGATGTAATAAGTAATTATTCCATTGTTAAAAAAAAAAAGAGGACAACGACATGTGTTCCATCAGATGTTTTATTACTAAAATGAAAATATATCTAAGGTGTTTTTGTGTTTTACATCTAGATCTGTTTATGAGTAAAATATACTACGTACAAAATAATCACAGTGGTCATGTGCGCTACAAACTTCATTAAAACATCTGGAAAAATACAAGTACACAAAATGCCACATTCAGACTCCTCTTTAAGTTCGCTACTAAAAGTGACTAGTGTAATTGGCAATGAAGATTTTTTTTCTTACAAATCACAAAAAAGGTGCTTTACCAGAGCACAGTGTCAAAGGAGACAGAAAAAGACCTGGTTGAATAAACCACTTCATCTCGGAATACAGTGAAACATCACAAGTCTATAAAGGACGAACTGATTAAGACTTCATTACAGACATAGAAGGAAAACAGAAAGAAACTGAGTGGTTTTTGTTATAGTTGAGACACGAGTTAAGACAGACATGGTGCTGTTACAGTCTCAGAGTGAATCTTTGGTTCATCACTAAGGGACAATCTCAGAATAAGGCTTCATTTCCGATTAAAAATGATCTCACAATGTTACACTAAAGAAGGAAAATGATTGACAGTATAGGAAGAATTACAGCATGTACCTTTTTTCAACTAAGGATCATGTTCCCTTACTCCAAACATGTGCACTAAAGTCCATTGGACATTATATAAGACATAGTAGCATGACATTTACATCATATGTACAATATTTACACAGTAAAACCTCAGGCTTGTACACACACACCCTGCACTATGCAGTAGTTCAAAAAGCAAATATACAAAATTTCTTCCAGTGTGTGTGTGCTCTGATTACGGGGGAAGTTCGCTAGCAATGAGTCGAGACATTTGGATTTCATATCCTGTTTGATTAATTGTTGTCTAAGGTTCACACAATGAAGTGGGCAAAAAAAAGTAAAAGGAATCAAAATAAATTACAATACATTAATTTATCAATATCATGCACCATGGCCAAGAAAAAAAAAAAAAAACACTCTGTGATTGGCTAACAGGTACTCATTTCCTTTTTTAAACACATATCTCTTCTAAATCAGGGCGTCTGGTATTCTGTAACGGTACTGGAATGTAACCATGACAACCTTTTACAGTATACAACACTAATAGGCTAATATTACATATTAAACTAACTGCAACTGATTTGCAAATGGTTGTGAGATGTAACCCAATAAGAGCAGTAAAGATGCAGCAAACTCTTTCACTAGCCTTAAAAAATACTCGCTTCTGATTAGACGCATTCTTAGTTAGGGTTTTTAACACTATGTGAGCATTCTGGAATGTTCCCATGACAACCATTTTCACCTCATTAATGCAGTGTTAAACAACAAAACATGTTTATATTGCAATTAATCCACATTCTAACTGCACAGATAAGAATGATTTCTAGATTTATAGTGCATGGAAAAGTTCAAATCTTAACATGATGTAACAAGAGAATTTCTTTATGCTTCAATTGTTTTGTTCTTTAAGTGATTTAAGAGTACCTGCGATGGTTAATGCTTTGAAAACTGATTGATTTATTTCTAGTTTTTCACATACAGTTTGAGTGCTCGGATCAACTCTTTGCTGGGTCCAGCAGACAACCCATGTTGTACTTCTTGACCATGGTGTTATTTAGAAAATAATAATAATAAAAAAATTTTATAAAAATAATAATAAAAACCCCACCTTTAGCATTATTTGCTGATATCATGACATATCCATATTGTACTTTTCGGTTATTGTACCCCACAGCATATCCCCCTCTAGTCAATATGATCTGACAAGCATTGTGATGCTTTGTGTCGCAAATTAAAATGAATAAATATCTTTTTTTAAATAAAAAAAAATGACCTCAGAGAACTTGACTTTTCATTTGACTCAGCAATATAAAAAAACATTGATGAAAAGAGTTGTGAAAAGATTAAATGTAGATATTAAATAAGCAAGGTACACACACATGCATGTTCTTGTCAGATTTTTGTGACTTCATGTGCACTCGTCAGCAGATGTGTGTTTAATGAGCTCACCCTCAGTGCATATATCATTAAAGCACAGAGATGCTATAGTTTGATCTTTGACTGTTTGATCTGTCTGGCACTGAGAGAAACAGAAGATGACGCTGACTAGTAACATGTCCTCAGGGTAAGTGTTGCGTCACCGCGGTAAAATCCATTC
Source organism: Leiocassis micropogon (assembly GCA_028565275.1). NCBI lineage: Eukaryota > Metazoa > Chordata > Actinopteri > Siluriformes > Bagridae > Leiocassis > Leiocassis micropogon. The sequence goes on along the minus strand of JAOVVA010000004.1, from coordinate 12,081,651 downwards.
AGGAGTAGAGAGTCATAATGAGCAACTTTATAAAGATAATGATAGTTAAACTCAGGTAAAACAGACATTTTCAACATTCTGAGCTCTAACCTCTTCTGTTTAGATTAGCATTGTTTTGCCAACATTAAGCTTTTTAAGAAAATCATGAAAATAAAAAATGGACTCGAACCAATCAACAGAGTAACCTGGACAACAAATTAGCTCTGACATTGAGTCAGCTGGGATGTATTTATCTCCACTAGGCAGGGGATCTGGAGTTAGTAGCAGTATTACATTGGTGCATTCCAACTTCAGGATTAATTTTGTTATTGGTTCATTTTGATCCATTTCAAACCAAACCTTTTGCTGGTTTTGCTTACTCATGGCGAAACACCACAGTTGAAAAAAAATAAATATCAGTCCAAGATTTAAAGATTTTATCAGCCTAATTGCTCATGATGTATCGCTAATTATTACTAATAAATCTAGTTTATTTGATACTCTAGTAGAAATTGCAGGGAAAAATCTTAACGTTATTATTTTATAGTGGGTTTTAAGACATTACCTTGGATTTTGCCATTTTCCAATGTAATCTAATGGGACGGACGCTTTCTGTTGTGCAGGTTAAAATCAATAAACTGGACAAATGATCAAACAAAAAAAATCCATCTATTCTCGACCCAACATTGAAATGAGGTTCTAACATCATAAAAAGCTTCCTTCATAAACAAAACAACACGCATCTTAACATTTTTGCATTTTGTTCTTTTGGGTCTGAGCTGCGAGACACAAAATCCTTCTGTGATTTTTTTTTCTTTTTCTCCTTTTCCCTATAAATAAGGTTTCGAGTCAAGTGCACACACAGCTCATCCCTGTTTACACACATTTTCATTTCATGTCATGTCCTTCCTTTCATATCATGCTCCTTATGCATCTGCCAAACTATGCACTGTTGCAGATGTTTCTTTAAGATTTAATTTCTGGTTAAAACCTCTTTTTGTCACCTGGTTCTTCTATTTAACAGTGAGAAAAAGCTATTAGAAGTGATTAAAATTTTGAATCTTGAAGTGTAAGAATTTTTTCATACAGAAACATTCAGAAAAAGATGACGTCCTCCTTGTCTTTTTCATCAGGGAGAGGGTAGGAATGTGGAAAGCTCTGGTTCTTTGCTTTCAGATGCTCTGGGATGTATTTATCTCCAATAGGCAGGGGATCTGGAGTTAAACAGACATGCAGACACATACACATAGTAAGGACCTTACTGTATTAATCTTGGTAAATAATGCTGGTATACTACTTGCATATGAGATAATATTCAGACTTTTAACCTTGCTTTGAATAATGGACTGGCGTGAAGAGTCACTCATCACCACAAGACTGATTAATTCCCACAACAGCATGTCAGCGTTTTATTTCTGTTATACCATACTGTATTAATATTCACACTTAACATCCACAAAACAAGTTTCACTTATGCTACAGCAGCCATAAACACCTATTCCCTTTCCAGCTTCTCTTTTTCTCTTTCTTTAAGGTAAGAAGGCAAAAAGGATTACAAAAAATGTCCTGTTACCAAAAAACTGCAAACTCTGCGGTCCTGACAGCTTGAAGTTACAGCTTCACATCGGACTGAAGACTCCTTACATTATTGTTAAATAAACCTTCTGACCAATCTGAATCAGGTACTGACCAACACTAAAGTATAAATGATGTTTGATGTTGAAAAATAAAAAGGGATACTATGATGACTTTATATCTCACCTGTAACTGGAGGCTGAGCAAGTTGAGGCTGCTGATTCGGACTGACTGAGCGACGAGATTTTGCAGAACTCTCCGACAGTTTTAGAGAGAGCATCTGCTTCATGTCGACTGAAGCTGCAAAGACAAATTCAATGAAGTTCAGGGTCATTCCTACATTAACACAAAAGCTCTCAATCAATTTGCAAGCGTAATGGATTAAATGGATAGGGGCGTGGTCAATACGGTACAGGAGTAAAGTTTGAATAAGAAGAAGGAGGTGTGCAGGAGCAAGAAATAACTCTGAAGCACGTTAGATATCTGCTTGTTGTGTAAATGCTGGCACTTTTCCATTGGAAGGTATACCCTGTCTTAGCAAATGACTTACATTCTTCCACACTGGTGCTAATTTTGGTTACCCATCTTACATGGGTGCATTGTAAGCTGAGCAGGGGTGTACGGGCGGAGCTGAAATCACACAGACGTCCTGATTAATGTCACTGACTGGAGTCGTGTCAAGAATCTCAAGAATCACTGTAGACGTTTGTAGTGTCCAGGTTGTTCCCACTGCCTCAAGGTTCTTTATTATGGTAGATTTAGGAGGCAAAACATTTCACTCTTTCACATCAATATTTTTCTTGATCTTACATTTCTTCCCAGGAACATTCTGATATCTACTAGAGATTCTTTTGTGATTCTTCTATTAATTTTTTCCTATAAGTGGTGCGTTCTAAACTATTCACACATTGGCAGGAAGCACGGCATCAGTTTTAAGTTTGTTTAGAATTGTGACAAAATCTTTGAAAAAAAATGTAACATAGCATTGGCATGTACTTACAGTATACATGGCAATACTTTTTCGACTTAAATCTCACTGATGAAGAATGTACTGATGATGAACCCTTTGGCTGGGTTTATAATTTTAAACAAAATAAAAGTTTGATCCTTTTCACAGTAGTTCCACCAAGTATTAAAATACTGGCATGTGAATACATAGACGCACAAAGTCAAATAGGATGAGGACAATCCTGCATTTTCACCCCACTCCTCAATTAAAAAGCTCTTTATAGTTCTATATCTAGTTGTTACTGCAGTTTCATTCTGCTCACACATGTGTATTGCCGTGGTTAGGAACGCTACCTGAGCTGTCTGTGCGCTGGGAGCCTTTACTTTTGCTGCTCTTGTCCTTGCTCTTCAGTGTGGCCAGCTTGGTGGGAATCTGCTGTTGGACTCCGCCCTGCTTGTGCAGCTGGTTGGTGGTGCTGACCAGGTGGATAGGGACCTCGGTTTTGGCGGGTAGGGTGTTGGCACCCTCCCGGCGTGGAGGAATGTCCGTCTTCTCTGGGTAATCAGCAGTAGATAGCGAGACGGTGGAGCGGAGCTGAGAGCGGGACTGGAGGGCCAGATCTGTTCCAGAGTTTCCCAGGATGTCACCGTTAAAACTGGAGGACAGGGGGAGCTGGAGATTTTTAAATGCAGAATTCAAAATTTTAATGTGGAGACATCAAAGTGCATAGAAAAAACAATCACAGAGTAATAAAAAAATAACAAAAAGTAATGCATTGTAGGAAAAATAATTAATAAAGTCAAGTGGAGTTCCTGTAAGCACCCTGAGGTTAATTATCTTCCTGTAACAGCACGTTCCAACAGTTTTACTCCACGAATATCATAGAAATCTGAAAATACTGTATTACAAGCATATTTCCATGTGAATTAATTTATTCTATTTTTTTTATTTCTTAAATGACACACATTTTATCTGTTTATAGTTACATTTAATGTTGTTTAATGCTAGACTGTCCTCATGCCTTTACTAAGAGTAAAGTGTAAATATAATGAGGCTGTCAGAAAACCCAGTTACAGCTTTACCTCTTGTTCATAAAAGGTGTTGACAAAAGAGTCTCCTGCCATAAATGTTACATAAATGTCTCCTTCCACTTTAACTACATCAATGACTTGTTGATTTTGTGTGTTAATGTGCATCATTACTTCTGAGAGAAATAATCGCATAAAAAATAAAAATAAAAATCACAGAACAGTATACAGAATAAACAGAACAGATCAGAATAAAGAACAGTTGTGTGTGAGGTGTGTGTGGGCGCATCAGCATGTCTGATGTTGGACTTCTAAGAAAAAGAAAGACAGGACCTGATAAAACTTCATCCAAAGGCAACTCAACAGGAAAAGCCAAGCTCGAACCCAAGGATCAGGAAAGGCATTTCCTGTCATGACTTTGTTCAGTCACAGGACTAACAGGTTTTAAAGGCAGCAGCCGAAAGAGCATGACTTGGGTGGGTGTGTGTGCGCGCGCTTGAGAGAGACATGCAGGCAGAGAGATCTAGGACAAAGAAACATGAGACTTTTACGAGTATAAGGCAAATGAAGCACATGTGTTCCACTTCCTGCTGAGTGGGAAAACAAACAACACACATACAAACACATGCACGGATGAGATCAGACTTAGCAGTGGATGAACTCGTCAGACACAGCTGGACAACCCGAGCATCTGACAGCATGGGTGAGAGATGAGGAATGTTTCTTTTCCTGACACTAAGGGGAAAAATGTGTGTGCGCTCATGTTAAGATCTTTCCTTTACTACAAAGCTAGAGAATACACACCTGATTAGCTGCATTGTCAAGTTATAGCTGTTCACCCGTAGTCTGTTATTAGTGATAGCTGTGCCCTTTTATTCATTTCAGATCCCCTCAGCTGTACACTTCGGTCGACTTCAGTGGGTTTTAAACGCGCACACAAACGTGGCCTAGTGACAGGTCATTTAACAGAAAGCAGACGGACGACCTGAACAAACAGAGCAGACGGTGGACTTAAATGCATGCATCAAGCAGTGACACGAGCGTGCAGAGGAACTGTCGCACAAGATCTGGGGTTAGGTCAGACATGTCCACGTTGTTTCACTACTATTTAGATTGTTCTTGATGCTTTTCAAGGCACTTTGCGCTCACAAGTAATGATCGCTGATCCTATGCACCATAAATCCATAACGTTATTTCTTATTTTTCTCAAATCCATTTCAATCACCTTTACACCCTGACTCCACAGGCGTCTTGTAGCAGAGGCATGACATAAACATCTGTGTGCTAATGAATATAATATCCATACACTAGATCTTCTTCTCTCTGTAGAAGCAAATGCTCCCAGTTGTGATAGTTCCTCTGACTGCCTGACTATGAATCTGCCTCATTAAAGAACAAAAACAGAAAAATTCTTCAAAGCTTGAACGCTCTGCGATCTGCCTCAGGGGTGAGTCTGTTTTGCAGAGTACAACTAGCTTTCCCAACACTCCCGGCTCTCTTCACACAGATGCTCCTTTGTTTCCTCTCTCTCAAAGTGCAGTTGTCTACATATGCACCTTCCTTCGAGGGAAAAAGATGGGACTAGAAAAAAGTAAGGAAAAAAAAACATTTGACTGACATCACCCAAACAATTAAAGCTGGCGTGAACCAGTAACGAAAGGATTCTGGCAAGTAAATTACACGTTGCGGCTCCTCCAGCGCTGACACTTTACCGAATTCCTTCTACAAACTTATATCAGACCCTCTGGCCACAAACAGTGGAGTTCCCTTTGAACAGCTGCCTCTTAAACCCTGGTGATAAATACCTATCTTAGAGAATTTTCCCCTCTCAAACAGAAACCAGGACTCAACATGAGCATAACACATTCTTTGGAAACAAAATAGCGTGATTTTTTTCGAGGTTGAGATGAGCGCGTTGTGAAAACAAATTCGGGGAAAATTAAACTGGAGAGACAGTAATAATAGGGAGTCACAAAGAATCATACAATCATAATAACAGGAGGGGAAAAGAAACATAAAGGTGACTGTTAGGAGTCTAAACACTGAGAGATGTGTTTATATGAGAGGTGGAAGGCAGTAATTAGATCCTGCTACTAAAAATGCAGAAATGTTTCACTATAACTTACACTAAGACTTTCAGATGTTTCAGTGTGATGCACCATGACTCACTGTTAACTCAGAAGCATGTGATTCCTTGCCTACCTTTACAAGCACCAACAGACACACATTTACTGAGGCCGCCACAGCGATTCTCTAGTACTGACCCACCCTCAATGCTTCTGCCATCACCAAGGTCGTGTCTACTAAACTGAGAAACAGATGAAAGACACATGCAGCCTTGATAGACTAAGTGATGAGCACAGAGGCCACGCATCCTTGAATGTGACTGACGGGTACTGTACGGGGCCACACCTTTACTTGGAATGATGCCAAGAAGCCATGTCTACTTCATAGTAACGGACACAAATACTAGGCCACTTTCAGTGCACGAAGGCTACACTTTAAAATGATTGACATGCAACAAATAATACATGAGGAGATTTCATCGAGCACCACTGGTACTTCGTAATAATGAAGGTGATAAACAAAAAAACTCTCAGAGTTTAGTGTGGAGAAGCGGAGTAAGACGATGCTTGTGTGTGCAGAGACCACTTGGGACAAAATGGGGGGAAAAGTCCATACTGCGCTAGTTTAACATTCTGCCTTTAACTTCCTGCCTTCCAAAGTGACATATCACATGTACGGGATAGACAGGACCTATGGAATGAACAGCAGAGGCCACAACAACCTTCACTGAACATACAGAGAGCCATACCCATTTTCACTATTCACTAATGTGCAGGAAGTAAAGAGAGGCAAATACACATTATAACATCACAAAGAATTTTCTGTGACGATTCTGGTGTTTGTGAGCTTCGCATTAAATCTCACAACTGTGCAGAGTGAATCTGTACAAGTTTCACCAACAACCTTTTCAATTAAATAAAGCTGAACTTCATCCTAAATCCATATTTCCTAAACATACAATGCCTTTTTCAATTTGTTTAGTTAAACTGAAAATCCTGCAGGCATAACACCACCACCACAATCCACACACACACACACACACACACACAGAGACAAAAATTACACTGACGCTTTGATAAGGTGTGAACATGCCCTGACTAGCCCTCTCTCTGCCTCTGTCTCTCTCTCTCTCTCTCTCACACACACACACACACACACACACACACACACACACACACAGAATAGAACAAGCTGTAGCTAATGTGTAGAATAGATCACAGCTCATTTATAATGTTAAAGCTTCAAAATGATAAAGTAGTTTAATAAGTTAATTAGTAAATAATAAGTAAATTTAATAATAATAATAATAATAATAATAGGAACTAATTTCAAATGTTATTAATATGCAGTTTATCAGGGGTTGTTTATTTAACATTTATGGGAGGAGTGTCTAGTGTCAGCACTTTTTGATAGTCTAGTTGAGCTTTGTGGTTTTGTTCGTCATATTAACTTAAAAGAGAAAAAGAGAGAGGTGCGTTCAAACATTCCACAGCATGAATTCTAACTATAAACAAATTTTTAAATATGACAATTCTTTACTGAATACACAGCAATGCTTCATCACATCACTACACATTTAAATATTTCTCCGTAATAGTGTGACAAGACGTTTTACTCTTTACTTCATCATTCAACCATAAATCCCTTCAATATACAAGTTTGCTTCTTCGCATTCTGAAACCAGTTCGAATTTAATCCAGGTTCGACTCCTCTGCGTTGACGAGACGATGGTAAACCTTTAGCAGAGGAAGTGTGTTTACTTTCAGCCTTTTTCACATCCCATTAAAACTTTACTGTGTTAACAGCTTAATTAATAATCCCCATTGATCAACAATGATCAGATAAATCATCTGCATGACAACTTTAATTCATAAAACCACACAGATAAGAAGAATGCACTTGCTTTAACGTGTTATTGTGCATAGTAACAGCTCATTCATTCACAGGGACCTGACCAGGGGACACTACGTGCCACTATAACTTTTTTTTTTTTTTTGTGAAGAACCTCATACATTTTCGGGTAGAAATCTCTATTTATTTAATAAATCAAGGAATTGTAATCTCTATCTGACAAGATAAGTCCTCTACTTTATTACAAGGGGCGTTCAAGTCAAATCGGGACTCATGAAATAATCTCTCATGAATGAAGAGGTAAAACCAATTGACATTTCCGATTGACATTTACAGATGACCTCAAGCACAGCACGGTGATGAGACCCTTAGCTGCAGCAAAAAAATCTGAATGGTGCAAATGTTTTAAAGAAAGCCGTATATTCGTGAATGACAATCCAGGTGATGGTGGGTCTGAGCCCACTGCAGTTGTTCCCATGAACATTCAGCGAGTGGAATGCAAAATAGATGGATAACTTGTTATACCAACTTGCAGAAGAGATGCATCTGTCTATGGAAACTGTACACACAACAATTCATGAACAACACTTGAACATTACAGGGGCTCGGCTGGGAGTTATTGCCACGTCCATCGTACAGTCCTGATCTCACTCCAAGCCATTTTTACATGTTTGGGCCAATAAAGGAGTTCCTGTGAAACACCCAGAGACTAACCCTAGGCAGTCCGATCATGGCTCTGGTGTACTAAGAAAACTTTCTACCTTGATGATATCCAAGCACTAGTGAAAGTTGGGATAAGTGTATTAGTGTAGCTAGTGAAGTGAAGCTAGCTTTAACTCTCATAACTGCACCTGGCACGACTTGAACACCCCTCGTATTTTCGAGAGAGACAGAATAATGATAGGCTGATGAGGGAACAACTCTTTAAGCTGCCATAATGTAAGTGATCAGAAGAGATGACTTTTTTCCATCATTAAATCTAATTATGGCTCTTTAATAAATAATAATTTAACTGTTTAAGCCTCCAGAGGTTTAACAGGAATAAAACGCATCAGGATGTGCTCTTATTGGAAAATATTTTATTTCAGAGTGGTAACAGTAACTCTGCTTTATCACACCATACCACACTGATTCCTCATGAGCAAGACAAAGTCTTTTCTTCCTTATTTATTGAAATTTCAACTGATAAATTTAATGATGTCAAAGCTTATAAAATTGCTTGAACAGGTAACTGTCAGTTCCTTCTCTCATGTGCAAACCTATCGTCACAAATCTGTTGGAAGGAAAGAAAGAACAAACGAGAAAACAGAACCGGAGATGTGTGACAACAGGCTTAGATCAGATTAAATATTCATCCATGATTACACACAAACTACACAGCCATAGAACAATGCAACCCATAAATCTCAGTGTACCATCACACACATACAGTGTGTGTTATCTCAGCTTGGCAGCTCCAAGATGTGCTACACAATAAGCGGCTTTGTTTTGTACTGTGTGCTCTGTTTACACAGAGACAGGTCGAGTGGCTCAGCTGATAGCAGGTAGAAGGTGAATTCAGTTCAGAAGTGATTAGTTCCCACTCTTCGGGGGGGGGACAGGAAACGAAGGAGCGTTTCAGTGCCACAGTGGTCTATTGTTCGGGTCAGGTCTACGCTTACAGTACAGGAGATGAAACATATGAGAAAATATATCCAAGAAGAAAGGAAAGAAATCCTACTTTCAGATAGACAGTATTAAGGCAAAGTTCACACTGCAGGCAAAAGTGGCCCATATCTGATTTTTTATTTTTTTTGTTAGGCTGTTCACACACTATTTTCAACATGATGTATATCTGACTTTTTTTGTCTAAACAAATTCAACTTCTAAACTGACTCGCATATACAAAGGGTCATGTGCCATATGAAAAAAAAGAAAGAACAAAATAAATTCAGCCATTTATCTGGTTTCCGTCTTAGTTTTTTTTTGTTTTGCTTTTAAACTAGCATTCCTTTGACCCTGCAGTCAGGTTTCCCTATGGCCATGTTCAGCCTTTTCTTCTGATAGCTTTAAAAACAGAGTGATTCTGATATGAGCCTAATTATGCTTGAACAGCAACATCTCCCTAAAGGTTTATGAGGTCTGTGATCGTAGCTATTTAGAGTTTGAACGGGTACTCCTCCTCAGTTCATTATGCTGGTTAGAAAACAGCCGGGTACAAGGACATAAGATGTTCTCAGACTACTTCCAATGCAGCTCAACTGCAGGGAGAAAGTAATCTGACTCTAAATCAGCTCAACTGTAGGGAGTGACTTAATAACGCAGTGTGTTTTGGGTTGCAGCACTGTTTTTGTAGATGTCAGCTGCTAACCTGAACAAAAGCACACAGCTATAGAGCTGCAGAAATGCCACAATGTCTGAAGATTTGGATGGACTAACAAAGAAAACCTTTAAAGTGATTTTTAAAATTCATCCTATTCATCACTTCCTTATTAGTTTCCTATAGAATCTTTTCTTCGTACTTCCTTAAACAGTACACAAACTTTGTGCTGGTTTGCTTTAAAAAAAAAATTCTGTGCCAGTTGTAAATTGTTCTATGACCAGATTGTTACAAACCCAAATTAATCTATTCTTCATATACCACAGCAACTTTCCCACGATCACAAATGAAAATTAATTAACCTGCCATACCTGTTTATAACTACATGAGTAAGTTAGTTAATTGCTTCACCACCGCTCCGGTTTCTTTCTTTTCAGTGGAGATGCGAATTACAGTTGTAATTATAACTGGCGTCACAACTGCAGTGTTACTTTCGTTCATAACCTAAATACCCTGTAACTGTGTGCACCAGTTTCACCCGTAACCGAAACCAGATGTCCATGTACAACAGAATACCTCATTTAATTTAAAGAATCATGTACAAACAAGCCAATGCATTATGTGCTAAACACGGTATAGCAGTTATGACTTGTATCAATTAATAATTAAAACCAAACAATGTTACATGTCAAAAATAACAGCTTTGTTAGCATCCTCACCAACTAGTTGCAACGTCCATCAGCATAAACCTGTCCTGCAGCATGAAGCAGCTGTTCACTGCCAATGCTGGTAGGTGGCAAAGGCAAGTACTTTCTGAATGCTGTAATTAATTATTCCAGGTTAAAGTAATTAATTTTTCTAGGCTGAAGTAATTAATTTTTCAACAATGAGGTCAGGCATAAACATGTGTTATACTGCAAACACTTTAAATTATGGAGACCATGCCAAAACGAAGACTTGTGTACGACCGAAACCATAACTAAGACAAAAACAAAACATGGACATGATTATAGCCACAACTAAAGCTGGCTGAAAGTAAATAATGATGTCAACTTTGGTGCCAAAACCAAATTTCACTAATTCTTATTAACCTAAAAAAAGCCAGCCACTCTACATACCCTATGTCAATGTGCAGTGGAAAATTGAACAGTGCTCACAGCAACTCGGTCAGCTTCATCTTGGCATTCATTCAGCACTGAAGGAGTTAAAGGCCTCAAAGACTGTGCACAGTGTAACATCTTGGAACTGTAAAGACTATAATAAAAATGTCGGCAGTGCAAACAGTAAAGAGTAATTAATGCTACACGGTACACAGCATTCCCATGACTACAGCCTGACACACATGAACAAGCTTTATTATGCTACCCCTGTACATAGTTAATATTTCTACATAAACCCAAGAACAAACACTAGAGCCGTGCAAGCTGGAAAAGTACATTAGAACTTTTTATAATGACTCCTTTTTTACGTCTGAAAACAGTTGTACAAAATACATATGTACAGCCTATACTGCAAGAATCAAATGTTATTGCAAACTAAAAAAAAAAGTGTCTTTGGCTAATAAACATTGGTTTATTTTAATTAAGGAAACTGGCTGAAAACGTTTACAATGTTCCTGAGGGGGGAAAAGGCGGTAAGGGTCTCAGCTCAGCCCAGGAATCACAGTTAATAGATTTTTTTTTCTGATTAAAAAAATCAGTGCCTGTTTAATTACAGTAAAAATGTTGTGACAGCTATCCTGAAAGTTGTATGCATGTGTGTTAGACATTTCACTCTCAATGAGGGACAAATCAGAACTGGTTTTGCAAAACTATTAAAATGCAAAAAGTATGGAATCACCCCTCTCAGATGATGTTCATTCAAATGTTTAATTGTGTAGAAAAAAAAACAAGCACATACATGCCACAAAACTATTTTCACTCAACAA
>JAOVVA010000004.1:12038465-12064427 GCA_028565275.1 Leiocassis micropogon | reverse complement strand
GAGGCAGAAGATTTTGCCTCGATCATTTTTTGTAATCGAATTACTCGAGTTACTCGAGGAATCGTTTCAGCCCTAACATGTATTACCTGATATTGTTTTGCATCATATTTCTCTGTAGCTCATATATTAACTCTTTTTCTATTAACTTGTACACCACAAAAAAGTGCACTTGCAGACAATGTGTAATATTGAACACTGTTTTTTTTTTTTTAGCTTCCTCATTTCGTAATGAAGGCAAGGAGACGTTATAATTCAGTTTGTTTAAACTAATTGCGCTGTTTAAATTTGTCTTATATAACTAATTTGTTTGGATTGTGCTGCGAAAATTGTAAAGAGTTAACACAAGTCTCAAAAGCAACCCCAAAGTGTGTGTGTGTGTGTGTGTGTGTGTGTGTGTGTGTTGGTGTGTTAGAGAAAGTGCTTCGGCTGAACTAACTCCCAGACAATGCATTTTTTTAATACCTTAAACTACTTCTGTTTCACTCCATTTCCAAACATGCTCTTTTTGTTAAAATTTTTCACCAAAATTTGTGGCCTTTTAAAAAAATGTTTAAAGTTTATCAAAATTATTATAAGATTAAATTATGATATCATATCATTATTATGATATTATATAAGATGTAAACTGCATGTTCGCATATTTGATTCACGCTTGTTTATACTTTCATATTTTATTGATTTGTTTGTATTTAAATTTTTATTTGAATGTAACAGTATGTAAACCGCAGTCATTAAACTTTACATAGTGTACGGAGCCCACACTCATATTGTACTCAAATCTCCACTCAAATCATGACATCAGAGCTTAGTGTGCGTCCTTGTTAAGTTTCATGGACAAAATAAACCTCATGACATCTTCCATGTACTGTACTGTACCTCTGCTTCAAGGAATAATACTAAGAAGGTGCATTTTGGTCATGATTAAGCGCCATTAAAAGCTAGCTTTAAAAAAAAAAAAAAAAATCTCCTTGTTGGTTTTTTATTATTTTTTTTGCATTAGCTTCCATTTGATTTTTTCATTAGCTCGGAGGGTCAAACTGAATCAAGAAAGGGGGAGCGAGATAGCAGTAAGAGCGAGAGTGTTTATGAAAGATAAGCAGCGAGGGCCTGAGAGAGAGCTCGCCATTAAGCAGGACAAACACGATTATTCAAATGGCAACTCCGGAGCTCCCTGTGCCAGCATGTCACGGGAGAGGTCGGGGAGCGAGAGAATAAAAAAGAGGAGCTGAAATGCAAAGGGAGGAACCAGGGAACAAAAGATGGATGGACTGGTGCAGAGATTAAAAAAAAAAAAAACAACAACAATAAAACACACACACACACACACACACATTGCACAACGCACGGTGGCAACGTTGGATAGCGGCGAAGACAACATGACGGAGAGGGCCGAGATTTCATTTGTCTAATTGTGTTTATCGTCCTCCATTTTAGCTTGGCGCAGCGGGGCAAAAAAAACGGAGACACGGATACACGTGGGGCCACACAGGGATTCGTGACGCACAATAAACAACGGCACTGAACGGCAGCCAAAGAAAAGTAACAGAAGCAGGAGAGCAGTGAAGTGACAGAGAGAGATGGCGAGAACAGCGCAGAAGCTTCGGGCGCACACACACCAGAAGGGCTCTGAAAAATTAATGGCAGACTGTGAAAAACTACACACACACACACACACACACACACACATACAAAGTGAGAAGGAAGAGTTGTGTGATCCAAGCCCAAGCAAATGTACAGATTTAATACCGACTGTATCTAATCCCATAAGTCTCTCCTACTCCCACTCTCTCTCTCCCTCTTTCCTCCCACACATCTCTCAATCTGCGAAGCTCAAACTTTGTGTCTATCCCCTTCTCCAACACTGTTCCCGAATGAATTACAGGATTTGTTTCAGAGCTTCGGGCGCCTGCATGTATGTGTGTGTGTGTGTGTGTGTGTGTGTGTGCGACTAACAGCCGTTCCTCTCCCGGCAAATTTGATAGAGTCGATTTGTCCTGCGGTCACGCTGCTCTTCAATTAGCCATCTATCTGTCATGGGCACGCCGGGGGCTTTAATCGATTGGCTGCCGAGACCGCCGTTCTTCCCGGGTAGCGCGGTAAGCTCTGCCCATTCGCACGTTCTTCATATGAAGACATATGTGTGTCTTCGGGCTTTTTCTTCTTCTTCCCTTCCCTCGCTTGGACAATCCACAGAATTAAACATGAACCATCAATTCAAAGAGCCGACGTTTATGTACACACTGCAGGATGACATCATTTCTATGATTTAATATATATTTAAAAAAAAAAAGTGTTAATGCAGCACAATATTCATGAGGCAGTAATCAAATAAATATGGCTCACAACATACAGTAGGAATGAGGTGCAGCCAGTGGTTTTCCCTCACCCCATATTTCTATCTCTCTCTCTCTCTCTCTCTCTCTCTCAAGTGCTGGAGGCTGCAAACCTACAAAGATCCAAGCACTTTAATGGCTCTACACTCAGCTCCAGCTTCACAACCAGTACTCACCCCCCCCCAAAAAAACAACACTACTTCCCCCAGTTATAAAATTGATAATTTATAAAATTGATAATTATAAAATTATCCCTGTGAAATTAGGGATCTAATGATCTGATACTGAGCGGTGTATCTGCTGTTGTGTCTGACGCGTCCCCGAAACGTCGGATCGGCATCAGATCTGCCTGATTCGCTCCATCTTTCCCGGTCCAATCCATTAATGCGTTCTTATTAAATTAAAGCCTGTGATGTTGACTGACACATAACAGATGTTGCATGTGAGCACAGACGCGACATGCGCCTGCAAACGAGAGCTTGCTGAGAATCGAGTTGCTACAGTATGAAGACGTCTGGATCGGATACTCTGAGCGCTCATACTAGTGTTTTGTTACACTGAAAAAAAAGAAGCTTGGGTGCATTCAGTTAAACATTCAAATGCGTCAAATACAGTATTAACTATTTCTCATACTATGTAACAGAGATCGTGGGGAATCGATTCAGTTATTCAGTTACATATGATGAAACTTTTGGGTTGCAATTCATGTGTTTCCGAAATGTTTTTTTTTTTTTTTTGGGAGGGGGGATTTGTCCAATTCCTCCCCGTCACTAGGGGGCTCCCACATTAAGCTACTACTACCACTCAATCGGAAGTGCCAAAGGCTATTATGTGATTCCTTATGACCACATGATGACAGCCGACTGCATCTTTTCGAACTGCTCGCTCAGGCACCGTTAGGAGCGGTGCAACACACTCGGAGGACAGCGCTATCCGCTCCCTCCGCTTGCGTGAGCTCACATACGCCCCTGATTGGCTGTAGAGCCGTGATTAATGTGGAAGCACTAAGTACCTCTCATTCCTCCCCTCTGAGAGAGCTCGGCCAATCAGCTCTCTCTAGTCCCCCGGCTGCGAGAGGTTAGAGCATCACCCGTGGATCGAACTCGCGATCTCCGGAAGACAGGGCGAGCACTTTACCACTGCATCACTCGGAGGCCACAATTTTTGATGATGGGTAGTGGTTAGCACTGTTGCCTCATATCTTCAGGGTCTGGGTTCGATTCCCACCTCCTGCATTGAGTTTGCATGTTCTCTCACCGGTTTCTTCCCATAGTCCAAAGACATGCAGATTAGGCTAATTGACGTTCCCAACTTGGTGTGCCCCGTGATGGATTAGGACCACGTCCAGGGTGTACCCGGCCTCATGCTCCAAGTCCCCTAGGATAAACTCTACACAGGATAAAATGGTATAGACGATGAGTGAGTGAGTGAATATCAAGGCTGAAATGAAAACAGGCCATGTCTCTCCTTGACTTGAACTTAGCCCACTAAGCATCTCCTTTTCCTTAAGGCTATGTCTACTTGCCAAGCTCCTTCTCCTCCTCCTCCTTACCTCTCCGATCTGACCTGATTACACAGGGCCTTGATGATCCATCAGAGCTACTGCGACACAAATGAGGCAACACTCCTCTGTGCCAAAAAGATGTACTGATATTAGGCTTTCCCATCACTATCCGTATAACCTTTTTTTCCTTTTCAAACACTCCTTATCCTCTCTGAACGCGATGTACACTCGCACAGCGTGGTCACACCAGTGATCGAAGCGCTCGCTAGCTATCGGATAGCCTGCATCCTAGAAAGGCAGCTAGGAATATTCTACTAGCGAACCCCAGGCACGTACACAAACGTACATTACAAGCTACACAACATCATTTTCATGCATTGCTGCGTTCAAAAACATACAGCGCAGCCAACTGCTGCAGGCGGAACGCTTTCCTCTGATGCATTACTCCTCTAAAAAACGCAAACAGAGGTATCCATTTGTGTATAAAAATACACAAAACTATTTTCCACTTGTCACCTTGAAGCATTGAAGGTGTTTCTCTTCATACCTTTGACAAGAGAGACCTATTCTTTCCTTCGCAAGCCATTCGATGGCTGTTCACTACAAATCCTATTTACACTTTAATTCCCCCCCCCCCCCAACCATCGATATATTACACATCACAGCTCTTGGAATGAATTCAGATGCGGCTTAGTGACTGGTTTCTGTGCTGGCGTACTCATGACACTGCGGTTTCTAATCTTAACAGTTATTTGATGTGGATGTAGAAGGAATATGATTCTGGTCTTTATTAAACCTCCAGCACATGGAGCCTTAACCCACTCTTGAATCTGTTCATCACAACTAGACGTGCGTGCAGCGGCACAGTGGCGTAGAGGTTAGCGCTGTCTCCTTGCACCTCAAGGGTTCGATTTCCGCCATGGATTTGTGTGTATGGAGTTTGCATGTTCTCCCCGTGCTTGGTGGGTTTCCTCCGGGTACTCCGGTTTCCTCCCACAGTCCAAAGACATGCTAAACGACGTTCCCAAATTCCGTGAATGGGCATGTGAGTGTGTCGGTACGTCGGAGTGTGTACCCCGCCTATGTCTCCTGTAGTGATGTGCGGATCGTCTGGTATCCCGCGGACCCCGCGGGTAACCCGCTGGTCGGGTTGGGGCGGGTAAAGAAATTTTATAAAGTCACTTTATTTGAGGGCGGGCTGGGGCAGGTCATTAAAAACACAATTAAATAAAAAAATCCATGTATGTTGCGTGCAATTCCCTATAGCGTATATATTAGTATGAGTGAGAATGAGTGAAAGAACTTTCAGTAAAAACCTAAAAAAATGTCCTGGTGTGTTGAACACATTTCTCACAAGTCAAAGTCCATATGTGTGTGTTTTCTTCCACCGTGTTAATATCTTCATTATTATTCTAAAACAGTAGAAATATCAAGGGAAAAACGATCTTTGGGTTTTGGTTTTTTTTGTCCATCATGCACACGCTCATCCTTCTTATCCCTTCTCTCTGTCTTTGAGAAGCCTCTAGGGAAGAAAAGTCCAACAGCAGCTTGAACTCTGATCAAACGGGTGTCTATAAGGAAGCTATTGAACGTGCCCAGGCCCGGAGACATGCCCGTTGCTCTTCGGGACTGATACACCGCGTGCTCTGATGTTAGGGCATTCCTTTATATATAATAACAGCAGAAATTCTTACAGGTTTGGTTGGACAGAATGTTTTGTGGCCTTACAAAGGAACACCATTAGAAGGATGTGCAGTAGCTGTATTGTGTAGATCCATAGCTGTATTGTGCACACTGTAGCTTATTTGTGAGTAAGTGGACATTCAGATTCGAACGTATTGACCAGACACACACGGAGGATGAGCAATACAAGCCGGAAGATCAGTTTAGTTTAGATCTGCTTCATCGACTCGCCATCCCGCTGTCCTGCCTTCCCGCTGAGCCTATCACAGGCCTCCAAGGGAGCTGAAGTGCCGAAAGAGCACGCAAGCCCAAACACACACACATACACACACAAACACATACACACACACACACACACACACAATCGCACAAAAACTGTCCTACTTTTTTCCTAGAAAACCAAAACACCTCGTTGTCTTGAATAATTAGTGTGAAACACTTTCTTTGCCAACTGGTTGAAGTGAGAAAGATGGAATGCAAACAAAACCCGAGGCACAGTATAGACCGTGTTCCAGTTTCTCACAACACTCACTCTGCCCGATGTACTATATTACTCTTTCTGTACGACAGAACTCTCTGCCTAACTTACTAATACAAAAACATTTTGTAAGATTGAGTATGTAACAACTTGTTTACGTTAAACTTCTTTATACTGTACACTCCCTGTTCGGTAATCAGAGAGTGAATCACAGATGAGAAATCGGATAAAAATTAAGTTTTGTCTTAAAACGACTCCAGCACTTATACTGTACATATGCACTTATGCACTTCAGTGCTGTTATTTCAGGTCTGAAAATATGAACTAATCCCAGTACAGTGAAACCTCAGATTGCGGGTAATGCGGTTTGCGAGTGATCCGCAAGACGAACAAAAATTTTTAATAAATTTTGACTTGGAAAACGAACAAGTCTTGGTTTACGAGTACAGAGTATCATGCGTCATGCACGCTCTTCTTGTTTTGACGCTGAGCGTCACGTGATCACCCTCCTACTTTCGCCTTCACAGACACAGACACACACACACTCTTTCTCTCTGCTCTACACAGAAACTCGGCTCTGTCGCGATTATTTTTACTTTACAGCAGTGATTCCATTAGTGTTTCGCTCAATCGAGTGTCATTAGAAAGATTTCTTGTTTATTTTTCCGATAAAACAGTGTTTCCGTTGTGTGCACGTGTGTGAAAAGAGTGGAGGAAGGGTAAATGTGTAAGACGAGAAGGGGGAGAGGGGAGCTTACTTTAGATTCACACACAAACACACACACAGCGCTTTACGCACAAACGAAAACATTTGTCTTTCGTGATTTATTTTTACTTTTTTAAGGTAAAATGCAGGTTAATTTGTTTTATTTTTACTTTATATTTTGTGTTAGTTATTTTTATGTATATATTTGAGTTTACATTATTTCTTATGGGAAAATTCGATTTGGTTTACGAGTGTTTTGAAATACAAGCTCACTTCTGGAACAAATTATGTTCGTAATCCAAGGTTCCACTGTATTTTTTTTTAACAATACCAGTTTCTTCTCACCTAATCCGTTTAACATTGTCTCTTTATTATTAAGGCCGAAATAAAGCATTCTATGTTATGTTATATTAAAGTAATTTTTAAAAAAGTTTCTTTCATTATTCCAGAGTCCCCCTATCCCTCATCACTTTGCAAGCAGTTACAATTTTAATGTGCTAAATAACATGCTGTTTCTAGTTTTACAGTCACATTTAATCTTGTGGAACTTCACTGAAACATTCTTTTACTATCTTAAAGTAATCTGACTGTTACAAAGCACTTGACTTTTCACGAAAATGTTAAATAAATGTCACCATTTCCTGTGAATACCTCGTCACCAGAACTCAACAGTGACGAGTTATAAATGATGCTTAACATCATCATGAGTTTTCCCTATGCAAATACCTGGTCACTTAGGATATCTGCCACTCTGTGCATGACGTAGTTGCGGTCGCTTCCCGGCTCCAGCATTTCTTGGCGTCGCTTTTGGAGGCGGGACAGGAAATGGCTGTGTAATTTCAGCAGGCTCTCCAGCTGTGGGAATAAACAATCCAGGCTGCGCTCGTCCAGCTGCAGAGTCTCACGCAGCTCATGCACGTACACTAGCAGCATGATCTTCAGCGTGCGCACATGGTGCATCTCCGTCTGGATCAGCTCTAAAACAAACGCGTGGAAAATTTATATTGTACTCAGATTAATAAACAGAAACCTGGAGATTGCTTTTCTAAAGTGACTCATACTTAAATACCAGAATATATGAAAAACATAGCAAGAACTTGACTCAAAAATATCACCTGCTAAACTAGAGAAATGCTGTAAATGCTGTGCTGCTGTGCTGTAAATAGTGCCAGTTAATTTTACTATATAATATTAACACTCGCCGGCCACTTCATTCATCAACTAGTTGCTAAAAACATTTCTTAGAGGTTTTGTTCGTCCTTGACATGATGGCATCACACAGTTGCTGCAGATTTTGTCAGCTGCACATCCATGATATGAATCTCCCATTCCACTACCATGGTGCTTTATCCTGTGTTCTTAAAGAGATGGACCTGGTTATCAACTATATTCAGCCTGTGGCATTTAACCAATGTTGAATTAATATTAAGGGTATTAATATTTTGTCCAATTTTAGTGAGCCCATGCAAATTGTAAAAATTTGATTGGCGTCCAGTGTGGTCGTCTGCTGCTGTAACAAAACTGCTTCAAGATTCAACCACAAGGGGGCGCCTGCATTAATTTTATTTTTGTCTTCCACACTCACTTGTCGCCTTGATTATGCGTACCAGTTTTGTGTTTCTCTTGTAACCAGCCTCATTAAGTTACATGTTTTTCCTCCTTAGTGTTGAGGTACTGTATTAGGTAATCTTGTTGCTATCATGTTATTTATACTGTGGAAAAAAAGCTGAACTGTACAAAAGCTTGTGTTCAGGTTCGGTTTTCTTTGCCTTGCTTTAGTCTAGTCCCTTGTTTAATCGACTCTTTTAAAGTCTTTATTATATTTTAGTTCTTTTATATCGGTAGAGCATTTCTGAACTGACCCATAACAAATTGTGTACACTTGTCTGGCATATCATGATTGTCATCAGCATTTTTACAATAATTACAAATTCTGATTGGAATAAGCTAATTAATGGTTACAATTCTGTTCTAAATTTGTTGTTCATCCTCAAAACTGTACAATTTTATGATTTTTTTTAGCCCAATCTGAAATCTAAAACAAAAAAATTAAATGTAAAAAAAATTATAATAATCACGTATATACATACACACACTATATAAAATATTTTTAAATGCTTTAAAAGTAATGAATCTTTAACATGGTAAAAATTTGCAATACTGAATTTGTAGGTCTATACAATTAATAAAATTTTATTTTCAATTTTGATTTTGGCTTCCAATGATTATGAAAGCAAGATGAAAGGATTATTTCGCAGTATTCGGCTTTGTGTTATAAACCTAGCACATCCATTTGCTTTATAGTAGTGTGCTTTCAACACTCGCTCAAATCCCATGACGCTCAACCAGGCTGTGGCATTTATCTTATTGTTTGCTGTTTTGTAGATTAAATAAATTAAATCTCAGTATTGACCAAAATAAATGTGACAAACTTATTTAATTGTGCCAAATCTTATATTATAGAATTTAACATTTAAAAATGAATGAATGAATAAAAACATTAAAATATATTTTTACTGATTTGTTAAATATCAGTAAATGCGTTTCTCCTTAGTCTTAATTATCTTTACACTTAATTTAAACCAAATTTTAATTTGTTTGTAAAATGGTACACACATTTTTTGTCCCTTTTATTAGAATTTGTGTAAAAATATTTTTTATAACTATCAACCTCACTTCAAAAAAAAAAAAAAACTCTAGAAAAATAACTTTTGCTGTTTGTTAGTAAAACTGTAGCATATACTGTACTGCAGAAATTCAAGTTTTGTGATGCAATGTTTTCACCATAATCTTGCTTCGATTTTTTTTTTTTTAAAGGACCCGACTCAAAATTTCACACACAATCCAACACAGTTTGTGATCAAAAGATAATTTTACAGAAAGTTACACAGGTTAATCCTGCTTAATCACTTAAATACCCTCTTTATATACATAGGAAATCTGAGAAGTCAATCAAAACACTAAACAAAGCATTATTGGTATTTCTTGACATGGAACTGATACATTACCTATTGGGGTGCGTTTTGTGTGTGTGCGCACGCGTGTGGTTTAAACATAAGCTTAAAGGTACTATATAAAAATTTCCGTTGGCTACCCAATACATTGGTCAGGATGTAATCATGGTGTTAGTCACCGCTTCAGTTTGCTGTTATACAGGAATTGTGTAGGAATTAATGATAAGGTAGTATTATGTAGTACTCAGTTTCTACATACATGTTTACATTTACAAAATAAAAATGTACTGTTACACCCACGCAAGTTCAGCAAATATAATATTGCTTCCTGCTGGAAAGAGATAAGACACACTGAGGCTGTGCAGCACTAATGAGTGAGAGAGGTGTGGCAGGTGAGTGGGGGTGTAGGTGAGATAGTTTAAAAGTGTGTACAACACGCGCACATATATACATATATACATACATACATACATACAAATACACACACTCACCATAAATCACGTCCTGTCTCTTTATCACTTCCTTGGAATGTTTCTTTGAGAAATGCTGATCCACGGCCAAGCTCCACGACTCCACGTCAAAGTCCTGAGCGAGTGACTCCAGCTCCGCTCTCACATTGTTGTAGTACGCATCTGCATGCACGCACACACATGCAATACAAATACAGCTTCACATACATAGAGATTTATTTATAATTCATATCATGCATACTGCAATTCTACACACAAAACTGTTTTTTTTACAAATTGTTTAATAATAATGACCATTGTCAGAATACTACCATGACAATTTAGTAGCTTCACTTTAGTCACACTGCACAGACTTTTTATAACAGACTGCAGCAATGCTGCGTTCACACCATCATGTTAATTAAAGCCTTTTTACTAGACACTGATGAAGCAGAGTGACAAAGCAGATGGTCACACTTCCTAGCAAGAAACACTAAAAACTTTAAACTCATTATATTTTCCAGCATATGCCCGCAATTCAAACAGCAATTTGTAGCCTGCGGTAGCAGCACTGCACTGGTTAATTACATACTTAAGTTCTAAATGACATTACCTGAAAAAGTTTCAGAAATATTTTATTATATATATTAATAATAATAATAATAATCACTCTACCCTACCTTCCACTATGACAGACTCGGCTGTAGACGGAGTGATGGAGATGGTATCTTCTGTGTGCCTTTTAATTCTGAATGCGTCAACTTCATCCATCTCCCCTGTAATAGAGCTGAAACACAACAGAATCGAAAGGTCCAAAAGGGATATAGGTTCTCTTTCCAAAGCTATAACTTGCTTACATAGCCATCACTGACCTGTAGCTGCTGGTGTGACTAAGCGTGTGATTGCTGCTGTGAGCACTTTGCTGCCCGCTGGCTCCTCGAGGCAGGATGGTCATGCCTGCAGCCGGGCGGATGGCGCCATCGGAGGTGAGGCACTGCTCCCTCGAGGCTGTAGAGAGACGAGACAAATAAGAACGGGAAGAACGGAGGAGCCACGAGTTCCCGAGATGCCAGCTGAAACGATGACACTGAAGGAGAAATCCTATTGAGGCAGATGTGATCTTTTTCCGAGATTTATACTTCCTGCGCATCACCAGGCCGATGTTCTCTCGCATGCCTTCTCAGAAGATGAAGAACAATCAACGAGAGTGGAAAAAAATTAAATCACAGGATTGATGTGCTTGATAAAGAGATGAGCAAATTCTGAAAGACAAGCCCACTTTTTGCCTCTCTTCTTTCCTGCTGCTGCCCGGGAGGGGGATTCAATGTGATTGTTGAGCGAATTGTTTATGCTGAGATTAAGAGTACCTGGAAAGGTTTAATTAGATCTCATTAGGTCCTGGGCAATTTTCTGTGATATGAAAGGGAAAAAATATTTTTATGTGTCTTTCAACGTGTTCATGCTGCCTGTGATTATCAGATGCCCTCGAAGTTATAAGGTGCGTAGCATAAAGCAGAGAAGTATTTGCGTACTATGTAATCAAGAATTACTACTAAACATCACTGCTGCATTTGACTAGAACACATAACTTTGACTTCTGACCTTGGTATAGGCAAATAAAACACACAACTTTGCAACTTGGGATGGTCTCCTTAATCCGTGTTCAGCAAGCAACTGTACATCAATCAATATGAGTGTCAACAGTTAAAAAAACAGCACATCTCAACTTTTGCAGGGCACCTATTATGCAAAATTAACTTTTTAGTCATTGTTAGACCTTCAGATCGATCTTCAGTGTACGTGGACAATCAATTAACATGAGAATTACATTTCTCGCTTTTTTATTCTTTTTCCATTTTTGTATTGGCTGGGGCTTAAACAAGCCAATGAGATTTCCCCCTAGAGTGACTTCATATAAGGGAAATGGTCCCCTGGCTTTATTGGTCAGCTCTGCAGTTGTCTGGCAGGATGGGGTTCTCCTCGCCTGTAGCTCATTTACAGAAACTGTTCGGAGAAAGAACAAAACATAGGGTGCCTGAGGTATTAAAAAAATATCTGAGGGATATTTCAGCTAAAATATCAACTGACACACTGTGGAGGAGCTCAGAGATGTGTCAACTTTCTACAGAAAGAGTCAAATTTGGGACCTTTAACAGAGTATACAGACATATTAGCTTTAGATCAATCCTCATACCTGCACATTCGCTAGGAGGCATACAGTAAATGCCTTTTCCTTCTCTTTAATATTTGGAGGCTAAAAATTTGTAGATTGGGTTAAAATTCTAACACTTTATTAGTACTTTTCTGGACTTGTATTTGTCCAAGTGCCCCTAGTTCATTTGATTAATATACAGTAGGTTATATCATTATAATGCATCATATTTTTTCATTAACAATAACTCAAAAAGAATTCGACAAGTATCATGAGTTGCACTGAATTTTCTGGACAATGCTGAACGTCGATATAAGAATGTTATTTTCATGGTTATGATTTTATTTTAATTAGCATCCCTCCTACAGTGCAATAGCTTTAATTTGCTGTCAGGGGATTCCAGCTCACAGGAGACAACTGAAACCCAAGCAGCTCGTATTTATCCACGTGAAGCTACAAAGAGTGAAAATTGAGAATATGAGAAACAAGAGAGGGGGAGTTTGCAAGAATAACACTGCAGAAAAAAAAATCAAATCTAAATCCTTTAAGAAATGGAGGTTATGTAGAAAAACTATATACTTTTGTGATACCTATTTGCAATAACAATGCAAAAAAACAAAAATAAAACAAGCATAATTCATTATTATAGTTGAAATATGTTACTGTAACATTTATGGTAAAATTCTAATGTTGACGTAAAATTCTAATGTTGATTGTTTTGGTGTGATGAAGAGTTACCATTACAATGCCAGCATTGTTCATTTGCCTACAACAACATGCCCCAAAGCTTTTTATTCGTCTTATAACACAGTAATAAAGTAAAAGAAAGACATTCATTTTTTAAATACTTTATATGATTACGATACATCACATAAGCATTTCACTGCATATCGTACTGTATATGACTATGTATGTGACAAATAAAATTTGAATTTGAAATTTGAATGATATGATTAGATTTTTTTTTGGAAGGCTAGCACAACGTGTAACTGCAAAGTCTACACTCCTTCGTCCTGAAAATGTCCAAAAAGTTACAGTTACAATGAAACAAATAAATGTAAAGAAATCACTGCTCATGTGCATAGGCCAACTACAAGCCCCTAAACTGTTACCAGAGGAACAATAGCATATTAGAAAAAAATTCTTAATTATAAATATACCTGTGACATGCAAGCTGCATTACTGTTAGTGCTGCTGCTGCAAAAAATTTATCAACACTTTCTTCATATTCATGCTTTATAACAAGATTACAAACCCCAGTTTAATGGGAACAGCTTAAAAACTCACCTTGACTACAGGGCTGAGAAGCTGTTTGGCTCTTCTGGGCAAAATCTTTATTCTGTCAAGGAAAATAACACTTTTAATTATTTTATTTATTTAAAATCACACTGAAATTGGAAGGGAAAAAACACAATTGTTCCAGATTCAAAAAGTTCAGTAAATTATTCACAGTACATATTCAATAGACATGATGCGTTATGTTTGCTAATCTAGAGTACATGCGGGTGTTAAATTGGTCTGGGTTGTTATGTTTTCATCAGTGTTATTAAGCTTCTCATGGTATACTGTTAGCATCTGCTATATTTTTAACTTTACACCACTGTTTCCTTAAATCTTTAATTAGGTTGATCATTAAAATGATTTTTCCCCCCAATCTAATTAACTAATCGCACCAGTTTTACTGTAAACACTAAACACACAAAATCACAAAAAATAAATGCAGTGGCAGTGCCTCATCTGAGAGCACAGATAGCAGGGACAAGTGATAAGGCAACGTAGGGACGAAAAACAGATTTTTAATAACAATGTAAATTATGTTGACATTAAACAATCTTTTGGTTTTAATAAATGTTATTTTAACATTAAATGTTTCCTGATGAGAACTGTAAATATCACCATTTGTTAATCTGATCCTCCAAAACAGCTGGAGCTTGATTAAAATCAGTAATATTCAACAGCTTTAGTTTCCCAACATACATAGTTATCTAGTCTCTGGTCATGTGGTCAGTAAAATTTGTGGGGGGTGAATTTAGCCAGCGATTAATCATCATTTGGCTTGGCGGTATTATCTGCTATTTTTACAAATGCCAAAAAAAAAAGGTGAATATTTTGATTGTGGCTCACATGACCTCAAAAGAGCTCTATAGGCATAAATGTCCACGAATTTGTAACTTCCTGCAAACTTGGGTAAAGAAAGATCTAATGTAATATAGTCACTATACCCTAAATGCAAATGCAACAAATCAGACTGTACAGCAAAATTATGCTCTGAAAATCTTATTTAGGTAGGTGGGAGGGTAGATAGACAGACAGACAGACAGACACTTTATTGGTCCCAAAGTAAATTCCAGATGTCATAAATACAAGTTTCTATTTCAATGCAGAATTTGGATTGATTCTAACACTATAAGCAGAGTAAGCTGTCATACATAAATACCATTATCATCAGTTATTTTATTTCATTCTAACAAGTTTCCAATAAAAGAAGGAGTCATGGAACACTGGAGCAGAAATGACCATATATCATTTTGGTTCATAATGAAGCATGAAAAATAAATAATTTCTAATTCCTGTAGTCGATAAGCATGTGTAAAAATCTTACCTTGTTCTTACTGTTGCTACACTCGGGCAGGAGACTCTTACAGCTTTTGTGAACGTTAACAGCACAATCTGAAAAATTAAACATGAAATAATAAAAAAAAAAATGGAAACAAAGCAACAGCTAATGGTCTCCCTTACCCCCAGCTGGGTGGCACAAGACACGATCCAGATAAGAAAAAAACAACTGTGATAATACATCCATCAGATCTTACCATATGAACACAAAATGAAACTCCACTATCCACTAGTATCTGCTGTAGTAGTTAAAAAAGATTGTACATGATCTTTCTAGTGAAGCAAAACGCAATTCACACTTTAGCTAAACTTAGGAAGATAAGGATTATATCACACACTTTCTGATTCACTCAAAGTCACCTTATCTTCTCCAACCTCTCACACACTACTGTGAAGTCAGGATTACAACTGGCCACAATGCGGTAAATCTTTAAACACTTCCGCCACTCCCAAAACTGTGCGTTGATTATCACTATCTCTCATAACTCTGCATTACTGATAAAAAATAACTAGCCATAAAAGCTTGTGTTTTATATCTGTTCTCTTGAGCCAAACTGAATGTTTGCTGCTGCTTTATTATCAGTGAGTTAACAATATATATTCAATTTTATATGAATCACAGTGAATATATGAAGCTTCATATCTAAGAGGAAACAGAAACTATGCCATCAACATCTTAAAAATCTATGATTAGGGTCATCCGCTGGAACCGGATCTCTCTTGAAATTAATAAGACACCAAAAAAAAAAACAAAAACAAAAAAAAAAAAAAAAACACACAGGTCATGTTAGAGAGAATATGAAATTAAGCACTAACATCTCTGTCTTAAAATGGTTGAGAAACAGATGTACCTCTTTGGCACTTATAATGGAGACTCATTTCATAAAAATTATGACAAACCTTAATGAATTCTAATCTAACAGTTGGATTTCACCAAGACATGCAACATCCGAGCTTATGTTAAATTTGCTATTGCTCACTGTCTTAAACATGAATTTCAGTTTCCATAATTGGTCATGAGACTTTTTCCTAGCAAAGAAATATGTCTATTAGAAAGTAAGATATTTAATTAGACATCTCAACACCATTTTGGTTACCAATTTTAACCTCTTAACATGACAGTAAATTAATCTAAAACTAAATTTAGATTTAGATGAAACTAAATGCATGAATGAATCCCCCAACTTCCCGTTTCACATTTCCAAGAAAAAAAAAACAGCAGATTATCTCCTTAAGGACAATTTATATTCATTTTATCACATCACATCACATGATCCAAACACCCTGAGAAGACACTCAACCATTTAGACTTCAGACATGGACAGAAGTAGACATCACTGCTAACAAGAAAAACTAATAGTAAGCGAGAGACTACTACGAGTAAAGACAAAAGACACATCTTGGCTATTCTTTCCCTGATGTATGCCAAGGAAAAGTAAAGAAAACTGCAAAAACTAAATTTATCCCACCTTCTCATTTAAAACTAACTCACAAAACCAGGACTCCCAGAAGCAAATACACATGCCACGTATTTTGGCCTTCGGTGAATTAACTTTTCCATCAGCTACATGTTTTTCACTTTAACTGAAAATGCATAAAAGTGTTTCCAGGTTGCACAAAAGTAGCACAGCACAAGTCTGCAACTAAACAAAAGTGTTCACGAGAGAGAAAACAGGGAGGAAACGCAGTGAAGCGTGTTAATACAGACAGAGGCACAGACTTGCAAAGTGCAGCACCATGTGACCGCTCGGTCCAGCACACAGCAAGGCCAAGAAATGCTGATGTGAGGGGAAAAATGTCAGCACTTAACATCTAAGAAATTTAAGCAGAGAAACAAGGATGACTTCAAATGAAGGATTAGATATTTCATAAAAACCTTAATAAACTAAAATGTAAAATTAAAAAAAAATTAAAAAATTCAAACTATTTCAAACAGATTTTCCCACTGCATTAAAGATATTAAAAACATGCACACGAAAGGTTTCTGTATGGCTATGAACTTTTAATCCGATATCTTTTAATCCAATACAGGGCAAATATAAATGGAAAAACTAAATTTTACTTTATTTTGTTGATTTTAATTTCTTGAAAAATCTATTAACATTTAATTTTTTTATAATACAAAACAAAGCTCTTTTTTATGTGGACAATAAGAATATGGAGCATCGTTGATGTATTTCCTTTTGCAACATAAAGTCCGACTGACAGCGCTTGAGTGACAATATACTGTATTAGTGACAATACATTAGCCTTTGCGACATGACACACTCCCTCAAAGCTAAACAAACTTCACAGCAGCTTAAACCCCCTATGACACAGAGCCATGTTCTCACTAAGTCCTTAAAAATTGAGTGAACACAATAAGAGCTTGTACAACTTGTGCTTTGGTTTGGTTTTGTTTGGGCATGTTCTACTAAAAGCACAGTGCAGATAGGAAAGACTGGATGGCATTCTAACCAAGTTATAATTGGGATGTCATTGCGTTGTTGCTACTTTAATGGAGCCCTCACTACAACCTCTTCAGGCTTGTTCTATGACCATGGTAGATCGATGCCATTCTTCTGGTGCTTACCACATTTATGTTGTGCATGCAGCAAGTTCACAGTAATGACACGTTTAGAGAATTTAGTATAATTACAGAATTGAATTCCTCACACCATGACTTTGTGTGTCGAGGTATTTATACCAACCTGCCGGACGCAACAACATATCAAGCGCGTGATCTGATCAGACGATGGAACTGGGGAACGTGTGATAATGTGCGTGATAAAATTTGTGACATCATCATGGACATTTTGAGGAAGTGACAGACATGGCTAGGAAGTAGTACAAACTTGATTACTGCACATTTTTCCTTCCACGTTATTTGATATTTTTAAGAAACAGAGGCAACTTCATGGTCTTCATCGGAGTGTGACGGGGCATTGAAATGCAGTTTCATTGGAGTGTAACTAGCTAAACATAGAGAACAATGAAGTGCTTATCAAGAGCCTTATTTTCTTGATCTATAAAAGATTTCTCACTGCATCCTTCACCCATGCCCTTTCACTTCAACCAAGACAATACCGTGGAAAACAAGCTGCCGTGTGTACAAATTTGTGGATCGTTACTGGGGAAACATCTGACAAGTCTGACTGGTAGATAAAATTACTGACTCTTACTCATGGAGGAACCAAATCACCTTCTGCTTCAATTTGACAGTGCCACATTCAGACACTCAACAACCTCGAAAAAAAATCACAAACACACACAAACATGACCGGATTTTCAAACATATAAAAACCTAAAGCATTTACTTCTCACCACACGGTGATAGAAAAATACACAAACTATGTTTAGTACTAACAAGCTGCTATTGTAGTGCAAGATATCGTCCCTAAGGGCAGGACACACTATAACCTGTAGAGAGCATTTAACTGAATAAACACACATTAGTTTACCATGAATCAACAAATAAGTGGCTTTCAATAATGGGATAACAATCAGGACTCTCAAACAGCTATTCTGATTTTATGCACCTTACGTAGGATTTTAGTGTTGAGCATCCTAATAAAATACCGCATATAAAGTGAGCCTGCAAGAAAAATATTATCCACGTTTTTTTATTTTTATTTTTACGGGTTTGTTTTCGTAGCATTAAATGCGTCATAAAAAAGCGACCACCAAGTGGTCTGATCGAATATGCTAACCTGCCATACCCAGCCCTCCAGTCACTTTGAATGTTTTTAAGTTTTTAAGTTAACATTTGTAAATATTTAGCGCTCAACGCCTTTTTGCCAAATTAAAACATTTCAAGGAAATTCTTTTTTGAAATCATTAAAATAAAACAATACGACTGCCAAATCTGCAAAATAACCTCCAAGGATTAGCCGGGCTCTTTGGCTAAAGCTAAAGCTAACGTGATTACATATTAAGCGTAATGACGGTGAACAGGTGAGGCGTACAATAAAAATAAAAAACAAAATTATATAAATAAACATAATACCAATTGAATTCATGCCGTAATCGTGTACAAAACCGTTTTAGACGCAGTCAGGATATGTTCTGTGTTACACAAACAAGGATTATAAAACAATAAACAAATCAGGCCGAAACGCTTGGCTAATAATGATAAGCGTTGAACAACACGAGCTCTGCGCGCGCACACACACTCCCACATTAAACGCACCTGCAGCGTGTGTATGTGAGACACACCTGAGCGGTGTAACTCCGCAATCCCGCTCACATCTACACAGTTTATCTTCAGGATTTTATTTAAAAGTCAAAACAGCTCTGTTTGACAACCGCTTCTGCCTCAGAGCCGCCTGTAATCCTGCTGCTACTCACTCGGATAGCTGTGGATTTATCTCGGCCCTGTCCCAAATCTCACCCATCTCCCTATGTTCCCGCACTACATTCCTCAACCTTCCGACACTGACCCCTGTACCCTATGTAGTCCACTAGCTGTCCAATGTGAAGGCGTGTGATTCACCCTCTGTCCTCGCTACATCTCCCAAGGCATTGTGGGAGCGAAAACGGCGCATTCCGAAGGTTTAACGAGTCAATCGGAGCTGTTTATAATAATAATAATAATAAAAATACAACGCTATTGGTGAATCCGAAAGAGTTAGAAAGAGTTGATAATGATAACAGGAGATAGTACAGTTTCTAAAATAACGTTTTGTTACAGATCGACCTGTGGGGCACAGAGTGTAAAAAAATGTCCTTAATGTCATAAGTGTTATGTTGATGTTTTCTATAAGAAGACGTATATTTAACATTTATAGAATAGCTGCATCTGCAACCAAACAAAAAAGAAAGACTGGGAAGGGAATATATGGTTATGGCTGCTAAAATGTACAGTAAGTAAGAGCAGAGAAAGAGATGGTTTTATATATATCAAGCACCATGATGAAACTGTCTCTCATAAAGACTTTACAGAGTATAAGTAGCAGACACATCTCAATATCAACTGTCCCAGTGAGATTATTGCATATTTTGGATGCCTTCAGGATTTTTTACAATGTAGAAAGAAAAAAAATCAGGAAAGAAGATTAAGGTTTGTCTAAACTTTTGACTAGTAGTTTGTATGTATGTACATATCAACTAACTGTTGATATTATTGTTGTTCCTTAATTACATAATGCCATATGTGTTATTTCATAGTTTTCATCACCAGTATTGTTCCAGAATATATAGAATGTAGAAAATAAATGACTAAACAAAAACATTTAATTACAAGGTGTGTCCAAACTTTTGACTTTGTACCCACTTCAGGAAAAGAAAAACTTGTATAAATATTTTAATATCAAATGTATTGCTATACATTATATATTGATATATGTATATGATAATATTATGTTAATAATTTGAACATATTATTAACGTTATTGGTGTATTATTGGTGTATATAAGTGTCAATATTATGTGATTGTTTAATTAATAAATAAAAGCAGCAGAATTGCTGTTGGACTTAAACCAACCTCAAAACTGGACTTAAACCAACTCAAGTTAGGCATAACTTTGATGTAACATTGACGTACATGGACTTAAAATGCCTTAAATTACTCAGGATTGTAAATAAAAATCTATAAACGTGTCATTTGTGTGTGCAGATTTACTGTTTTGTATCTCCTGCTTTTTAAAGCTCTGTGACTGATGAGAGTAGCTTTCCAACTTCAGCTCGAACAACATGGATCCCGTTGAAATATATCAGCTCAAATTGTTAAGTAAGCAAATTCCACTAAACGATTATACATCATATTCCCCAGACATGCTGGGTGCTGCGTTTAAACGCCTGCTTGTTCCTTAGTGATCATGGCTTTTGTCAGCCTGTATGACTCAACATAAACATGAAGAGCCCTCTTTGGAAATGCAGTTTCAAATCCAAGCAACAAATATACTGTTCATCACT
This sequence comes from Leiocassis micropogon, assembly GCA_028565275.1. Taxonomy (NCBI): domain Eukaryota; kingdom Metazoa; phylum Chordata; class Actinopteri; order Siluriformes; family Bagridae; genus Leiocassis; species Leiocassis micropogon. The sequence goes on along the minus strand of JAOVVA010000004.1, from coordinate 12,043,659 downwards.
CTGTCTGAGCAGCTCTTGTCACTGTGGAATCCTAAATCAGATATTCCCCTTTCCTTTATGGGTAGACTGTTTCAGTTTCGACTTTCACAAGCACATTTCAAGATCACAAAGTCCACATTATCTTGCAGATGAGGAGCATTTCCTTGTCTTGCACCTTTTAATCCCACTCATCTGGAATTTTCCATCAGTTCATTATTAAACCCCTGAGGTTAAAACACGTGTAATCCATCCTCTTATTATATAAAAGTGTCAACATTACAGATTAAAGAGTCTTAGAGCTTAACTGTGAGCTAATTAGATGATCTTTATAATTAGGGTTCCTAATAATATCATAATTATCAATGACATTAGCTAGCTTACTAGTTAGCTAACATTACATCAACCTGCTAGTCAACTAGCCTCTATTTGACACAGCACACAAGTTGTGAATCTCTTCAATTTGTTTAACCACAACCAACATATACGTATACAGCACTGGTGACAAATGAGATTTGTCACCTGTGCTAAAATACAGCACAGCATGATGTCACACAGCCTTAAATACAGCATGCTCCTTACACGAGATCATGCTAAGGCTCCCCACAGTGAGGTAAAATTTTACATAATCACACACTACGGGAAATTTTAGAAACCATAATCAACCAATGTTTTTGGAGAGAACTCCAATCATACATAGGGGAGACGAGATTCAAACCCCAACCCTGGAGCTGTGAGGCGACAGAGTGAACCACTAAGCCAGGTTACATTTTATGCACTATAAAAAAAAAGAATTTATTTGGTTTAAATGTGACCAGGGCCTGTATTTACTAAGCATCTCAGAGTATGAAATCACTCCTAAGTGGCCAAAAATTCTCAGAATGACGCCAATTTTCAGGACTAGGAATAGGAGTTATTTATAAAAAAAAAAATTAAAAAAAATTCTTAGAATAGGAAATCACTCCTATCTCCACCAAACTGTAGGAGGGCTCCGGAGGTGTCCTAACTGTTAGCGAGTTAAATAGTGTTCAGGCAGAGACGCGCGCGCGGAGGAGAGACGTTTTAGTAACAGTGAGTTACTAAACATTTAACTCTAATCTTACAGCGCAGAATTCATACATGCAGCGCGAAATCAATGAAAAACAAGCTGAATTCATAGAGTCGTCGGCATCATCCATGGCACACACATATGATTATTAAAATAATCATATTTATATATACATTTTATATACTTATATTAAATTATTTGAATGTGCAAAATTGTTTATTTTAGATTCTCTGTTATAAGCAGCAGCACTTCATCACTTCATTAACTCAGTGTTTCTCCGTGTTTCACACCTCGTGCGGCAAAATCCTCCGCAAGCAAAACGCGCTCTCCGGTTTCGCTTTCTTTTCGACATCATTTTGATGACAGTTCTACACGGCTCTATTATAGGGGCTTTAAACTGTTGTGATTGGAGCAGTCTGATTAGAATAAGGTCATGCTGCCGAGTCACACATCTATATCAAAGTTTTGTCTGTGTGCAGAAAGCTTTTACACAACCGCCGTTGATTTAACCATTTCGTTTTTCCATCGTGTGACAATACAAAAACCTGTAAAAACTACAATACCCACTATAACATGCAGCCTACTTTACGGCTCTCGGTGTCGTAAAAAGCGACGTCACACGCTTTCCTCGGTGCAGTCTTACGGCGAAAGTAAGAAGAGGAAGCTTTATAAATAACTTTATATCCTACACTGAGGAAGGACTATTTCAGTCCTAAATGAAATTTGAGCGCGATTCCTACGAGTGATTCTGAGATGCTTAATAAATACCGGCTCAGTTTTTTTGTTTTTTTTTTAATTATAGACCAGCACACCCACAATTTTATAAATAAAGCTTTCCAAAGGTAGACGTTTTAAGATCCAGGTTAAAAACCTAAAACATGTGATTGCATCTCTTTTAAAGTCTGTAGTAATAAGTCTTCTGTACTATATAAGCAACAGTGACTGGACTGACATTCACCACACCAGGTCAATCACTTCACACCAGTACAGTATATTATTGCATACCAGATAACATTCACTCCATCTGAGCATATCTGAAAGGAAAAGTATTTGAAAGCACACTTTACGCTGGATGAAATGAGCACAGGAAACTTTCCCCCTTGCTGTTTAAAACCACTGTGGGTTTTTGTAAATTTAAAAAAAGAACAAATGGACACTGAGGACATTTATTTCCCCTTTCTTCTAAACAATAAGGTGTGAAAAACTGCTATGCTGCAGAAGTTTCATCTGACTAAGGAAGTAAGAGTGACAAAATGAACTCACACTTTCTCTAAATGACTGCCAGTGTTTACATGTTCTCATACTTTTTAAATGCAGTTATTTTGTGCTGTAGAAATGTGATTTAAATGTAAAAAAGTAAACATAATTTATTTTATTTCTCAGCTTTACAGCGGACATTTAGCTATGTTTAGTATATGCACCAGGCATTTCATTTAAAGCACAATTGATTTTTTTTTTTTTTTTCATCTGTGGCAGCCCATAAAAGCATTTGTACAGCTTTCAGTATGTTTGGCACATTGATTTAGCATAGTCTGTAAAGGTTTTGCACTAGTTTCTGCCAGCAATAAGAATAGGACACACTAACACAACATAACTGTAAAATGTTTTTGAGTCTTGAGTATTTACATAAATGAGTATTTACATACTTACATACATTACATGTATTCCTTCTGATTACACTTGGACCCAACCCCTTTATTTTTTACGATTGATGTCTATTATAAAAAATAAATAAATAAATGGAAGTCTTAACCTCCACATCACCATAGTACATGACAACGTATCATTCTCAAGCTCAATCACTGCTCACAGCTGTACTTCTTATTTATTACTTTAACAAACATCTCTAATCCTCAAAGGTTTACAGTAACCTGTTGAGTTTTGCCATGACACAAATCCTCTTTTTGTTTTCTGTCTGGTTTATTAGTGAGTTATATAAACGAGCAAAAAGATGAATGCTTTTGTGTCTAAATACAAAGTGAAAAGCAGAGCTTTAGCATGCTATGTGAAGGTGCTTGAACAATATCTACAGTATAAAAAGTATAGCATGCACACAATCAGAGGTGTAGCCTGGGTGGGGGTGAGAAATATATGTCTGTCAGTGCAGTAATTGTATTATTACTACACTATAAACCTTGTATAACTTAACACTTAAATGCATCTTATCTAACAGGATACTAAGGAATACATTGGAGGGTTTCCTACACAGGAAATAATAGCTGAAAAAAACAAACGTATTGAAAATGAGGTCACATGATGCTAGTGATAATGATCAATACCTTCATTTTGCATGAAGCTGGTCTGGTATTTGTAAAAGCAGCTCCTAGCAACATTACCCTTTTTATCTCAATTGCAAGACTCAAAAAGCAAAACAACAGACTTGCAGATTTCCTTGCTGACTGACTACACTGAGGTGGTGGCCATGCATCGAATTAACTTTTTAATATACAAGTGCATTATTACAGCTCATTATAGTTGGCGAGATACTTTCTAATCTCTTCTAACAAGGTATTAAGGATTACACCTGAGGGATTTTTTCTGACACACTGGGATTTTAGCTTTGTGCAGAAACTACATGCAGCTTTGCTTGATGGGAAGAAAAACTCATGGCCGCAGGTGGAAAACAAACAGACTGATTTTGGTAACAGTAGCTGTGGTTAATGCTGTGTGTTTGAATGTGTGTGTGTGTGTGTGTGTGTTTGTGAAGTGCATGCAAGAGCCCTGTGCACATGCAGACATATGCCAGTGTGTGTGCATGTGTGTGGTGGCTGTGTGTTTAGTACTCACTGACACACTGCAGACCATGCTTCCTCTGCAGGGTCTTGCTGCACAGTGAGCATGTGGCTCGGCTCGAGAAAGAGCCACGCACAAGCCGGTGGCCATTACAGCTGCTGCTAACTGTGCAAGTGTCCCCTTTCAGCTCCCTTTCTCTCTCTTTCTCCTTTTCCCTCTCTCTGTCTCTCTCTTTCTGCTGTTCTTTTTCACGGTTCTTACCCTGGAACAGAAACATGACAGAAAAGAACATACTCTAATCTATATGTTAATTTACTGTTATGTGTGCCATGTAAATATGAGATATAATGCATAGGAAATTGCATGCGTGTTCAGGGGCATAAAGTTTTAATCATCATCCATCCATCTGTCCATTCTACCAAAAATCAACCACCCACTGCTTCATTTTGTAATCAACCATCCATTGTCTTATCCAACTTTTTATCAATTCATCCATCCATCCCTTCATGTATTCATCATAAATCTATCCTTGTCTTTCTGTCCATTCGTCTAGTTTGTATCATTTATCACATTAGCCACCAAACTTAAATCCATCCATTCATCCATCCAAGCATAGACTACCCAGCAATCCTACCACTAATTCATCATAGCGCTAACCTCTCTAAATCCAACCACCCATATATTTATCCCTCTAGTCATCCCCTCAATTCATCCACTCATCTATTCACTCATCAATCATTCTAATATCCAACTATCACATCAACCATACATTTATCCATTTATTCACTCATCCATCACTCATTCATCCACCCTCTAGAGCCCATATTTATATCTTTCTGATTATTTATCCATCTTCCATTTACCCTACCAATTTATTTATCTTCAACTTACCATTAACATCCACTCTTGAACATTCCAATTAATCCTGTCATGCATTCACATGTATTTATTACTCAAGATTTCATGTATGAAAAAAAAAACAAAACAGGAAGTTACAGCACATATTGCAGCAATGTTTCCTGTAAACCAAAGCATGGTGCTGAAACACAGAGGAAGTGTGTTATCCTGCAGAATAATAAATCATCATGAGTGTATGCATCCTCACCTTGTCTTTGTTAAATGATCCGGTCATTCGGTTTCTCAACGAGCTCAGGGTGCGCTTCACCTTAGTGCCCTTCTCTGGCCTCTCCACTCTCTCCTCCTCTTCCTCATTCCTAAAGTAGAAGTAGCAGATTTTAAAATATGTGAGGGAAATTTTGAACATTTTTGAAGAGAGAAAACATTGGCCTCCAAGTAAACTAGTTAGAGAGTGGAAATATGCATGCCAATTATATATATTTTTTCAAAATGTAAAAAAAATAATATATATATATATATATATATATATATATATATACACTGAACAAAAATATAAACGCAACACTTTTATTTTTGCTC
>JAOVVA010000004.1:12010106-12030574 GCA_028565275.1 Leiocassis micropogon | reverse complement strand
TGTGGTGACCCCTTGCTGGGAGCAGCCGAATGACTAACAATGACTACAACATCAATTTTATAACAGTAAACTGGTGACAGGATCATGGGGGCACCCAAGGCTCACCCATGCCAAGACCAACTCGTCTGGTCTGATCCGACAGAAAAGGAAATACAGCACAAATCGGGAAAAAAGGTCAGTGCTGGCTACAATAGAAAGATACACAGCACCCAGTGCACCATAGCCCATCATGCACCAGGCATCCAAACTCCCAGATTTCAATCCAATCAAGCTCCCATGGGATGCCCCAGACAAACAAGTCCGATCCATAGTGGCCCATCCCACAACCCACAGCACCCAAAGGATCCGCTGCTAACTTTCTGGTGACAGACATCACAGCAAACCCCCAGATGCCCTGTGGAGCCACTCCCACAGGGGCCAGAGCCACCCCGGGTGCACACAGGGAACCTACACAATACTGGGCATTATGTTTTGCATTGGAATAATTTTATTGCTAATTGCTGTATAAGTGTTTTTTATATGTTTATTATGCAGCCTGTTCAATGCACAGCTATATTAAACTAAGAGCCTTGCAACCAACAATATGCTGTAATACACCATCTTTACACCCCTATGTACACCATAGTTTACTTACAGTTAGACCCAAAGCTTATCTAAAAATGCTACATGTCATACAATGCTGTATGATTAAATGCAATTTTATTTTTCCGTCTCACCTTCTCCCCAGGCCGAGTGGATTCAGTGGGACATCTGAGCTGTGTCTCCGCGAGGTGGACATAGACCTGACGAGGATAGGGAAACTGTCGCTGTTCAAGTCATCCAAGCACATCTCGTCTGAACTCTCTGCCAAATCCATCACCTCTCCCTGGTCAGACAGCAGGTTGGTCTTACTGTGTGATGACGAGAGGTTTTCTAAGTACGTTTCACAGTGCAGCTTGGGCGATGGGTAGAAGAATAATCCTGGACTGAGCTGTGGTTTGTCCTCTGTGTCAATAAACACAGACAGGGGACTCTCAGAAGGCTCACACTCCCCACCAGGTCTGGCCTGGAGGTCTCTGAAATACTCAGAGTCTTTCAGAGAAGCATTCAAGTCCAATAAGTCATCTGTCCCACACTCGAAATCACTCTCACCTAAACAAGAACTCTAAGAGAGTGAAAGAAATACATCATTGGTTCATCATTGGTGGCTATTTAGGTAAAAAAAAAAAACACTCGTACATGACTGGTGAAGAAATGTATTAATTTTATTTCAAGTTCTTTTCATTTTCACAAAATGCTTATATTCCACAGTTATCAGGTTCCTACAACACAACATTTTAATCATTTTCAAATTTTCAAATCTGCAATTTGTCACTAATCACAAAACTTCTTTGTTTGAATTGTTTTTTAGTGCTTGTTGCAATATTCATTTATTTTTCAGTGCATTAAAATAATGTCTTTACTGTATATGTATTTTAAAGCATTAACAGTATCAGTGCCCAACTTTATTGTTTATCCTGGAAAATAAATTAGGAGTTAATTGGCTTTTATATGCTGACTTAATAGAACAGCTAAAAAAGTCCAATAAAATGGGATCCAGTGTAGGAGTGAATTAAATTCTGTATGTGTGGAGAGTTTTCTTTGTAACACTAATTTTCTTTCTGTTTTGCTTCTGTTTATGATTTTATCTTTATACGGTGCGACATGTTTATCACTAGGTTTCACATCTAGCTTATCAGATGCTGCTTTCAAATTTAAAAATGATGTAAATATATATATTTTTTCCTTTTCAGCTGTAATTTCTCAATTGTATTACTTTGGTTATATTGGTTAGTGGTTATTTACTTACATATTCTTATATGCATTCATTTAAAAGGTCCTTATTACTTTTTCTCTGTGTTTTTTCTCACCTGATCTTCAGGTTTGCTGCTTAAGAACTGGTCAGGTGAAGATGAGGAGGAAGATCTCATCCCTGATGTGGGAGCACTTGGCTGTGCACATGGTTTACCCTCTGAAGCTTAAAAAACAAAGATTAACATCTCTTAACCAGTATGAAGGTACATTATCTATTGTTTAAACTCTGTTTATACACTTATCTTTAAAAGTAAATGTCAGTCAGCCAATCAAATCAAACAAACAAAAAACAAGTCTTTCAGTAGGGGCATGGTTAAGGTTTAGCTGTGAACAAAGACAAGGCGAGTCAAAGCAGCAGGTAACACATGATAATATGACGCATGATATTTTCACCTGTGTATTACCATCAATCTACTAATTAGTGTCTCTTTGTGCTTTCAGGGACTTCTGGACCGGCCAACGAAAATTATGTAGTTCTATCCATTTACCATCAACCAATTGAGCAATAAATTGTTCAAACAAGAATCAAAATCAATTAAACGAGCAACTAATCATATCAACTAATTAATCACCCAACTGACCAATCAACAATAACAACAAAATATATCCAGTAATTCATCCATCAGTCACAAAATAAAACTAATTCACTAACTTACTCACACACTCAAGTTAGCCATTCATGTAACAGCCAAACAAATCATATGCAATCAGTTAATCAAATTAACCAAGTAATTTATTGAACCAGCCATCTATCAACCAAGTAACAGTCCACATATGCATTCAGCCATTAAAAGATAAATCCATCAGCAGGTGGCAAATAATCAATCATTTTGTATACAGTTAAGTCCCAAAGTCTTTTTCCATTTATCAAACATTGACACTATTTTGGTAAAATTATATTTCAGTGAGTCCAGTGTTTTATTGCTGACTGAAAGCCACAAGCAAGAGAACACAGAACACACAGAGATGTGACAACTTTGAACACAGTGTGACATCAGTTTATATGTTCTGTTTAAATAAAATACACAGTGTCAAACCTGGGGTAAATCAACCGTTAACCAATCAAGTGTTGTGTGAACAAATGTTCAAAGGCATATTAGCACCTACAAGGATTTCTCACACACAAAAATGGATGCACCTTATTACTTTATATACTTCCTTGTAACTAAATGCTTGGAACTGTTTAATATTTTTTGAGAAATGTCTCTGGACCAGCTTTCAGCTATGTGAGAAATTAGTGGATGAAAATGAAAAAAAAAAATCATTTTATATGTCATGTTGCTTTTATTAAAAAGGTTACTGTTTAATTTGGTAAATTATTACTAACCTACAATCCACCCCAGCATATAAAACAAACCAAATGATTAAACTTCTCTTAACAAGTCAAATCTGATGCCAATGATGTTGATAGGGATGCCCCGAAAACACCAAGTCTAGTCACTCCTCTTACTGATCTGTGTGTCTGAAATACCCTAACCTCACGGACAGTGATGGTGAAACTGAGTCTTCTTCTCTGGCTTACTCAAAAAGGGAATTAATAAATAAAATTCACTTTTTAAATCCAGATTGCTATAACGCTGGCATAAGTTACTGAATATGAATGCATAACATGGGAAGTGTGGACTGGGAGATCTATGCTAGACTATGCTATTTACATCATGGTGTTACATACATAACTCCCATCTGTTAGCATCAGGGTCAGTTACTTCAACTATTGCATACCGTGCCATTTACACACAGACTAGATTTCACTTTCATGCTGCTCTTTGCACAGGTAGTTAGGTTTTTGAACAATTAATACTGTTTGCACTGTTATCACTTTGCCACATATAAATGCACATCATGACTAAACTGCAATTAACCTTTTTTTTTTTACTTTCGAGTTTTGATTTATATGCTTAACTATATACTCCTTATATATCTTGCAGTGTTCTTAGATTTTCATTGCACTAGTAACTTCTGATCAGTTCTCACATTACACTGTGTGTACAGACTACTGTATACAATATATAATATACAATGTGCAATTTACAACCTGTCTTTGTGTTACTGTCTCTATGGCTGCTGGATATCTGGAAGTTCATTCAAGATCTATAAAGTATCTATCTACAGTATAATTAACATCTTGACAAACAGGAAGACATTTAACCTTGCTGTGACCTTATTCCTATTTATATCAATTCCAAAAATTAATCAGTTTATCTGCTGGTTTTAATAAATGTAATAAAAAATTATAATAACGTTAATATAATTTTAAGGATCTCAGATGGAGGGGACAGATGACTGGGCAAACATAAAAATGCCCACTTCTTTTATTTTTAAGTTTTGTATTATTTTTGGATAACTTATAAACAGAGTTGGCAGCTTATATATATATATAAACACAGGAAAAAAACAACATAAAAACAACAACTTAACACTGCTATCAAAGTGTTGCTATTTGTAATCTTAAATCCACAGGTCATTTGGACCTGACTGTATATACAGTAATACAGCACTATCCTGGTAGGCGATAAACAGCAGTCTGCCATATAAACTATGAAAGCATGTTTAAACTATCTTTCGTCATGTCTTATCTCTGAGTATATTCCATATCAAAACAATCAATTAGGGTTACACATTAATTAACAGGAAATGAAAGTGCAGATGGGTTGAGGCAGCCAGAATGTAAACATCGCCTTCTTGGTCCGTTATAGCACAGAAGCTCCGGTTTACTTTAGCAGTTTGTTAGCGGAAATGAGCTTTAACGGCACAGCTGGGAACCTCTGCCTTGTGCAACAGAGGGAAGAACTGATAACCATTTTATTTAATAGTGTACTCATTCTGGATTATTACTGGGCCTAATAGTAGTGCAGCTGCAAAGCACAGGTTAAAGCACTCGTTCTGTTATTATTTCTATTTGCTCCAGACTTGAACACTATTACAAATTGGTGGAAAGACTCAAAGATTGCAGCCCACCAGCTGTCACCACCCAATCCCGACTTAGCTCCAGTTCTGGAAGGAAGAGTGAGCAAATGCTGCTCAGGCTATGTGTGCTATGTAAGTTGATAGAGATGTGTCCAAACAGACTTGGAGCTATAATTAGTACTAAAGGTTCCACAAAGTATTAACACAGATGGTCCTTTTCTAAATTAATTAATTCTAATAAATAATAATCATTTTATTTATTTATTTTTTTCTGAACTGTTCCTATTTATTTTTTTTGTATTTGTTTATGTTCTATTTTGCATTGAGTAAATAACATGGCAATTTTCATTCCAGGCTGTGAAACTAAATTATTTTCGATACCCACTGTATGTATATTCATAGACAAAAGAAACAAAGCACTATAAAAATTAGACAAAATTTTGTACTTTCACAAAAAACTTGAAATCTAATTAATGATTTTGTTTGTCTTGTTAGATTAAGAACATGGGTAAGGTAAATTACCGTCATGCTCAGTAGAGCATTATTTTATTATGGATAACCTAATTCACATCTTCATGCGATGAGCTATGTGAAAATTTGCCATTTGATTATGTCCAGTTGACATGTATTGGTGTCAAAAGTAATTAAATCATTCTGAATGTGCTTTTTGTCTTCAAACTATCGTGCTCTGTTCAGACAGTGCTAGCAGAGAGATGCCACTAGAATGCTTCGACTTGGTGCAACACAAGCAGTCATAGCTAGAAGTGTTAGAATTGCCAGGAATTCAATTTCCAGGCTATGGGAAAAATTCCAAACAACTGGTTCCACTGCTGATGGCCCTAGATCCGGAAAACCAAGAGTGACATTTGAGAAATTCTATACAGAAAATAGTGTCACTACAGCTGGTTACACATGACAAGTTGTCAGACTATTCAACAGTACTTGGCTGCAGCTGGACTTGCAGGATGTGGTTGGGCGAATCGTGACTCTACTTCATTATCAACATCATCTGAATTCTTAATTTCTGTGTCTTTGACACAGATTTTTATATACTTTTCTGAAATGTAACTTTCTTATTCAAATAACAGCTATACATTTTGTAAGAAATGTATATGTGCGATGTTTGTTATGTTGCTATGTTTTATAATGCTCTGCTTTCTCTGTCATAGCAACATAACAAGCAAGACTCTTACTGTTACACTACGACTTCTTCCATATTTAGAGAGCTGTGTCATGGCTATGACCTCGATGCCCATCAGTATGCCCTGAGTGCTGTTTAATAACAGATCAGATATGATTAAGATAAATCTCTGAACACAGGAACTTCCCCTCTCTCTTTTTTCCCCTCTCTCTCTCTCTCTTTCTCTCTCCCTCTTGCTGTTCTGCTGCTCTGAATGATCATAACATGTAAAATGACACAATCCAGACCCCCCCAAAACCTCCCTCCCAAAATTCCCTCTAGCTTCTGACGCCAGGTTGGTCTGCATCCACATCAAACGTGCAGTATGTAAACCTCACTGCTGCCATTCATGCACCAGTATCCTTTTATGGGCCGGCTCATGACACTATACGTTACAGCCAGGAAAAGACAAGCTAAGTCTTTTAGTGGCTCAGATGGAACAAAAAATTCCCAAGTACACTTTATGAATTAGCAGGAGCATTGTGCTGCATTTGTGTGTCACCAAGTTGATACTTAATGAAGTATAACTAAAACTTTACAAGAAGAGTCTCTTAACAAGACTGATTTACCGCATTAGTTAGAATTTGGTAAATAAAAAAGCACTTACAAGCTCTTAATTTACAAGCCCTTAATAAGACATAAAACATTTTTTCTGGAAGATCTTAGGAAATGTAAGGTTACAAAGCATTGACATAGGAGACAGTTAAATAAATGTTAAATACATGTCTCCTCACATTTATTTAAACTTCACCATGCCAATTATTACAAACCGTTCTTTGTTTATTGTACATTTCGATTATTTCTCATACTGATACTCGGTGTAAGTTGATTAAAAATGCAACATATTAGAATAAATGTATTACAAAATACTTTAAAGCTAAAAATGACTGAATCCACCTTTGAATGCTTTGAGTGCTTTAAAGTCACTAAAAAAGACGTTGATTATCATCAGATGAGAAATCACTGAGCTTACATTTAATTTCAGTTGAAAATCAGTTCATCTTTATTACTAAATGACAATTTGTTGAGAAATGATTAATCATGATTCATAATTTCGCTGCTCTTACATCATTTAATGTAATATTCAACAAATTTAGCAATTGTATAATTACCCTTTGAATTTAACTTGGGGTTTTTTGACTGGACTTTTCTGTTATTTCTGCCCAGGTTTCATTTTGCAAAAGATGCAGCTTAATACAGCTGGGTCAAAAGTGAAAGGGGGATTAAATTAAAGGGGGTGACCCAAGTCCACTTCTTCTTTCAGTATTCATCACTCGTATCATGAGACGTCTGTAAGCACAAGGCTGTCGCATCATCCTGAAGCTCTTTGAACACACGCTGTAACAGTGTGAGTCATGAAAAAAAGTATCGATATTATAAAACCACACTCACTGAATGGCCGGCTTGGAGGACAAATATAGAACATACGCTTCCTAGAAATGAAAGATCTAGACACAGTGTGAGATCCTCTGAGCTTTATACAGTCTTTTAAGCACACTAAGTACAGGTCATTTAAAATCTACTTCGACTATAATTTAGCAGTGATTAGCTCATCTCACGTGAGAGCTTTCATGTAGTTTCAGCTGAAAGCAGTACGCTGTAGATCTGAATGAAACAAAATATCTGAGTTATACAGAAAAATGCCACAGATTTTCTAAAAACATTATCTTTCTGAGGCACTCTATGAATCCTGAATGGTTTATAAGTTTTCATTCTTCTAAGAATTATAAATCTATTTTTATCTATCCTTATTATATTAATCTAATTGTTGGTAAACATTCACTTCTGTGACAAAACCGTGATAAAAACCTGCAAGAACTAATTTACAAAGGAAAAACAAAAGAGCTGCATCAAAACCCAATCCCCTGCAAAGCAACAGGAATAAATTAGCATTCGGGTTTCTACCTCTTTTAAAAGACCATCGTTTCATCCAGAACTTGGAGAAGGACGGCCACGAGTGGTTGAGGAAAGACTCAGCCATCAAGTACACATTCAAGCAGGAGAACAAGAAAAACTCAGGAAACCCCCACATGCAGCAGAGTCGAGAACCAACTGGAGTTTAATGAACATCTGATCCAAAGATCCTAAGCTGCGGTGGACAGAATGAAGGGGAGAAAGACAGAAAGAGGGGGGGAGACAGGGAGGGACAAAGAGAAAGAAAAAGAAAGATGCATCAAAGGGGATGGAGAGAGAACAAGAAAGACAGAGAGAAGGAAAGAAAGAAAGAAAGAAAGAAAGAAAGAGTAAAGGGGTGAGATTGAGAGTGAGAAAAAAGAATTAGAGACAGACAGAGGGAGACAGCCAGGAAAATACCAAACAATAACAGAGAAAGTAAGAAAGAACGAACAAACGATTAAGAGACACAGACATGCAAGAGATGCAGTGAGAGAGACAGATGAAGAAAAACAGAAGAAGAGAAACTTAAAGACAAGGAGATAAAGACAGAGATGGAGAGAGAGACAGTGCCCGAGACACAGACAGACAGAGAGACAGTGCTACTGGTGTAGCTGTAGAGGAATGATGCATGTCAGAGACTGAAGCTCTCAGGAGGATGTGGAGCAGAAGGAGAGTGTGTTTTGGTCTCACGCTGACAGAATGAGGACAGGATAAAGAAATTCAGGGAAAATGGATTCGGACTTATGTGTGTGACTCGTCACTTGTTTCTTTGAACCCAAAGCCAGATCATATCTCACAGCCTCGACACCTTCGTACTGGCGAGGACGGAGTCAGGAAATGGAAAACTCCGGCAACACAACGCTAGTACACAAACACCTTAGCACTAGGAGTCAGGAGGAGATTTCATGCTAACAGATGACAGCTGTTGAGAACACACAGCAATACTGCATCAGATAGAAGATTCACTACAAGGGAATGGAAAACATTTGCTCTGTTCAGTAGCTAATTGCTAGTAGCTAGTAATAGCTAAAATATATGTAGCTACTAGCTACTAAAACTCATAACTACAATAGCTAGCTAATTGGCTTAATAGTAAACAAATATAAATGAAAGAAAGGTTTTGTCTGTATATTGGTACTTGCTCTTTTCACTTCACATTTCATACATGGGAGGACCAGAAACCAGTGTCAGAAAATTTCTGTCTGTGGTAGTATGTCTGTATGTCTGCCCGGCCGATTTTGTCACAGCATTACGCAAGACTGGCTGGACAGTATTTAATGAAACTTAAAATGTTGAGTAGAATGTAGAATGTTATGAGCAGTTTAGTGCCAGGTTATGTAACAAAATCCTTTGCTTTTTTGGACAATTATATGGCTTTTTCCCTTCAAATGGGTGTGGCTATACACATCACTCAACAGAGCCAATCAACGTGATAATTACTATAAATACACAGAGTATGTGGAAGACACAGAAACTACTGTAATGCAGTAGTTATGCAGCCCACATCCTCACGAAACACAAACGTACACATGACACAGCATGGATTAATTCAAAAAACAAGTACAGTAGAAAAACTGAATCTTCAAAGATGGATGGACAGATAAATGTATGTTTATTCTTCCTGTGGGAAGTTTAAAACCAGTTTGTCTCATATTTTCCAAAACCGTTGGACTAATACAAGCAGACATGTGGATGCCACTATGAGATAAAACACGGGTCGTTAGAGCAAACATATCCACAGCAGTCCGAGGTCAGGGCATCTACTTAAAACACGGAGCGTATTTGGCTGATGACGGTGTAAGACACTCAACCTTTCTACGGTACAGAAAGACAGGCAGACATGTACGTGGGCTTCAAACTGAAATAATAACATTACTGATTACATTAAAGCTGATCAGCTTATTTTTAGCTTTAATCTTTGAACTATTTCTACTGTAATAACTCTTTTTACCTCTTTAATAGCAGCCAGGTGTATAACTATACAGTATATACATTTGGGATGGATAAAGCAAAGAGACACTACAAAATCTTAATGAAATGTAGAAGTACAGAGGCAGAACAAAAAACACCTAAAAAAATCCAGAAGGATATAAAAAAAATCTTGACCACAACTTTATCATCCCACCCTGAATGACTAAAAAGTTGTATAAGTGATCAATCATAAGGAAAATATTCTAACTCACACATATCTAAAAGGAAGTTAAATGGTTAGCTTATGATTAATAATTAATTTGTAAAGAATCTTACAAATACTCAGGCTCTTTGGCAACAGCAGCAACAACACAACTATCCTATCTTGCTAACTAGCTAATTTCTTAAAGCTAACTTAACTGAGATTTGATTGGTGAGTTTAAACCAGACATAGCCAGTGCATTGTGATTTAATATATGGGCCATTAGGCATTAAAAGTAGCATTGTGTAATCACCCAAAAAACTAAAACAAAAAAAAGCCAAATTATTACTAAGAAATTCGAACATCCTTGGTGTGCCCTAGCAGGCAGTGCTATAATATTTAATATATAATAAGCTATAGTTATAGCTATATAGCTATAATAAGCTAGGTAATATGCTGCTTTCTAATCGACTAATGAACCATTACGTATAAGATGACACGGAAGGATACACATGTGACTTTTTGGTTTTATGTTAGGGATAATGTTATCAAGCAATCTCAAGTGACAGATTCAGTAGCTCAGGAGACAGAAGCAGATACTCATCTATACCACAGAATGGAAACCAAAAGAGAAATTAGACTCCAGCGACGATAAACAACAAACGGAAGGAGCTGCGTGAGGGAAAACACTAACCTAAAAAAAAAAAACTCTGCATGGCGAGTCTGTTCATTCACAACACAGTCAATTACCTAAAGTCTACTCACTTCCCTGATTCCCCTGACGAGAAAAGTGAAGTAATAACGACTGGTCATGAAAAACCCCACTTGTGGGTATGTTATGTAAATAATAAAGAACTTATCGAGTCCGGTTATTGTAAAATGATAGATTTTACAATAATGTGGTGGTAATATACAGTACCTCTGCCTTAGCACACCACTTCATTGTTTCCAATAACAGCACGTCACACCATGTGTCATTACTCTTACACCATAGCAGTTACACAATTTTATGTTTTTCTAAAGAACGATACTTGTTTTTTTTTTTTAATCCATTTACAGTCACATTTTACATTGTGGAACATCATCATCGTCTCATCGTCCATACTGCTTTATCCTGTATACAGGGTCTTGGGGGGCCCTGAAGCCTATCCCAAGAGACTTAGGCCAGAAGGAGTGGTACACAATCTATCACAGGGCACACACATACACACACGATGTCACACTCATTCACACACTATGGGCAATTTTGGAACACCAATTAGCCTAATCTGCATGGAAACCAGAGCACCCGTTGGACACCCACCAAGCACGGGGAGAACATGCAAACTCCATGCACACAGACCCGAGGCGGGAATCGAACCTAGACCCTGGAGGTGCAAGACGACCAGTAAGCCACCATGGTGCCATTGTGGAACATCCAATAAACAAATTAGTTTCTGTTATCACTTATGTTATAGAAGCTATAAACAGGCGTTCCCTCACTATTGACTTGTTTCTTTCACTTTCTTGCATTTAAGAAATAAAATTACAAAATAATAAAATATAATAAGCATGAACCCATCTTTCCCAAAGGTGTCAGAAGGTGCGGTTTTACCTCTGACAGGTCTGACACTGGAAGATGCTTCCTTAAAATGTTTGTTCTTTAAGAACGATTTATTTACAAATATCAGCAATTAAAAGAACAGAATATTTGTTAGATATGGTGCAGCCACTATACTACTGTATGTGTTACTATAGCAACAATAAAGTAATAGAAATGGTTTGATAATTTAATCCCTCCAGACCTTCTACCACACAGTATATTGTGCATAAACCACAAAACATTTTATTCTGTAATACTTATTTCCATATTTCTCATTTTGACTTGGTTTAAACGTAAGAGTCATTTATCATTGCAGCAACTAGATGTCACTCAAACAATGAAGACTGTTTCGATTTCAGCTGCTATTTTAGCTGCTTAATAAACAAACAAGCTACACCACACACTTTTATGGACTCAGTCATATTTGAGATATAAGGTAGAAATATCTGGATAGGTTTCGGATGAATGGAAAAGTACATGAATTAAGATGAAGATGAATTAAGATTTACGATTGAAATATTATTTAATAATAATAATAATAATAATAATCACCAACATTTCTTATATGCCTGTGCATACTCTATATACATTTCATTCCTTAAGGTTTAAACTGATTATTGTTTTATTTTTACTGTGTCAGTATGAGCAACAGCCTCATAAATGAAAATGATAGCCCATTTTAATTGTGATGGCCATTTGCAGAACTTGTAACTAAGCAAAAAATAATACTCACCTCTTCTACGAAGGCTCGAGGAAAAAAAGTGCTGTGGAAAATCAATATAAATAAAAACAGTTTCTCGGCAGGTGATTAACTACGTTGTGTCTGTTACACAAACTGTAAAGAATGAAGGTTTTAACCCAGAACCCCCCCAACTTCCTTCTTTTACGTGCTCAAAAAGCTGAGAAACTCCTCCTTTTGTTTTACACACACACACACACACACACACACGTTCATCCGAAGTGCCAAAATGTCCAAAGTTATAGACATCAATGCTTCAAAAAGCAGTTTCAGTGGAGTGTTTTCATCTCAGTTATGCATGCGTGTATATGTATGGGTGTGTTTGCAGCACAAATAAGCACGAATTCTCTGCTGACATTATCTGTGACATCAACTGTAACTGAGCACTTTACAGCTGCTGCAGGGCAAAAAGGAAGTGAGCGAGTTTGCACAAGCTTTCCATTTCCATCTAAATGCACTACACACCAACTCGTCTTATATTTAAACTACATTTGAACAATTTTTAAAGTATTTTGCTGCACCATTTTGAAGGTATCCCTGAAATTAGTGTTTTAGATCTGTTTGCACCTGTTTAAAACATTCATCTACAATTATATAAGTTATTCATCCAGTGAAATGCTCTATGATGCATAGCGGTGGGCAAAAATATTTTTTTAAATAAGGGAAATCAAGAAAATTAAACTAATGTTATCTTATGCAATAAGATTGCAATAATCAATATTTAATATGAAATCCTTTGTTCTTTAAAATCTGCTGGATCCGCCTGGGTGTGGAGTCAAAAGGACATATGCAGTACTCTGTTGTCACTTGCTCAATCCATGCCTGCTTGATTGTTTCCTGAAGATTATGGACAGAAGTTCTCAATTCACTTGAGAGTTCCCTAGTTTTAGGAATTTTTGTATAGAAGTGGACGCCCTGGCTTCAGAAAGTAAAAGTCCTGCCACATACTTGCTCCATCCATTAACTAAACCGACTGATTCTAATCAGCACAATTCTTCAGCCAGATAGGCTCAAACTAATTAATGACATCACCTGATCTGTGCACAGGAACAAATATAATACGGGCCATACCGTATATTTTGTTAAATCTTTTGGTCACCACTGACTATAGGTCTTGTCCTTCAGTAATCATCAGATCAGGTATAATTAACATAAACAACAGTGCTATTCAATTCTGGCATCTGATTGGTCAGGAGGTCTTGCTGAATTTTCACGTTAAATCACAGGCGTATTTTAATGTACTCATTGTAAAACATTTATCGTTCCTATAGTATCAGCTTTTCTGGCACTCCTGAGCAGTGTAACAGGAAAGAGATCGTCTTCTTGTCTGTAGATCGCAATCTCAAAGCCCAGCGATGCCACAGCCATCTGTATTTAGGAATCCAAGAAAGCAAAATGGACATCCGCTCTGTTAGGGTGTCTGTGAGCTTGTGCATGTATGG
The DNA here is from genome assembly GCA_028565275.1 of Leiocassis micropogon. Lineage (NCBI taxonomy): Eukaryota > Metazoa > Chordata > Actinopteri > Siluriformes > Bagridae > Leiocassis > Leiocassis micropogon. The sequence goes on along the minus strand of JAOVVA010000004.1, from coordinate 12,016,882 downwards.
GCAGGAACAGGCCAATACTAAATTAGGGAGAAAATCAGGAGGGGAAAAATGAAGTGAACCGCCAGTGATTTAAACCTGGAACTAAGTGTTTCCAAAAATGTCAGGAAAGATGAGTTTATACTTTGTTTTTTCGTAATTTTTTAAAAATTACTTTTTATTCTCTCTCACAGAGCAAGGCTAGTGACAGGATGACTGTTTACAGCTGCTATAATATACAGTAAGTTAGGACAGGAGCTAACTTGCTTTTTTTTTTTGGACAACCTACAACATTCAAGTGACTATATATGGATAAAAACCTGTAATCACTACAGCTCTTTGGATTTGTATCTAGATCAGATTTTATCATTTGTTTGGGAGAATTAAAAAAGAAAATGGAAATAAAAATGTCTTCATATATTATATATATATACATATATATATTTATTTATTTTTAAAGCTGGAAATCAGTGATTGTCAGAAAGCCCATTGTTCTCCCATACGGTTTTTTATTCATAATCTTTTATATAAACAGTTAATTGTTAAATAATTTACACACAGCAAGATTTATTTTCATACCATTCAACATAACAGTTTTCTGTACACATCACTGCTTGGCTCTCCTTGAGGAAGAAAAACAAGAGTAATAAAGCGGGATTTAATCATGGCACTTTTTGATCCGATACAGTTGCTTCTTTGTCACGGAGCTTGTGATTGTAGTTTTATATACACACAGACCAGTGTGTAAGTAAAGCAAGACTGATGGCATGACCAGGGATTCGTCTTGTGGTTTTGTGTGTGTACATGTTCCATATGTCACAGGTTTGTCAATGTGTCTGACAACACATGATGAGGAAATGAGAAAGAGAATGATGCGAAACAGTGGCGAGGTGAAGTATGTTTTGTAATTCAGAAAATCCTGATTTAAAAATCTCTATTTGAGATTTTACGAATTCTGAATGAGGCTAATGGTTGCTTTTTCATTTTTATCCCCCCTGGAGATCGGAGTCTAAACGAGATAACAAGTAACAAAAGTTTCACCCAAAAGGTTATCAATCGATATACCCCAGATTAAAGAGAGGTATAAATGAGATTATAGAGCTTAACAGAGGAACAGTAGTAAAGAATTGGGTGCTATTGAATAAATAAATATCAATTTAATATCATGAGCCTTTATTTATTCTCAAAAAAAGTAACATGGAGCCAATTCTGTGCCAAGGTTAAATTTTTGTCTAGTTTATTTTTTTTCATTTAGCTTCCTTCTCCATGTTGTTTTTACCTTATTTTTTTGCTGGCAATTAATTTGCTTCCAATTGTTAGCAAACAAATATTATGCATCATAATAGGTTTAATAATTTTTTTTTTATAATCAATATGCAATAACAATCTTTATAGGTGAAGAAATACTACATTACACAAAGTGTTACGTTCATGTTCTAGCTTCCTGCTGCCTGAGGTTTGGTTCATGTTTAAAGGCTAAGATCAATATTTTGGGTGAAATGTGTCACTTGTTAACTTCATCAGCCTCTTAAACTAAAGTAAAAAATTTCAATTTGATATAACTTTTCCTCACTGAATCATTATTTTATTTATTTTTATTAAACTTATTAAAACTTTCAAGCCAATATGACCTTAAAGAACCTCCATCAATCTTTTTCAGTTTTCATACCTCACCGTGGAGAGAATTTCGTATTATACAATGCACAAAAACATACACACGTACAAAGGTGAGATCTGTGATATAAAATACGCAGAAACAGACAGCAATGATTTCATGGATGGCAAACAAGCGGCTGTACACGAAAATGAGAAACATCCAGACTGCGGTGACCAAAAGGACGTCCCGCTTTTTTTTTTCCCTTTCAAAAAAGACTATATACACTTTTAATGCAAATTTCATTTCATAATGTACAAGAATAGCAAAACAGTTTACAGTCAGAAAAGTAGTTTAAATTTTTTGCCCCGCCCAGTTTTTTTGGCTAAAAAAATAGAAATGAACATCTCTAATAATGTAATACTTTTTTTCTTTTTCTTTTTCTTAATAACAATAAAATACATACAATGCCTTATCTTCAGCCTGTCACACTGCCAGCTCACTTTCTTTAAAAACAAAACAAAAACCAAAACAACAAATAATAGTAAAAAAAAAAAACCAAAAAAAAAAAAAAACAATCTAAACTTAAAATTAAGTGCTGTTTGTTTGTGGGGAATCTGCTGCTTACTTCAGTATAACTTAGTTTTCAGATTTTTGTTTTTTTTTCTTTTACTTTTTCTATTTTCTTTTTAAGAAACAGTTCAAATTACTACACATCCCTGTTTTCTTCTGAACTAGGATGAGTGATGAGATAAGGACTAAGCTAAAGTTTAGAGGGGACTGATCAATAATTTTTTTTTGCATTAAAGCAAAAAAAGCCAAAGCAATTCCAAGCAGAGACAAGTTCAGGTTTAAAAACAAAAAACAAGGGGAAAAATAAAGAAAGGAAAAAAAAGGAAAAAAAAAAACCAGGAATATCATTCACATATACCCATACAGTAATATTGAGCCAAGCAGATGAAACTGGGAGGATGAGGGGAAACAAAGAAAACAAAAAGCAACAAAAACAAACTTAAAAAAAAAAAAAAAAAGTTTAACCCTTTAAAAGTTCACCTTTCTCAGACTATGCATTTAAAAACCCCAAAGATGCGGGTAAATACTCCAGGAAGTGTCCCAAACAACGCTCTCCTCTCCATCTGAGAGGAACGCTTTAAGTCCAGGGGAGTCTGATGCCTGGGTTTGGTTTAAAGTCTGTGCAAGGCACTGTGGGTAAGGGCCTTTAGGCTACACGATGCGCCATGCGCTCTTCACTTGTGGCTAGAATCCGCCAGAAAAAATAAAAAGAGCAAAACAAATTTTTAGCATGATCAAGAGGCTAAGGGAGCAAGCGGAGCCTCCCATGCTCGAGCCTTCCTGAGAATTCATCTTAAGCCGAGATTTGTTTAAAGGAGGAGAAAAAAAAAAGAAGAAAAAACCATGAAAACTTTTTGGCACACAGGATTGTCCTAGAAGAGCTAACCCATGCACAAGGGGAGGCGTTGAGCGTCCATCTCCCCCAAACCCATAACAACGCTAGCAATAACTCTCCATTTTCACAGTAAGGAAAAATACATATATGAAACAGACAAAAACATTTAACAAGAAACACATTCAGTTCACACAAGAAAGGGAACTATTTTCATCATGACATGACAAAGGGATTCCATATTGTGTCCAAAATAGAGAAATAATTTGACACAAACAGAACAAACCAAGAGTGTAAAAAGCTTATGCTGGATTACTTTGTACGTGTCCAATGACACTTTTCTTTCATCACTCACCACCACAGTTTTTTTTTCTTTCTTTTTTTTTTTTCAATAAAGTTGTGTGATATAATGTGTGAATATGATGACTGGTATCAGTTGAGGTTGTCACATTGAATGTCCTTAATTCACAAAAAGAAAGGAAAACAAGTTGTTTTTAACATAACCTCCATCCACCTGATCTACAGCATGTGTGTCATTACCACGGACAAGAATGCTCGGTACATTTTCATTCACTGAAAAAATAACCAAAATATTTCTTTACTCCAAATTCACTTATAGTGGAAGTCTAAGAGCAGTTTATAGTTATCTATTGTGTTACAGACATATAAGACAGTTTAAGTGGCTCCTGTGAAGTTTTATTTAAATCCAATGTGACGGTAATGTTTTTCCACGTTCATGGTTTATGTAAAGTTGTTCCATTCATGAAAGGAACAACAATAATTGCTTCACTTAAAAACATATGTAAATGTATCCTACAAAAACTGTTTCTAAGGTGTGACCAAAGAGCATGACACGCAGCACCGCATTTAAGATCAATCGTATGCTGCACATGCTCTGATGTTCAATCCGTTTCCTGCTCAAAACTTTAGTTCCAACTTGCATTAGTTCAAAATTTGACAAAAAACAAAACAAAACATTAAGCAGAACTTATAGCCATCGTTTTATGTAATTTGTTTATATATGGGTTATAGAGTTACAGAGGATTACCTTAAAAAAAATAATAAAAACGTTGGTGCCCCTGGAGGGTGTACCTAAAGCACTTAGCCTTCTTTGCTAGTCTAGACGTCCATTATAAATGAGCTTGGAGTCTGCAAATTGTTGTATTCAATCCAGTGAAATGAACTTAAATCCTCATCAGTTGTATTCACACACACGCTTCAGGCTAAACTTCAGAAGGGGGCGCTCAATCTAAAGTGTACTCTCTTCTAGAGACCCTGTCCTACAGTAACAGGTTACTTTAAACACCGAACGTGATTAATCACAGAATGATTTAAGATGAACTTTGACATGTCCTGGTGGAAATATAAATTTTACATTTCAATTAGGTCCCATTTCAGTGGCTTCATCAATAAATATATGTGGTGTGATCAAGCGAAACGATCTTTTCTCCTGAAAGGAAAAGAAAAAAAAATCTTAAGTTCTAGTTGTGGCAGCAATCATTAAACATCCCCTTTATGTCGTTAGCTGAATAACAGGCAACGTAGAGAGAAATACATCTTCCGCCTGTCTCACTCACTTATCGTCATTACTGCTTAATCCTGAATTCAGGGTCACGGGGGGACTGGAGCCTATCCCAGGAGACTTAGGGCAACGAGGCGGGCTACACCCTGGACAGGGTGCCAATCCATTGCAGGGCACACAGATATACACACACTCACTTACACACTACGGGCAATTTTGAGAACACCAATTAACCTAACCTACATGTCTTTGGACTGTGGGAGGAAACCGGAGCACCCGGAGGAAACCCACCAAGCACGGGGAGAACATGCAAACTCCATGCACACAGAGACGGGAATCTAGCCTGGCCGGGAATCGAACCCGGACCCTGGAGATGCAAGGCGACAGTGCTAACCACTACATCACCGTACCGCCTTCCGCCTGTCTATAATCTGTAAATTACTGAGGTAGACTGTGTCCAAAATATTAAAAAATATACGATTTTTTTATTTTTTTTAAACTAAGCATTTCTAAACCGAGTGACTGTTCAGTCGTAATACCTGCTTCTCTATATGTATCTGAACTAAGATGTACCCTGGGTTAGATAGAATAAAAATAAATATGTCAAACATCAGAGATATGTCATCTTTCACACACCTTCATGATAATAGTCTCTAGAAAGCAGTGAGGAGTTTATGAGTCTTTAGACTGAAAAGGTTAGAAATATTCAAATCAGAAAATCTGCATTGTTAACGCCTGGACTACGTTTAAGTTCATGAAAGTTGACGGTAATGCTAACTTCAGGGTTTAACACCCTGCTAGAATCTGTTCGGCACACTAGCAGTTATGCAAGTTACTACGTCATGAACACCAACTGTAATGGTAATTCGTACATCTGGGTTTAATGCTCTGCTAATCTTTAGTCACTTTAACAATAGTGGAAGTCAGAAGGGCACAAACGCCAACAGTGAGTCTAGTGTCTGGTCACTCTACTAGTTCCTCTTAGCCATGTTAGCATTTAAGGAATTTAGAAAGACAAACAGTAGTGCTAAGTCATTGTTTCATATCCTGATAGGTTCCATTTGTCATCTACCAAGTTAGCCATTTCTTTACTTGTATCAATCCTGTATCACCTACTTAACCAGCACAAAAAAACAGACATGTTCTCCAACAACACAAACTATAGAAGTTCATTTCTAAAATCTTCTGAACATGGTTTTACAACATCCGGTGACTTCAAGCAAAAAGCAGCCTTCTCTCATGCATCTAGTCTCAATTTTTGCTTGATCGCCTTCATCAACTGGAACTATGTTGAGGTGAGGCCACTTCTTCAAGAGTCTTCCATATATCCTTAATTTTTGCACAAACCAAAGACATACCAAAACATCTGTAACATTTGTCCCCACATGCCATGTGACATCTTGGTTAAACTGAGAAATCTATGAAGCTCAGTGGAATGTTTTGACGTCTGCTGAATGATTTGATTAAAACCTCATGTATCATCATCGTCCAGTCTCATGACCACCACACAGTCCTCAGAGATGATACCACACCTGCTAATATTTACTTTTTACTATTACTATTTAGTACCTATGTTTGACACCTAAAAATTAAAAAGATGTTCTGAGGTAATTGGTTGTTATATGGATAAAGTGAAGATAACAACAAATATCTAACATGTGCTGATAGTATTTTGTAGCCTGTGATGGTGTACTGTTTGGGGTGTGGCATTTGTCACAGTGGCTAGTAGCTCAGCTACTAAACATTTAGCTAGTTAGCATCATTTTTGAAAGTATTATGTACCTCAGGTGGTAGACTATTTAGCGATTTTGGATGTAGCGCTTGTGATGCTGCCACCTTACTGCTTTGTTTTCTTTTTAGAATATTCAACAGTTTTTGACAGAAAACATTTAATGATTTCTTTCATAGACTTTTGTAAGTATGGTTAAAACCCTGAAGTTACTTCCTGCAATAAACTGGATATTGAGCTAAACACTAAAACACAGTGAGTAAAAAACAAACCAACAACACAAACAGATATTAGCTAAAAACTGGGTTACTTTTCTTTCTTTTTTTTTTTTTAATCAATCTGAGGTCTCACTGTCTCTCCTGCTTTAATTAGCGCCCCCTACACGTTCTGTTACTAATTACAGATATTTCCTGTGAGAGTGTTGAGTAGTGTAGTATTCTGTTTAATGGGTGAGTGAATGTTTTAAATAAAAAGACACTCATTATTGAAAAATATGGTATCTGCTGAAGACATAAAAAAATGAACTATGTACAAGATTTTCAATGTTGCC
>JAOVVA010000004.1:11969859-11995975 GCA_028565275.1 Leiocassis micropogon | reverse complement strand
TCGGAGGAAAGCGCTAGCCGCTCCTTCCGCGTGCGCGAGCTCACAGACGACCCTGATTGGCTGTAGAGCCGTGATTAATGTGGGAGCGCAAGTACCTCTCATCCCTCCCCCTTGAGAGAGCTCGGCCAATCAGCTCTCTCTGTGCCTCCGGCTGTGAGAGGAAAACAGCATCACCCAGGATTCGAACCAGCGCTCCAAGGATGATAGGGCGAGCGCTATAGTGATTTATTTTATATAATAACGATAGACAAATAATTGTTAAAAGAAAATTATATATATATCTGTTTTTTAATAAATACACCTTGTAACTGGTGTCAAATTTATGTTCTGCTGTTGCGGCAAACTAATCAACTTAGAATCAGGACGCATCTCACCCGTCATGTTCCTCCCCCCTACTCATGGATTATCTGCAAAGAGGAGCGTTTGTGAGCATGTGTGAAGTGAAGTAAGCCATACCCGATTTGCGCGGTCTCTCCGCGGATGAGATGAAGTTTCCGGAAGAAGGACAGCGAGATGAGAGCGAAAGACCTGCGGATGGTCAGGCTGCCTGTGATCTCTTCCAGCTGACCCAGGTTTGCCTCCAGCTCTGCTGCAATGTTGTCTAAGTAACAGAGGAAATATTTTAACATGCTTAATTCCACATTGATTCTTAGATATCTCAGTGAAAACCTTATTTCCTTGCACAGTCAGAAGGAAGAAACTGAATTTCTTTTTTTTTTAATTAAAGATTTTTTGTGTTGCGATAGAGCCCCAGTGTGTTTATATAATGATTAAGGGCGTAAAACTGATTGTTGAGATGAGACTATTAGCCGCAGTGAAACATTTGAATGATGCAAAGGTTTTAAAGAAGACTGTATATCTGTGAATGACGATCCCCATCATTCACAGTCGTTCCTGCGAACATTCAGCGAGTGGAACACCTGATCATTGAAAATGTAACTTGTCGCCAAGTTGTGGAAGAGAAGCATCTGTCTATGGGAACTGTAAACACAATCATTCATGAACACCACTTGCACATTACAGGAACTCGGCTGGGAGGTATTGCCACATTCATGTATAGTCCTCATCCCCCTCCAGGCCATTCCACATGATCAGGCCATTAAAGGAGTTCCTGAGAGGCCAGCTCTTTAGAGGTGAAGCAGCCTGGCTCTGTTGTACCGAGAATATCTTTTACCTTGATGGTATCCCAGCACTAGTGAAATGCTGGGATAAGTGCATTAGTGTAACAGGGGATTATATAGAGAAATAAAGAGAAAAAACTCTCAGAACTACGATCCTTTCATTCTGCACAATTAAAAGTACTGTTTTGACTTGAACGCCCCTCGTATTAATTAATATGTGGATTAACTAAAGAAGAAAAATAACAACAATAAATTAAATGTAGAATGTTCACGGGCAGGGGTAGCTCAGTGGTTAAGGAATTGGCCTATTGTTCAGAAGGTTCAAGGTTCAAACCCCAGCACCACTAAGTTGCCGCTGTTGGGCCCTCGAGCAAGGCCCTTAACCCTTAATTGCTGTGATGTACAATAAGATAAAAACGTAAGTTGCTCTGGATAAGTGCGTCTGCTAAATGCCTATAATATATGCACTTCGTCATGCTCCTGCTTCTGATGTAGCATCAGCTACTGTACAATGAATCTCAATTCCCATGAAACCCTGAAACCCTCACATCAGACTCAAGTTCAGAGATTTATAACATCTATCTTGTACAAGACAATCGGAGTTAGAAATGTTTTCCTGGAAAAACAAATCTTGTAAACAGCACTTACTGCCACCACGGATCTTTATGGTGAGGCTGCCGTTGAGGACGGTGCAACCACGCAAAGCCTGAGCCGCTGTCACCGAGTCGATGGTGTGCACACCGGTACACAGCTTAGGGCAGAGACCGGCACACAGAGTACAGTTTAACCTGGAACAGATACAAAACACTGTATTTCTTTCTTTATTTTTTTTATTCACTTGAAAAAATTAAAGACAGGCCAGTGTGAGAATTGTTTCTAACTATTATAACACGAGTGAGAATAAGATCTAACTTGTTTTATAGATCATTCAGAACAATTAACTTTAAATGGTTAATAGTATGACATCATGCTTTAAATAAATTTGAATTTCTAATTTAAAAAATAACATTTAAATCAATTGCTATAAAATAATTAAAAAATATTAATTATACTATAATAAAACGTTTTCTGGGTGAAAACGTGGGCTAATAAAATTGGATAAACATTAATATTTGCAAAAAAATTAAAAATAAAAGGTTGTATATTTGAGTAACTATGGTAAAGCCTTAATCTGTTAAAAAGAAGTCAAAAGAAAGTAATAAATGAACATTTTATAGATTAAATAAATAAATAGCTGTACTTGGGTACAACAGCAGTGAAAACAGTGTGTGTGTGTGTGTGTGTGTGTGTGTGTGTGTGTGTGTGTGTGTGTGTGTGTATATGCGTGTGTATGTGTGTGTGTGCCTGTGTATGTGCGTAATGAGAGCTTATTAGTGAATGCCTGCCAGGCGAAGGTGGCTGCAGCAGAAAAACAACCAAATTACCAATTTCCGAATCCTCGGAATAGAGAAATCCAATCAAACCACTAAAACCAACAGACTGTATGAAAAAAAAAAACAAAGAAAGAAAAATGAATAACTGAAATTATGAAAGGGCAAAAGAGACAAAGAAAAAGCAAAAGAAATTACAAAAGAAAGAATGAAAGACAAAGGAGTAATAAATGAAAGATTTGTTAGAAAGGTAAAAGTACAAAGAGCAAGGACAAAAAACAAAAACATTTGAATGAGACAAATAAAAAACAAATAAATAAAGAATAAATAAATGAAAAACAAATAAAAGACTAGACAATAAAGACAAAAAAAATGAAAGAAAAGTTCATATAAAAAAGGCAAAGGAAAAGCAATAATGTGCTAAAAGTCAAAGTAACAAATTAAATGAAATGAAAAAAGATGAAAGAAAGAAAAAAAGGAACAAAGTTTCATGCAAAAAAGAGCATGAAAAAAACTAAGACAATAAGCAAAAATTGAGGTTAAAAGAAAAAAAAGGAAGAAAATTATGGAAAAAAAAGTCAGTCAATTTAACATGTTTTATAGATTTCATGATAATTCAGATTTGATTTCCTCAAGGGGAGTTTCGCCGGCTGAAAGGTTCAGGAATTTGTACAGGAACTCATCACTCTCATTGGGGGGGCGTTGGTTCTCAACTGATTCACAGTGTGTGTAAATAAAAAGGTGTTACTTACGTAGAGTCCAAGGTGGTGTATCCGGAAGGGCATTCTGGGATACATGCTCCATCGTGGATGACATATTGGTGACAGTCTTTGCTCTTCGCCTGCTTGCAGTGGTTGTGAAGTTCCTGACAGAACTGGTAGGAGACGCAGCGCCACCCTTTGAAGGTAAAGTAACCAGGAGGACATCGTTCCACACAGGTGTCTCCATGCAGGAGGTGACGACATGCCACGCACGCCCTGGCACTGCCCGGCTCAGAGCATCCGCCTAGACACTGATCATGACAGCACTCATTGGACAAGGTGCAGGCACGATGTTTACACGTAGTAGGACAAACTGAGGACAGAGAAAATACATTATCATCAATACTACTTATTAACTCAGCTTATTAACTCACTATTAAAACACATTAAACACTTAAATATAGCACAGTTAGTTTTTGGAATTTAAAACAATATTAAAAAATGAAGGTAATGTGTGATAGAACTGTGATTTAGTGACTTATTTTAAAAAGGAGTCAAACTGTGATTTAATCCTGGGATTTATTACAATATTTAAAAAGTAAGAATTGCAGTTAAGATTTATTATAATACTTAAACAATAATAAATAAAAAAAAACATACAAATAAATTACTGAATACAGAGTTGATATTCAGAAATTTCTGGAGTTATTATAAAATTAAAACACATTTTAATAATATGGGATTCAGTTGCTTTTAGATCTTCGAAAAGAGAGTGAGAAGGGAGAGGCAGGATAAGAGAATGTTCAGCATACTCGCAGGACTTTTCTGTGTTTGGACTGCGAGTGTTTTTGTCTGCAGTGTGACATCAGCGTTAAACCTGCCCGACTTTATTAATGTCCTATAAGAACCCTGCATCAAGTGACACTAGGGGGCCCCATCAGAACAACACAAACCCCCTTTGGTTTTTAGCAGCATGGAACGCCACCTGTCTGAAAAGCAGGACAGAGGTGAAGGAGTTCAAGACGGATGAAATCTGTCCTGATTGGACAACTGGACAGCAGAAGACTGGAGCGGAGGAGGCGTCAAAAACAAAACTGGGAGGGGGGGGGGGACGGGACTTAACCCTTCACAGGACTTATAATTCATTTCAGTTTATATGAAAAAAGAGAGAAGCCTGTGATTCATTTCCTTACACATTAAAAGAGCACTGCCTGTTGCTTTCTTGAGATTTATTACAATATAAAAACAAAAAAAAATGCTGACACTAAAGATTCCTTCAATAAATGTGAAAAACATCTAGACAAATCTGTCTTCACTATATCAACAATTTTGGTGGGTTTATGTGAAGCGACCTCGATAGTCCCTGTGAATAAGCTGTTACCATAGGAACAATAAAGCGTTAGAACAAATCTGGTATTTGCAGTGGCATTACTGTCAGTGCTGCTGTTAGAGAAAATTAATCAAGAGCATCTGACCTGTCAGAGTCCTCAAGTCAACAATGTCGTGGTGTATAGGAGGAATAATGCAGCACAATTAAAGCATATGTATGCACAATATGCATATGATCACTTCTCACAAGAAAACAACGATTGTGTCTTAGCACCTAGGTACTGAGATAATATGGTATCAGCTGCTCCCTGCTGATTCCCATCTCCAGTAAATATGATTAGTGATTATGTTGCATGTAAGCAAATGTTTACTGCCAGTCAAACCTCTTATTTCACAGGTTCGAAAGAAACTATTTAACTACTGCTTAAACAGTTATGTTGTTTTTGTTCCTGATGTCATGCTTTTTTTATATTTTACTTTGTGCTTTTGTGTCTTATTTTTCTCTTATTTTAAGTTATTTTGGACTTTATTTAGTTTTCTCATTGCACAGGCAGGATTTTTCTGCTCTTGTACATTTTGTGGCCCCAAAAAACTAAAAAACATTTTACACTCCCCACGTAAATGTCTTATCCAATCCTGAGAACGCATCGAGCAAACAGCTTCTTTGAACTCTGTCGCCCCTGTTCCCTTCTCTCGGTCACTCCCTCTCCCACGCGCACGCGCACACACACACACTTAGAAACAGAGTCTGTAAAGTTCCACTCCGGAGTTTCGAAGCAGCCCGAGATCCGCCCTCACCCTTAACCAATGTATTTGCTGTCCATGGAAGGCAGCCATTCAATGGCCTCTGCTAGTGTGGAGAGAGATCCGCCCCTCATTAACCCCTTACGCGCTGACGTGCGAGCGCGCGCGCACACATACATACACAAACACACCTCTCTGCGTGCAACAAGAACAAACGAGACAAACCCATAACACGGGACTATAGCGGTACTGAAGTGCCCTATATAGCTCATATAGTGTTACACCCCTTATGCCCTTGCAACCCCCCCCCCGAAAAAAACCCAAAACCCAATCCCCCCCCCCCCCCCCGACATACACACCCAGACCAGCCCTTCAGGATCAGAGTGACACGTATCTGCACTCAGTAACGAGTCACACTTCTGTTCACGCTGCATGCTCGTGTGTTTCCCTCCCGATTAACGCCGCAGTATTTACACTCGGTCTCCGTCACACGGATGTTCGGCACAGGGGAGCCGCGTCTCCGGCTCAGGAACATAAACCTGGCCCTTTAACTGTGTCAACCATAAACACGACATGATCCCAAACGCAAGTCGCTTCAGCAGAAAGCCCACGAACTCTCTCTCTCTCTCTCACACACACACACACACACACACACTAATACTTAAATAAGCACGACTGATTAATATGAAAACATGGTATGATATATATGATAATACAAAAACCAGTGATATTGCAATAAAAAAAAAAGAACAAAAACGAACAAATTACATTTTTCATTTTTTACCTTTGATTACTGATCAATAACTAAAGATGGACACATCAAATTAGATGATAAAAATAAGAAAATAGTAAAACTGTATATTTTTTCTCCCCCTTAATTTCAGTGTAGAAACATTGTTCTTGTGCACACGTTTAAGTACAGACAGTAACAAAGTTACAAAATAATAATAATTTAAAAAACTAACAAACAAGTGACTAACAAAGACAATATATAAACAAATAATAGACAATAATAAATACAAAGTTATAAATCTAAATATGTCTATTTATGGGGTATATAAGATCACATTGCTCAGAACAAAACATGAACACCAATGTCTTTAATTTCTTACAAAATAAGTCTTACTTTTTGGTAATTAAAAGACATTAAGATTGTAAACATTAGAAAGCCTGTGGAACTGACAGTTGGACGTTCCAGGCAACAGAACAAATCTAGCACTAATTAAATACTGGAAAACTGGGACAAAGAAGTTATTTGACTGAAGGTAAATTAGCTGAAATGAAGAGAGGATGTTGTCAAACGAGCTTGCTAATGTTATTTGTTCATTTAAAGTAGCTAAAGTACGCATCAACTTGCCGACCTGTCAGAATGAAAGGGTGAAAAAAAAAATAATCTGCCTTTTTTGCTAAAACCAGACACATTTCTGATTCACTCATTTGTTGTCAATCTAATTAAAAAGTAAAGGTTTTTAATTCAGTGGTTGATTCAGTGATGTATCAAGTCTTTGTGTGGCAGTTCATGTGGCAGACTGACTCCACATTTTATTTTTTTTTTATTACTTTTTTAATATACATGCATTTGAAGCTGTAAAATGTTGCCCTGCCTTTATAATCCTTCAGGTGGTACGCTCTAAACCGTTCACATATTGGCACTTATTGAAAATTTGTTCTGGACTGTAACGGGAAAAGAAATTTATTAGGATATTTATAAAATCATGATACTAACAATCACAATATAAATCAAATTGCCACCTAGATATCGTGATATCGTATTGACTGTTCCTCAGGGAATAAAAAAAGCCCCTTACTTCAATATAAATGTGTAATGAGATTACCAACTTGTGAAGTGAAACATTTTGCACTGCAGCTTGGGACTAGCAGAGAAAGCCCTCACAGGTACTGTAATACTGTGATACTGCACGATATTTCACCATAGTAGCGGCACAGCTAGTTAATCTATAAGGTAAGTAATGAAAAGACTGCAGATGCAATCTTCAAGATGTAAAGCGCCCAAAACGCAAAGGAGGAAAGAGTTCACACTGTTAAAGCGTGTTTGCTCACTGCACTTCTAAGCCTGGTTAGTTTGCAGTGATCTGACAGCTTTAGTTACAAAAAACATCAGCGTGATGTGAGACAGAAGCGCAGTGAATAATCAGTATATTTCACACAGTCACACAGCGTGACAGAGACATTACTTATCAAAACTTGCCCTATCTATCAGAATCATGACGTCCTCAACATTCTATGCAAAGCATGAAATAATCGCTCTCTACCTGAATGACACAGAATGACAACTAACCTCCTAAGACACACATTCCGAGTGCCTGATGGTCTCACACACAAACTTTACTAAGACCTACCACTTAAGTGTAGAACAAAGAGATTAATATGCATGTGATTGTGTCTACCTGTTGATGCTCTGTATTAAAGTAAGTAAGTAAGTAAGTAAGTGTGTGTGTGTGTGTGTGTGAAAGAGAGAAGAGCGTGTGGCTTAAGAACGCACAACACAGGAATGAACCATAGGCCTGCTTGGGCAGGTTGTGGGAGTGTCTCTCCCTCACACACACACACACACACACACACACGCACACACACACAGGAAACAAAAGTAACGCACATTTACGGTAACTGCAATTCACCATTGCTATAAACCTTTATTAACTCATCACTGGGATTTATACTAGCTAAAGACAGAGGCTAATCTTTAAAAATAAGTGAACACCTAAGCATTAAATAATTGTTTACTAAAAGTAAAGGCACTGTAAACAAGAAAACAATACACAGCTACACAGAATATCAACATTTTCATTAGACTGTGTTGGAAAATTACGAAGAAAAGATTCAGTAAAGCTACAAATTCACTAGGATTTCCCTGCCATATCGAGGAGTGTCATAAATCATTGACTCTTGCTAGCTCATGCACTAGCCTGTGTACGAAAATGCTACTTTCCCCAATTCTGTTTTTTGGTTTCTGAAATTTAACTGGTTAATGGTTTCAGATGTACAGTTTTAGATGATCTTATAATAATAATGTTCTACAGTATATTAACAGTTTGTTAGTTTGATAAGCAGTTATCCTTTTTTTTTTTAGTGTTTGCAAATTAGCATTTTTACTACCATGCTAACTTGAGAGAATATTTACTATGACACTAGTTTGTGCATTAGCCTGTTCATGTTTTCATCACTGTTTAAACAAACACTGATCTACTTAAAAGGTCATCAGAAAAATATATTTTATTCCGGATATCACCCTAAAAATCTAAGCTAGCATTTACAAATAAGAAAGCGAGTAAGATCAAAGCCATTATGCTTAACTCGACTCCCTGCCGTGTGCTTCAAGTATGAATAATCAACTCTGGTTCATTTAGAGTAGAAACGCTGGTGATGTGATTCACCAAATAGACGCATCATCAAAACAACAGGTTCCGGTTTCCACTAATCTCCCTCTCTACCTTTTTTTTTTTTTTTAACTTAAATTGCATTAAGAAATAAACAGTTCCTTTAATCCACGATGAATCCATAAATGATCTACAATTTTCCAGATAGAATTTGTTACTGTTATTGAAACGTTAAAGCAGACGTCATGTGTACTTTACTGAACTGCTTCTATAATGGCTTTTCACACAGTTCCAGCTTGAGGCTGTTTAGTTAAAGTGCATTCAGGGTAACTCCTCATGGAAGTTTTGAGTTTTACTCAGCAACCAAGTTTACAATTGTTTACACTGTTGGCAAAGAACCAATACTCTTCTTTATGAAGGCAACAATACATTGCTGTAATGCTAGTCACAGTTTATGTGTTCGCCTGTTCCATGAAGATGATTAAAAAAAATGTTAACTTATGTAGGAACAATTCTAGGTTATCAGCCTGTTTACTGAGCTATTAGGTAAATTTAAAAAAACTTAGTTACTTTTTATTAATTAGGGTAGCCTATTTCTTTTTTTGCTGTTTGTAATTTTTATAACTTTATTTTATGATTTGCCATCATGTATTCTATCCCAGTGGTTTGTGGCAATCAAATAATTTGAGTCTTTACTAAAAACCTAATTGAGTTTAGACTGCTCACTACACTATTTGTTAAGATTAGATCAAAAATCAATTATTTGTCACATAATAGCACAGGAAAGCTTCAAATCATTTAACAATTTGTCTGAATCAAACAAACAGCCACAATGTTAAGATAGGGCTCACTTCCATTTCTCCTCAGACAAAATAAATGCTGAATACCCTTTTATAAATTGACTTTAAATGAGCTAACGCAAGACAAATGCTCGACTGTTTGTCTATCAGAGTACTAAAGAGAAATGCTTTTCTACCTAAAACTAATACAACAAGGGGAAAGATTTCTTCCTGCTTATTAATTGCATATTTGTTAGTGAAATGTGTCTTGTTCTGCATGTCACGTTTTCCTTACTCCTGCACTCCAAGCCTCGGGCAAAGGTCTAATATCGTCATCGTCTGCTTTACGCGGGCAAATGAGGGTCAATCAGGCTTGAGCTTAAAAAACTGATTAGCTATTAGCAAACAGGGAACAAACACGGCATCGCAGCCAATCAGGACGCTCCGACAACGGCCGAGTCATGAGTTCCTCTCAAGCTGAGCCGAGTCGAGCCCGATGCAGAAAAACAACATGACCAGGTCAAATTAATTCATGAAGAAAAGAGACAGCTCTGATAAAAGGTAATGAACAAATAAACAAATACCTCAGGGCCGAGGTGAGTCAGCTGGGTTAGCGTTTAGGCTACTTAACTCCGAGCAGCTGCAAAAGACATGACTCATATCTCGACCTTACCCTTTGGGACCTGTGTGAGTGTGTGTGTGTTTTATAGATTGTTTAGACTAAAACTAAAGGACCTATAAATATTGTTTTGCTCATTTAAGAGCTTGTAACATCCAAGGATGCATCTATGAAGGATGTAATACCTTTCAAACTTTTAAAATATGTCCAGGGTTAGCTTAGCTTAGCTAGAATGAATCTTGAAACAACCCTAAGGCTAATTTACTATTACATTAAACTGTGCGTTTACAAAAAAAGTAAGTGAAAAGTTGGTTTGCATCACACAGCTTCCGAAATCTCAGTTTGCAATTAAGATGTTTTTTAATCAAGCTGCACGTTTTTACACTAGGACACAAACGCTCAGTAAAGTTTCTGATCAAATCTTCTTATTCTCTAAAACTAAATCAATACTAAAACATAACGGCTCATATAGTTCATACTTTAATAAAAACAGCCTCATTTTAATTCCCCAGTACATTGCTGCCATATAAGTGTGTAAGTAATGATAGTTCAGGGTGTGGCACCATGCGCATTGATTTGTTTTTTCTTTTCTCTTCACTCTTTCTCTCCCCCAGGACATCGAAGAGACTCTGCAGGTACCTGTTCACCTTCATCCGGGATTTCAGCTGATCATTTCTGGCATCTCGTGGCATCGACTGCCACCGATTCCCTTATGTTCTCTTCTTTTTGGAGACAGTCTGGATGCTCTTCATTTGAGTAACACTGATTCTATACAGACGATCTACCATCAATGATCCATGTTCGAGACTTCAAACACACTTCCTGTGCTGTGTTTCCTCTCAGTTCAATTCAGTAAGCTGATTCTCTACAGCTGTAAGATTTCAGTATGAGGACTTCATGGGACACATGGACTGATTTAGATGCAATATTGATGTATTCGGTCATTTGTACTGCAGTGGAAGTTATCATGTTAACTGGGCAGGGTATGAATTTCATGTCCCAAGGGTGCACTGCAGTAAATGCCTTGAATGCCCTACAAATAACAGAGGCACCAAGGCATTTTCTACAAGGGGCACCACAGGGCAACTTAGGAAGCGTTCCTAAAGGCCGGAAGACATTTTTATTACATCGTCTAAAGCAGATCTTTACAGGACAAGATAAATGTGGTATTTCAATTTAAAAAGGTTAACATATCCTAAGACCTTATGAGCTTTACGCCTCTTTTCATGTTGCTGCTTAGTCGGCATCGTGTAAAGTTCACGCGTCAATCAGTAAGTGGGAAGTAAACAGATTCCAACCATGCTGCACAAGCCGATGTAGTACTTGGGGAAAGCCTGAGATTCGGTTGAATCATGACATTGTTTTTTGCCGCATGTTTTCTATAATGTATGAAATAAGCATAGTGATATCATCACCGTCTGGTAGGATACCTGGAAAAGTGGGTCAGTAGTTTAGTGTCAGTAGTTTAGTGGTTTTAATTGACGATATCTGAATACATTTTGAAAAATTTTATGATAAATGTAACAAAAAGTCCTGGCAAATTGTTGCTTCTGTGGTTTCTAAAATTAATAGGGTATGATGGTCACTTAGGGCATGACGCTAGAATGCTTTCGCTGCCGCAGTAAATTTCAAATTAATAAGTTTTTTATTTGTCACGTACACAAAGATACGCAGTATGATATGAAATGAAATGCTTACACAACTGTCCATGACCTAAAAGGAAAGATAGGATAGAATAGAACAATTTCATGACAATAAAATAGAAACTGTACTTGAAGGATACAATTAAAATAAAGGCAGAATTTCCAAGTTAAAAAAATAAGATAAAATAAAAAATTTGAAACGGAATATACAAACATACGAATTTACAAAAGTTACAAATTACAGAGTTTCATTAAAAAACTGAAGAGGAATTTAATGTGTCGTTAAAGCTTTTCAATCATAAATTATGTGTCCTGCAGATTTAATTTTGTTTACGAGATTCAGCTTAGCTTGAAAATGGAGTTTGAAAGGTTTTGTAATGTTTGTTTTGTGATCTGCGTATTGATTCGGCACGTTTTATGTTGGATGCATAATCGGTGCAACCGTCCTCATTTATTTGGGCTTGGGACTGACGGGCTAGCCTGTTTACTATAACGCTGGCAGATGTGACAGTTTTGCTGCATTTTAAGATCAAATGTTTCCAGTGAAACAGAAATATTACATATAAGCCGACGTCAAATAAGATGTAATCATATCACAGAGCTCAAAAAAAGCAGCGGAGGTTTAAAGATTAGCCATGAGAACTGTGATGGCAACAAAGACTCAGAGCATTCAGAGCTATAAATAGAGATTTAATAGACACTCGTGTCTCAGGTCTTCCTTATCCTGGTATTTTGAAACTCGGTTGTAGTAATGAAGCCTCAGCCCACCATCATGTTTGTACAAGACTGTTAAGGTGTAAATGCTAGTGGGAAACGGTTAGCGTAGCCTTATTTGGATGCGTTTCATTCAACATTACGCGCGCGTGTGTGTGTGTGTGTGTGTGTGTGTGTGTGTGTGTGTGTGTGTGTGTGTGTGTGTGTGTGTGTGAGAGAAGTGCTCTGAAGGACCTCTTTGTTACAAAATCCGATACAATGATTTAAAATGGTTCACTTCTAAATCTACTGTAAAACCATATATGGACAAGTTTAAAAACAATCGTAAGTCGTGTAATCAATCGCTTCAATGCTAAAAGGCTCGTCATAAGCCAAAAGTCTGCTTTCATGTCTCGTGAGGATGAAAAGGATGATTATCTCTTTCTACACAAATTGTAAAACTTGAAATCTGACTTGCATTTTCTGTGTTTTGTGCTATTTACAATCATGTTGAACAACGAAGCGACTAAAACTAGGCTAGAGGGATAACTATGGCAAGATCATTTCCCCAACAGTGGAAGAAATAAAATGCACATTTAAAGGTCAGAAGAAAGAAAGACTACGTTGATTCAGGAAGTAATTGTGGGTGCTGAATGCAGGGGAACGATGCAGGCAGTCAAGAACAAAGTGCCGTGTGTGTGAGAGTTTGACCCTGCAGCAGTGTAATGGCTGCACTGCAGATACAGAGCTGTTTCATATTCAACACACAACACTAAGCATACTAACCTCTTCAGCAACACATTATACACACACACACACACCTCAGGAAAGGGACAACTGCATTCTAACACACCTATATTTTAAGACTGAAAGATAATAAAAATTCCCATGTGCTGGTGTTAAGCAAAAATACACCAAAATAAACCAGTAGCACAGAGCAAAACCACCAACACTAACACAAACCACTAATACCAACCCAAATGACCAAAGCTGACCTGAAACAACCAACCAAAAACCACCAATGACCCGAAAAACTAATCAACCACAACCACCAACACAAACCACAACCACCAACACAAACCACAACCATCCACGCTGAACCAAGCCAGCAACCAAAACCATCAACACTGACCCAAATCACCAACAAAATCAATACCGACCCAAACTGCCAACTCCATCAATTGCCTAATGTGACTCCCCAAAGTGGTGCAGCAGTAATGGGCTTGATCATCCGGAGTTGATGGTGCTCTCCTCCGAGTGCATGAGTGCCTTAGAAGAAAAACATGATTGCCTTCACCTTCCTGTTTGGTAGTTTTAGCCTTGATGGAAGTATGTCATAGTGACAGGTGGGAATCTGCTAAAAATAACAACAGAGGAGAAAAATCAGGGGAAAATAAATAAATAACCAAATCACCAACCGAAAGAATTAACATTGACCCAAACAACCCAGCAAGACTGACCCAAAACCAGCAATCGAAACCAATGATGAAACAAAGCGAATGAGACCTAGACTGCAAATAACGACCCCAACTGGCAAAACCATGAAACTAACCAACACAAACCAACAACACTGAACAATATGTCAATATTAGCCAATCACCAACACTGACCATGACATCCGAACTGATTAAAACAAATAAAAAAAATATATCCTCATATTGACCAAACCATCAAATGTCAACCATAAGTAATAGTAAAATAAATACAATTTAACCGAGAGATTTAACAAAGAGAACAGGCGGACATTGCTGAAATCGTACTGTTATAAACAACGGCCACCACTAGGCCTTTCTTGCTTGTATGCCGACACACTGCTATCCATCTACCTTTTTGTTAATGATTTATTGGTAATTTTGTAGCTTGTCAATCAATTCTATGTAATCTAGAGGCTCCAGAGAAAGATACATCTATATTGGACATGTCTGACAAGCGTCCCTTCCTGCCGCAGCAGACTTGTCCTTGAGGGCACAGGGGATCACTGTATTGACCTCCTGGTGCTAGAAACTCACAAAGTTAGACAATAACTGTGCTGCTTGCAAGGTGTGTGCGTGCACGCACAAGGCCAATGGAGAGAATGAGTCATGCTGGAGAACGACAGAGCGATAGAGGTAGCTGAAGGGCAAAAGGTACCACTCTCACTTCTGTTTCAAACTACCATAAAAAAAATGAATTAATTGACAGAGCGCAGGCATGAACAATCACATCTGTATATCACTGTGTGTGTTGTGCTTTACTTTGAAAGATTCGCAATAACGATATATGAAATATATTGCATTAAAATAATATGTATTTTTAAACTATAAATCGCTTGTTCATTTCGGAAAACTAACCGACGAACCATATCCATCGTTACATTACGTTGCTGCAGAACTTTATTTTATTATTATTTATTTTTTTAAACTTTATTTAAACAAATTTTTCCGATTTTCTCCCCTAATTTAGTAGTATCCAATTCCACCCCGTCGCTAGAGGCTCCCACATTAAGCTTCTACTGCCAATCAGTCGGGAGGGCCGCTGGCCGACCCACGTGGCGTCACCGACCATTTTTTTCGAACTGCTCGCTCACGCACCATTGGGGGCGGAGTAACACACTCAGAGGAACAGCGCTATCCGCTCCCTCCGCCTGCGCGAGCTCACAGACGCCCCTGATTGGCTTGTAGAGCCGTCATTAACGTGGGAGCACTGAGTACCTCTCATCCCTCCCCCCTGAGAGAGCTCGGCCAATCAGCTCTCTCTAGAGATCTAGAGATCGGAGGCTTGCTGCAGAACTTTTCAATCTCTATCAATTCAGGAACATCAGCTCTGACCGATGATCTGCTTCCTCATGAAGCTACATCAGCGCTTTGCTTTTCTTCTGCTGCTGAATCCTAAAGAATCTTAATGTGCAAGAAAAGAGACGCTGTTGAAATTAGAATTACTGATGTTATTTGACTCAACAGTTGAACGTCCAACACTTGGAAACGAAACTAGTGCCGCAGTATCAGCACGAGACGCTTTCTGTTCTCTGTTAATCAGAGAGAAACGGTACGTTCTTTCTCGGTTTGTTTTTCCTCTTGCACAGGCAGCTGCATGCACCGTAGCAAAAAACAAAAAAAACAACCTCTGACTACACTAAGTGAGCCATGTTCATCACAAGCTACTGCCTTTCTACATTTAATGATTCAATAAATACCCGTTACGTCCACACATTAGAGCTCAGAGCTCATGCATCATTAAACCGAGGCTTGCGCTAGTGGTCATCTTTCTTCTACGGGAAAAACAAAGTAAATTTATTAGTCTGGCTGGCGATGTACGCGCGCACACGCCACTATTGACTGTAGTGGCCATTTAACACACGGCTTCGAAAACTCGCTAATTAATATATTTGTTTAAATAAGAGATGACATGAAGAGGATAATTGGCTGGGCTGTAGGCGAGGTTGTGAATGTCAGATGGAGGATCTGGACTCTCAGAAAGCTTTGAACCCACGGATGAGGGGACGTACGGAGACAAGAGTGAGCAGCTGGAGCGTTAAAGATAAACAGAGCAAGAGACCTACAGCGCTGAGGAACGAGGGATCAGCTGACGCGCTACGAGACGTAATCATGAAGGAGGAGACGTCAGATCAGACAAAACTGAACCAAACACTGACGTACTATGAAGGCTTAAAACTACTGCTCCATGCTGACGACAAAGTCTAAATAGATCACAGTTTCACTGTTCCATTAATCAAGCATTTAAGAACACTTAAGCTGGTGGTGAAAACCAAAGCACATAGTGATGAGAGTGATGAGAATTCAAATTTGAAAAGATAACTTGATTTTGCTCAGTGTGACTGCATCATCTGAGTCTCAGCTGAACATTGGTTCGCACGGAACGAGGGTTGTGGAATTTGGCCCTGATTGCTTACATTGTACCAGAGAAGGAAAACTTATAGATGACCAAGACCTATGGTAATGCACTTATGTGCACCTTAATTTTGACTTCTTGCAATGCAATCCTTGCAAACGTGTTCAATGCAGCATTATTTTCGGAAACGAGAAGCGAGCAAAACTGAGTTGTAATAATCTTCGTTAATCAATGAAACGCTCCTTGAAGGCCCTCATGCACTAAACTTCTTAAATTTCTGAAGTTGCTCAGCGCTAATAAACAAGTAAATGTTGATTTAATGCTAGCAGACGTTTGGAAATCAGGCCAAAAGGTCATGAAGCTCAAGACTGGCAGATAGCTGGAGATGTCCTGATCTCCCCAAACAGCCGGTATCCGTTTGGTTCAGAGGCACATTCCAATTAAGTAAACATGCAATAACCATGGAGTTTATGACAAAGTGTAGCTGTTGAAATTGGACAGCATTGTGTGGAGTTGCTGTTTTAGTGTTAGGCGTGACCTTGACCACTATCTCCGTCCACCATCTCACCCAGTCTAGACAAAGGAGTTCAAACCGGGGCTAAAATCTCCCAGGCGCGATAGTGAGACGAGCTCCCTTTGTTTCCTCAGCAACAGGGGTTACAAATAAAACAAAAGTGCAGTAAATCTTTGGATTTCCTCTTCCTTTCCCAGACCCGTGCCAGATTCCATGTGCTGCCGTCACCAGGGTTCTCCGGCTGATATGAGGAGCGCAGCTCTTTTCAAGGAGGGGATCACATTTGAGATTTCAGTTGTAGAGGATAACATGCATCAAGAGAATAAATAATGCAGATGCAGTCATAAAAGTACTGAGAGTGTGCTTTACGGTTATAGCCAATGAAGCCAAAATACAAGCGCCCTACCAATCCTCCATCGCATTTTCTCGTAGTCGGTCTACTGATAGAAGACTAAACAGAAATCTTTTTCATCCAAAATAAACACCTCCAGCCTTGATCCTTAAAGTTACAGCTTCTCCAGGTCCATCCACAACATGGATTAAGTGGATCATATCTAAAGTGTGTGTATTGGTAGCACTATCATTGGCTTAGATGCAAAGTAAGCCAAGTTCACTAGCCATGTCTACCGAAGTTCAAAGAATGGCATCACGCGAGGCCAGACAAGCATGTTAAATATTAGCGAGGGTGTCGAACTCGGCGTGTCGCTCCGAGCGAACTACGTCCAGTGCATACCTCTGCAATGAATCTGCCTCAACTTTCCGCACCACGGAATACTCGAGCATACATTTTTGGTCTAAAATTGACAAACACCTGGCAGGGATGCATTTTCTCAGGCCAGTGCTAGCATGCTAGTCAGCAGGGCCAATTCCATGACCATGATAAATGGCGGTCCCTGGGAAGGAGAAGAAAAAAAAAATCAGGGAAGCCATTTAAAAAAAAAAAATTTTTAAAAAAGAGAGAGAGAGAAAAGGGCGACGTGTGCACGTGCAGGACAAGGGAGGAATGGAAACAGCAGATGTGGAATGCGAGGAGCCAAGTATAGAGCGGATCTGCGAGCCGTGTGTGTGTGTGTGTGTGAGTGTGTGTGTGTGTGTGTGAGAGAGAGAGTGAACACATAGTGAACTGGCTGCTTTGATAAGTTCATCTGCAGTGCAGTACATAAGCGACACATGGTAACACACAGCGAGGTCAGAGAGTACACACACGAGCACCCACGCACACACGCTGCATCCTTACGGGTGAGGCGGCCATCTTTTCTCCCGTAACCAAAGCCAGGGATGACATGTAGGGATGATAAATAAAATTCCAGCCAGTCTGCATACCACATCACGGACAAGAGCGAGAGGACAGAGAGACGGATGGAAAGACAGAAAGAATGAGATTTACGTACAAATCTACTCGTCTAATTCAGTTTAGTTAAGTGTTTCAAACATCCTATAGACCTGCATATAAACCAGTGGACGCTTTATGGATTTACTAATTAATTCAACTGTTTCCCATTCCTTAACTTGTTTATTATTATTAATAAACGCATAGGGTACATATACTACTGGGGACAATAGAATAGAAACTCTTCAAACACTTGAAGATTGTGTTCGAATTCATTAAATAGAATAATAGCACATTAATTTTTTTACTACGCGCTAGTGAAACAAGTGGATATTACGTTTACCAGTTAAAGAAAGATTTCAATGTTTTTGACTAAGAGAGGGGGAAAGAAACAAGCCTCTCAAACAACAGCTGTATTACACAAGTCATGCTGCTTAGGAAATAATAAAAAATTTTAAAAAACATAAAAAGAAAACCTCGTTCATAATTAGGGTCCTGGGATGTATTCGTTCCATAAGACAAGAAGAAATGCATATATTCATTCAGTACATTCAGGTCGTCAGCTGACTTTATTTTACTGCCACAAAAGATTGTTAAGCCTAAACCTGACCAGATGAAGCAACCCAAGGTCATAACACTGCCTCCAGAGGCTTGTACAGTGGCCACAATGCATGATGGGTGCATCGCTTCATGCGCTTGCTTCCTTCGCCTGCAGTGTACCGAGTGTTGCTTTCTTATGCATGTGGAAATGTTCATGAGCAGTAGGCAGAGCAAACGTAAAATTGGTTATTTTTACATAACTTCCATTAAATACTTCACATATTTAATTATTTTATCAATCTGCTCCAGGCGTAAGAGTGTTTGTCCATTAAAAACATCAGCCTGGTCTCGGTCCTGCCTGACTGCACAGGAATCATGGGAAGATGACCACTGAGCAGTTTTTGGATTGGACCGTTTGTTAAAATGGAAGCGCAATTGCAGTTTGTGATGCTCGTCAGGGAAAATGCTTGTGTTGTGGATTATTACCCGAAACGGAGCCAGAAAATGAAATAAACAAATATACAGTGACGGACTGCGTGAAAACATTAAGCAAAACCAAAACATATTTTTACATATTCTATAAAATTGCAAAAGAAGTGGCTACTGAATTAAAGTTAAGGAAAAAATAAGAAATGTTAGTTTCTTAATTATGACAAAGATTCTGTAAAGACATTTTAATATAAAACTTGTATAAAAACATTTTCTCACATCTCTCAACATTTCAAAGAAATACTTTTTCCACAAGCAAAGAAGTTTATCCACTTAACACCTAAGATGATATGTTAAAGCTTTTATTTACTATAAAAATAATTGCAATAATTATCTTTAGAAATATGAGACTATTTCTCCTGTTTGATTTGTTATTGATTTGCAGCAGTTGTTGTCTACTGTACCACTAGGAGTCTGCGACCAAAAATAAGAGTGTGTGCATCTGCGGGTCACATTCCATGCATAATGAGGCCAAAGCGCGGTGGCATCTCCTCTCCCAAACCGAACGCATCCGCGCCTCCGCTCCTTAAATAGCCCGAGCGTCCGGGATGGAGCAGTACGGCACGATGCCGATAATCACAGCTGGAGGGGTTATTTTTACAGGATACGACGACCCCGAAACACTCCGCACCGAACTCCTTGACACCAAGAGTCAAGAGCCCTAAAAATATTTTTAAATCCCTAAAAAGAAAAAGTGTTTGTGTTCAGATTGTGACCTGGAGCTCAAGTAGATGGAATGTGTGTGTGTGTGTGTGTGTGTGCGCGCGCGCACTGCTGAGCCAAAAACACTCAGTCTTGGGCTGTGAAGATGGAGAACTGTGTGTGTGTGTGTGTGTGTGTGTGCGTGTGTGTGTGTGTGTGTGTGTCTGTGTGTGTGTGTTATTCCGTCAGAATCACATGCCAGAGAGAATATGGCGGAGTAGCAGGCCCTCTGCCTCTGCTTCCCCAAACATGGCTCATTTAAAAGGGGAATTCCCAACAGCTCCTGCAAGGTGACTCCTCACAGCTGTACACACACACACACACACACACACACTCCAGGTTCCTTACAGGGCCAAAGATCACAAAAGTTTCTCAGTTGGATTTAAGAACACACACACACGGAGATTCACAGGTGAGATAAAATAACGGCATGTACCGCCGGTAAAATCTGGAAACTATGCTTCACTATGATCCTGTTCACGCCTAACTGCTGCTGAATTCTAGATGCTGATTGGTCAGAAAGCGTTGATTAATTTTCCATAACAGCAGCTTTTATGAGACTTATGCAATCATCACTCCACATGCATGGATTAAAAGTCACGCCAAGGTGTTCTGGAAGGGAAACTCTTTATTTAATATTCATAGAAGTCGTCATAAAGCTGTTTATGTTTTGAGACATCTTCAGGACACTTTGTGGGATCTCTCTGAAATGATGAGCTCCTGATCTTGAGAGAGAACAGAAAATGAGGCTTGTGAAGGAACTTTGTTTCTAGCTGTTGGAACATAAGTGCAAGCAATAACTAACTAGTTTCATGGACAATTTACAGAATTAAATATAACCATGAATGAAGAACAGGTACAATACTTTGTTCTTATTGGAAATGCCTATGAATTTTCTATAGTATAAGAGGAATAAAAAAAAAACTTGGGGGACGTGCTTTTACAGGAAATTAACCAATGTCAGGGTCCCAACCATAACTCAACACTGTTGTTCCTTTTTTTAAAGGGTCAATCAGTATACAACTCATGTCTACTGGATAGGTCTACACACCGTAAGTGAACTAAATTGTATTAAAGAGATTACAAATAGCTGGTTTTTAGAGTTTTGTTTGTAGAAATTATTTAAATTAATGTTTAGAAAAGAAAAATGCATAGCATTTTTGCTCTTCAATATACCACGGATGCAACAAATGCACAGCTGTCTTCACTTCTTCATCCAAAGTGAATCTTCGCCTTCATAGGGATGCTTTCAGGGGACCAAACAGGTGAAAGTCTGATAAAGCTTTCTCCCTATAGTCCTGATCTTGCTCTAACACCTTAAAAAGAAGTTTTTGCAGTGTGTCAACAGTATGGGCAGTAGCATCTTTCTCGATGGGGTCAGGGGTAGCTCAGTGGTTAAGGCATTGCACTACGATTTCGGAAGGTCCCAGGTTCAAACCCCACGGCTATCAAGTTACCATT
Organism: Leiocassis micropogon; assembly: GCA_028565275.1. NCBI lineage: Eukaryota > Metazoa > Chordata > Actinopteri > Siluriformes > Bagridae > Leiocassis > Leiocassis micropogon. The sequence goes on along the minus strand of JAOVVA010000004.1, from coordinate 11,974,774 downwards.
GTTGGGCCCTTGAGGCAGGCTCTTAACCTCCAACCATTCAGAGGTATGACGACATAAAAATGTAAGTCGCTCTGGATAAGGGCGTATACTAAATGCCTAAATGTAAATGTGATGGCTAACACGTGACATTTCTTGAACTTCTCTATTCATATACACTTGTTCACGACAAAACACTTTCTCCATACTGTGGACAAAGACTTTGACAAATAACGGCATCAGATACACCCTCAGACCACAAAAAAAAAGCTATTCTTTCCTGAAAATCACAAGTGTGGCTTCCGGTTTTGCTCGCAACCACTCACTCTCACTCATCTTCTATACCGCTTTATCCTGTATTCAGGGTCGCGGGGACCTGGAGCCTATTCCTGGACAGGGTGCCAATCCATCGCAGGGTGCACACACACACACACACACACTCTCATTCACACATTACAGGCGATTTGGAAACGCCAATTAGCCTAATCTACATGTCTTTGGACTGTGGGAGGAAACCAGGGTACCCGGAGGAAACCCACCAAACACGGGGAGAACGTGCAAACTCCATGCACACAGAGACGGGAATCGAGCCTGGCAGGGAATCGAACCCGGACCGACAGTGCTAAGGCGACAGTGCTAACCACTACACCACCGTGCCGCCTGCTCGCAACCAGAGTTAGAAATAAATGAACTGATGAAAGGCGTTCACACTCACACAGCAGTGACTGGGGAGACAGTAGCCTTGAACAGAAAGCACTGATAAACCAGTGCAGCCAACAGACTCTTTAATATGACCGGAATGCGGATAGTTTTTGACTCTGCGAGTCAAATATTATCAGAACAAATACTACACGACATCGACACAACTATATCACTACAGAGTGTCCATAAAAGTCTCTGCACAAAGGGAACGGTAGCGCAAGAGTTTCCACGGTCTTGGCTTGGGTGCCGTGACTCTGTAGACCAGCCGCTGACATCCCATGATCCAAGTCCACTTGAGTTTTGCACGTAAAGGCCAGGGAGTACTAGGAAATGATAGAGCATGTTTTCATTATACAAGTCAGTGTACTTCCTCTGTCCATAGGTTTTACAAATACACATTTGTTGTTTCACACTAATCTTAGCGCATCAGATACTTTCCTATTCTCTGCCTCGGTGTCCCAGAAGGCCCTTCATGAACGTGGAACAGGAAGAGGCCACACAAATGCAGGAAACAATCGGGAAGGTCATGCTGTTCACGACAGGAAGGCCACGAACATGGCGCCAATGTTTCCTCCACACATACATCCATCACGCGCATTCCGACTGCCCACCGGTGACACACACGCACACACACACACACACACACACACACACACAGCCGCACACACTTGGCCTGCTGTCTTATTGCCTAGCAGCAGAACTGTGTGTCCTGCGTTATTAATACACTGAATGCTTGGGAAAATAAAGCCTGACACTCGACTGGACCCACACAAACGACTAAAAACTAATTCCCATTATGATCTGCCACACTAATAATCTTTGCTTATGATGAGACAATAATTACACAGCCTGCCAACTATCAGTGATAAACTGAAGTCACTGTTAACTTTCATTATTTCATCTTCTCACCCGCGTATTCTGTACAGGGCTGCGGGCCTATTCCAGGATATTTGGGGCGCGAGGCGTTATACACCATGGACGAGGTGCCAATCCATCACAGGGCATACACAAGCACACATACACACTATGGGCAATTTGGGAACGCCAGTTAACCTAACCTGCATGTCTTTGAGCTGAGGAGGAAACCGGAGTACCTGGAGGAAACCCACTAAGCATGGGGAGGAAATGCAAACTCCACACACACACACGAGACAGGAATCAAACACTTCCTCTTATTTCACAGCGATTGTTCTGAATGTCCACAATTAAATTTACATGGTTTTAAAATGACAGCAGATATAAACAGTTGTTCCATCACCGCTCTCTCAGTTTTTTCCCTTAAAGCAAATAATGCAAATAACACCTTGTACAGAGAAACCGCGAACAGTTACCTCCTCTGTCCTGAAGATGGCTGAAAATATAACATTATAGCTTGTTAGTGCTGACACTGGAGACTCCTTCCATATATATTAAACAAACATCTCCGAAACTAACAACTATTAAACGTGTGTCTTCATTAAGTAAGAACACTTTCCACCTCACTATAGATTGCAGATTTTAACCGGACAATTATCAAGAATACCATCTGGCAAAATCCGTAAATCACTCGTTCGTTGTCATGACAATGAAATGACTCCGCCTCCCAACTCCGGTCATCAAAGCTTGCTCGGTTGTAGGACAGCACACTTCTAAACACGTTTAAATGCTAACCGACGTTTCTTTTTATGCAGTATTCCTAAATGTGGACCAGAATCTCGGTCCAGCCCAAAATGATATTTACAATCGTTGCCATGGCGACGCTGTATAAAAGCAGGCCTCATTTATCCCTCTTGATTCGAAGGAATTTATTCATAAATTGTTTGCAGGAGTATTTATACAAGAAATACCATAAAAATCTAGTCATTAGGGGGAAACGCGCACAGCGTACATGGCGCTCCGGAGCGCGTTCAGGTTTCTGTATAGCGAGACTCTCTGATGCGAAATGTGACTAATCAACATATAGCTGGCCATGAGTCATGAAATTACTGGTGTAACTGCAAAAGAAAAAAAAATTATTATTTTTTTAATCACAGTTGTTTCATATTAAAGACTCGAGAATCTGGATGAAATCAATACAGAAAAAAGATAAAGTCGTCTAGCCATTCAGTGAGGACAAAAGTAATGGCACCCTGTAAAAGGAGGAGGCATTTGTGGGTCTACATGGTAGGTGATACTGTATTCTGCAATTATTGAGCCGTGTTACTGGAAGATTTAGGGGCTCTTACACATTTTAGGGATTATTTTGTTGTTTTCGGGTTTCTCTTTTTCCCCGTTATATTGAGGATTTTTGTGGGTGTGGCTAAGTGTAAATGCTGCACATCCTTAAGAAAACACTAAAAATCAGAAGCCCTGTTCAGAACTTTCTGTTCTCATGCACAGAATTACTACGTGACTGTCAAATGAGGCTTAACCATGTAATTCGATCTTTATAATACCCTCAAGACACTCAAGATCTGCAAACTCGGGTCAAGTGAACTTTTTTTCTACTATTGTTGTGGTTGTTGCTATATAAACACAGTTGTTTTCTTAGCATTATTATTATTAGTAGTATTAGAAATAGTAAGAATCCAAAAAGCCCCATCCTATATCAGCTTGAAGCGAAAGCCTTTTCAGGCTGTGTCCAGATCCGGCCCTGTGCACTTCGCCTGCGCGCCTGTTCTCGGCTTGCTGGTATTATTTTGAGGTCGGCAGTGTGAGCTCTGATATACGGCTGTGCTTGGTTTGAGCTGAAGCTCTTAATAAGGACAGAGCACTCGCTGTGGCTAAAAGAGGACGAAACGATCCCACATGGAGCACACGAACATTCCTGCGTTTAACACATCCTCCTAAACTTAAGCCATCGCTTTATTCTTATAACTGCTATGAATAAATAGACGACAGTAATGACGGGAAAAATCTGAATCGATCACGGTGATCAGTGAAACTTTTCTGTAATAAGAGTTAGTGATGGATTTGTCTCAAAAGGCGTGGCTGATTTTACAGACATGTAGCTGACGTTGATCTAATAACATCAATTTGCACTAAACAACTTGACAAAATTGAATACATTATTTCATTATCCTGGTTCATGAACTTTTTAGCACACTTCACGGAATTATTACAAATATGAAACATTACGGCTTAAATCTGTTGTTAGACTTAAATCCACTCACACTGATGGTTTTGAAATTTTTTTGAATCATTTCGTATATTTAAAGGGGAGGTAAAGTAAAACCAGTACTTGTGATAAAAATTCTTGTGAAACTTGTCTGGAAGTTCTTGTCACATCCCCCATACAGTCCTGACCTCTCTTTAAGCCATTTCCACATGAAGGAGTTCCTGGGAGGCCAGTGATTCAGCAATCATATTAAGAAATCTTTCTACCTTGATGGTATCCAAGCACTAGTGAACCACTGGGATGAGTGCATTAGTGTAGGAGGGGATTATATATAAAAATAGATGGAGTTTATACTCTTATAACGGTGTTCTGTTATTCGGCACTGTCTCGGTTTTACTTGAATGCCCCCTTTAGTACAGTAACTAAATGACTGAAGGCGAGATATGTTGTCATGTGAATACTTTTCAAATGTTTGAATGAATTGTATATATTCATCCAAAAAATAAATGTACATCATCATCAGCTGCGACTGACGCCATATTGCTGCATTCCACTAAAACCCATGACTTGAAATTCTGAATAGGAAAAAACAAAGACATACTGTATGAGCATTATATATGAGCATTATAAGATATGATAATTGTATTTGCTCGTTTGTGTGTTTTATACGTATGTTAAAGGATGAGATTGCCCCAAAATCAAAATGTTGAAGGGGACCGGCAGCACCAATGACATCTCGACTAAACAATGGACTACTTCCATGCTCAGGTACGACTGCTTCCATGTCCGATTCGATGTGTATGAGGACAGCGTTCTGTACCCAAGACCACCTCTCTCAGCCGACTCGGGCACAATTCCTGAGTGCGGAATGATTGTGTTCTCATTGATCAAACATAACCAGACTTTTGGGGTCATGGGTTCTTAGACACGATGCATTAATATGAAAATGCCCACATGGATTATGAGACACCTTGGAAGTTTCTATCAGCCGCATGTAGCGCTAGTATTAGCAGTTTGCTGAGCTGGACTTCCCCCTGTCTACAATAACTGTTCTTTTCCTTCTAATGAAACAGTTCCTATTTTCTGGAATCAGCACTTCAGGGGAAGTCCATAAGGAACACAAGGTGAGTCGTTTTAGTCATCTTTCACCTCCAATTACGT
>JAOVVA010000004.1:11950993-11963679 GCA_028565275.1 Leiocassis micropogon | reverse complement strand
GAAGTTACAGGTCTGTGAGAGCCAGAAATCTTGCTTGTTTGTAGGTGACCAAATACTTATTTTACTGAGGAATTTACCAATTAATTCATAAAAAATCCTACAATGTGATGTTCTGGATTTTTTTTTTTTCATTTTGTCTCTCATAGTTGAGGTATACCTATGATGAAAATTACAGGCCTCTCTCATCTTTTTAAGTGGGAGAACAATTGGTGGCTGACTAAATACTTTTTCGCACCACTGTATTAGTCTCGGCACATTAAGATAAACCAGCTGCATTACTATAAGAGCTGCTGTTAGCAAAACTCAACACCTTCTGACCATTCCCAATCCTGACTTACAGTCACTCAATCCTAACAGTGGTGTGTTATAAACAGAAACAAAAATAATGCTGCAGTAAACTAGCACGGAGTAGGATTAAGTGGAGTCATGTTTAGCTTTCACATACATTATAATGGACTTGACAGAGGAAACATGTGAGGCATTATGTGAAAAGTTGTCGGAAAACTGAAGGGTGCTCCCTCTGGAGGAAGTGTGGATCAAGTGCCAGAGCTCAAGGACAGCGTGGCATTACAGCAGCTGGTATTAAACTCATGACGTCTTGAGTCATAGCCAAGTTCCCTGAACACTGAGCTAACGGCACTTAAAGCAGCCCAGGCAATAACATGCCATACGTGGTCATGCCTGAAAGATTAACGTCTCTCTCTCTCTCTCTCTCTCACACACACACACACACACACACACACACAAACGGGCACTCAGTTAAGTGTGGCAATGGACGCTGACATGTTAGTACAGCAATAGGAAAGGGCAATGGAGGTCCTTATCTGCCCTTGTCAGGGCACTTTCCCTGGAAGTGGGAGTGGAGGAGAAAACCCCCACCCCAAAAGTGTGTGTGTATGTGTTAGTTACTGAGAACTGGGTTAGGAATGTTTTCAGTTTTTTTCCTCCCCTCCACCTCTTTAGCTAACAACAACCTCTAAAAAAGATAGAATTGGGGCTTGAACAAAGAAAACAGACAACCGGAATGAAAAAACAAATGCAGAATTTTTTATTTTTTTTAAAGAACAAAGTGATTTTTAAGTGATGAACAATAAAAAAAAAAACAGTTCAATAATATATTTTTAAAAATTGTAAAAAGCAAGAGACATAACAGTGAGACTAAGGGTGTTTTCAGATTACAAACGATTGATTAGTACCATGCTCAAAAATGTTTGCCCCCGCCCCCCCACTCCCCTGGCCAGCGTTCACATTGCTCTTTGTGCTCTGTTCTTGAGCATGCTTACGTATTTACGCCCTCCGATACACCTACTTGTTCTGTGTACCACCAATAAACACGAGAAGAGGGATGAAAAAAATATTTAAACAGAAATGTCGAAATCCTGAAAATGATGTTTATTTGTACAATCAGTACTTGGCCGGGGCTCCTTTAGCATGAATTACTGCATGAGATCAGCATGGCTCAGAGGCATTACTGAAGATCAGGTTGCTTTGATAGCAGCGCTCACCTCGTCTGTGTTGTTGTTGGATCGGGTGTTTCTTATCTAACTAGATTCCAACTGGAAAGGGAAATCGGCATCTCTGTAAAGCGTATCAGCGATCAGAAGCATGAAGTGCGGTAAAATCTCCTGGTAATCATTACTGAGTGGAAACTTCACACTAGACTTCTAGCAACTTTGATATTCTTCCTCCAGACTCTGGTACCTTGATGAAATGCAAAATTGTCTCCTATCTGAAAACTGAACTTTAGATGACTAAACAACGATCCAGGTCTTTTTTTTTTTTTTTTTAGCAAGTAAGATGCTTCTGATGCGTCTCTGGTTGACGTTGTCTCATTCCAAGTGGCTTGCTAATTAGGAATGAAACAGTTCTAGCCCTCCTGATGCACTGACTCCAGCCTCACTATACTCGTTGTGAAACTAAGATTTTCAATCAGCATTGTTTCAGGTCATCCGGGTTATCTTTTCTAAATAATATCAATTACAATATTAGCCGCAAGTAATTACTGCCCCGTACTAATAAATTAGTTAATAACCATTAGTAACCATTAATAACCACTTATGAATATCAACAATAACATTTATCAGTTGTATTAATGTTGTTAGTGATTGTTTATTAACATTTGGGTTAGTTCTGAATGTTAGGTATACTTATAACAATAAACACTTCCTTTTATTCCTGTTGTTTTTCTTCTTTGTTTTTTTCATTTTCAATTATTTTCTTTTCTTTCTTGTTTATTATTGTTTTTATTTTTCATGTAAATTGTTTTTCAGTTATTCTTGCCCTTTTTTAGTTTCTCTTCTTACTTATTTTTCTTGGTTTTTGTTTACTAATATCCTTTTTCACTGTAGGTGAAAACAGTCCTCTGATTGAGGTCGCTTCCTCTCTTTTTTTTGTCGCACCTTTTCTAACAACGTTTTTTCCTTTTCAGTTAACCTTCCATGAGTATGCTTTAATATAGTACTCTCTGAACAGTCAGGTCACCGATCGTCTTAAACAACTGTCCAGTCTTTCCCATGATCGTGGTTGCGTGCACTCAACTTGGCCAAGCCATACGCTGCATTTATACTTTATTAACCAATTGAAATCGAGTATAGACATGAGGTATTCTAATATTTGAAATGACTGTAAGCAAAACTAAAACAAAGAAGGCTTGAAATTTCACTTTACATGTAATGAATCCAGAATGAGTTTCAGTTTATATACTAAATTATGCAAAAAAAAAGTTTTCCACAATATGCGCTGTGTATATATACACAAATAAGCAACAGAAACAGAAAGACGGCAAATGAAAACAAGCAATTCGTTTACAAAATTAAAACCACACACACAAACACACACACGCACGCATACACAGATAAAGGTTTAAATAAACTATTTTCTTGTTTTGCGGACCGAAGTCCAGTCTGAGGAATGAGCCGCCATCATCATCATCATCATCATTGTGACGGCAGAGGGAGAAACGGTTACGGCTACAGAAGCTTGACGATAAACTCTGACCCCGAAAAAGCAGCGATTGCGTAACATGGAACACGAGAACACGCTGTGCCCGAGGAGAAATTATTTAACCACAAGAACAACCACAAGGGGCGTTTCTCTCATTCTCGAGAAAAAAAAAAGAGGAAGCGACCTCAATCAGAGGACTGTTTTTACCTACAGTGAAAAAAATATTAGTAAACAAGAAACAAAAAAAATAAGTAAGAAGAGAAACTAAAAAAAAAAAAAAAAAATGGGCAAGAATAAATGAAAAACTATTTACATGAAAATTTGTTTTTAAAACAGTATTATTAAAAGAAAAAAAGAAAAACTACATGACAAACAATAATATACAAGAAACAAACAAAAACAACAGGAGTAAAACAAAGTATAATCCCTTAAATATAAACAATAACATTTATTGGTTGTATTAATGTTATTAGGGATTGTTTATTAACATTTATGTTAGATATGAATGTTATGAATACTCATAAGTGGTTATTAAAGGTTACGAATGGTTATTAATGATGATTACTACTACATGGCAGTAGTTACTTGCGGCTAATATTGTTATCGATGTTATTAGTTATGATTGGCTAATGATGTTAATGTGATTAATGGTCATCACTGGTTATCAAGGTTATTACCGATCATTAATGATAGCTGTTATTTATGTTTGCGCTTGCAGTACAGTTATTTTGACGTTTCTGCTGGTTGTGGCTGCGTATCAGAGTTCAGCTGCCTGCGGCTCCAGCACTTCATATCTAATCAACATCTCTCCACTTTTCCTCATACTTAAATCATTTTTAAAGCAGAAAAGCACTCAGAAATTGCAGTTTGAGTGTAACCACAGTCATCATGAAGAGGAGTCTTTCAGCACTCACTCTCTCTCTCTCTCTCTCTCTCAGCTCCTGTAACAGGAGTGTGTGTTTAAAGCAATCCGGCGAATCCACTCCACTCCTGCCATTGCATCATCCTCCAGAAACGGAGCTTGGCTTTTGTCAACACTTGTATAAACCTCTTCGGCTGATCACATGACACAGTGCAAAGGCCAAATCGGATATAATAGGATACCCACTCTCTTAAAAGAGGCGTTCAAGTACCTGATACACCTCTTGTGGATTGCGGATCTTCCCGGGTTTAGTCATGGTTAGATTCTCAGTCTCCAGTTATATCTCACCGATCAGTAGACACTGATCCCTACCAAGCAGAGAGGGTGAAGGCATGTGAACATGTGAGGAACACTCTGAGGAAGGTGCGATTCACAATCTCCATCCTGAATGAGCTCACAGAGCTCACATTATTCCTCTGAACAGCATCCATTTCTCCCTCACATCGATACACTATGAGCAGCTTTGAATTGCAAATGAATGTTTACTACCAGGGGAGGGTGGTGCTCTATCAGCAAGGAGGGACACATGTTCAGGAAATGTCACATTGCAAACCTCATCATGACACACAGACCTCATACCCTCACAACCAAACACCCACATACACACACAAGCAGAGGACACACAGATGAGACTTCACATCTGTAAATTTACTTTGGTATTTTTGACACAAAAGCAGCATTTCATTTAAAGAAGCCAAGATTTTGGGTCGTGACAGAAACACACTGGATCATTTTTGATCAGTTTTTACTCACTGTGACAGGAAACTAAAATTTAAACATTCTCACAAGCTAAATATTTTATGCTGTAAAAAAAGAAGAAAAAAATGATACGTGTGTGTGTGTTTTATCTTGGCATACAAATCTGTCCGAGCCACCTGAATAAACAGTGGAACCTTGGATTGTGAGTAACTTGGTCTGTGAACATTTTTTTTTAATAAATTTTAACTTAATAAACGAGCAAGATCTTGACATATGAGTTGTACGCATGCGCTTTTGTCTGCCGAGTGTCACGTGATCACAACTGAGCCAATGGTTCTTTTGTGTTCTCAAAGTGGCTCCCTTTTCTTCTTGTTAACAATCTTAGGGCAGAGGATGCTATGTCTTCACTAAATTTTGCATAAAATGCTAAAAAACCCAGAAAAATTAGGTAAACTGGTTTCTCTAGGCTTTCCACAGTTTTGAGCAGCTCGTACAGGATACAAATCTCGTACAAATCCTGCATCACAGTTTGGATGATGTATGAAAGGTCAGCACTCGAAGCTCACAACCAAATTCTTATTTTTATTTATAATTATTTTTTTTTATATATTATTAATTCTTGTTTTTGGTCTCAAGATAAAAATGATGCAAGGTGCAGCGAGTTTAAAAGTAAAATTAGTGTTGTTGTGGCTTGTACTTGTACACAAATATAAAGAAATCCAGTCAAACTGGTCCTGACAGCATGCATAATCCCCAGTAAGAGTGTTAGAATCTAAAATAAAAATGAAATGCAAGCACACTCACTCCTCTGGCAGTGGTTCTGGTTCCAGCAGCGTTCCCCAAAATGCCCGTTGATGGTGGTCTGGACACACGTGATCTTTCCTGCGATGGTTCCAGGACAGATGTCGCCGCACTCGCGCTCGTTTTTGTTCGCCACTATGTAGTTGTCCTCCACCGAGTCAAGGATTTTGAACCAGTCGAGTGTGGAGAGGTAGCAGAGGTCGGGGTTCTTCTCCATGCGCACGGTTCCGCGCGTTATGTTCGTCAGACTGTGCAGTCCCACCTCCTTCAGCTGCAGCATCTCGAAAATCACCAGAGCGTAATTGAAGAACAGGTTGTTGCCGCGGATGACCGTGAGGTTGGGGAACAGCTTGCTCAGGCTCTCCAGGCCGTAGACACGGAACAGCAGCAGGTAATCAGTGATCATCACCAGCTTGGGGAAGCTCAGGTCACGGAAGTCCTCAGCTTCGGTCTTGAACATAAGCAGGATCTTCAGGTGGCCCTCGATCACCGTGCAGTTCTCCAGAGAGCGCAGGTTGGTCACGTTGTTCCGGATATCTTTGCTGGAGCAGACTAAAGGAGAAGAGAAAAGGAGAACGGTCAGATTCTGGAAGTCCTGTGGTTTGTGGTGGAGCTAATAAATATCAGGCAATCACAAACCTGATCACATGACAGTAAACCGCATTCATTAGCGCCGCTTTTACATGTATTTATTTGGCTCAATTCATCGATTACTGATAATTCAATGCTGGGTTAAGCTTGATAAGTGTCATGTTTTAAAATGTCAAATATTAAAATTCTGATCTAAATATTTACTAAAAATAACATTTTACCTTTTTAACCATCATCTAATTGTATACTGAATCTTTAAAACTCTTGTTCTTCTTTGAAATTTTAACATGTTAACGTCTGTACTTTGTGTACCGATTATTAAGTAAAATGACTAAAAAAAATAAATAAAAAAAACTAATTGATTCGTGTAAACATTAAATAAAACCATCATCCAACTCAGCTTTTAAAATGAAATTAATTTGCTGTCAGCTTGTTAGCAACATGCATACTTTTCCATGTGTATGGTTAAGATTTTATATTTTTCTTGGAGCAAATTATCATGCAAAGCTAAACAAGTATTTTAAAATTACCGGTGCACACTGTGCTTATTTTCCCCAAATCCATCCTACACTGTATAGCTGATCTAGGTAGTAATGACGACTGAGGTTTTAGAAAAATCCCAGCTTTTTGCTTCAGGACCTGATCTACATCATGGCAGCATGATACGAGTAAACGAGCGTTAAATTGAACCGGATGTATTTAAATAATTCAGTCATAAAACCACAATACGGAGCTTGTCTGAGAGAGGCAAAGGCAAAACAGGCATCTTTTGTTCTTTCAACTCTTACATCATCTCAAAAGTGTGTGTGTGTGTGAAAACCACAAAATAATGATAACCATCGACAACACATTCTCCACATGACCGTTTTATGCTGCGTAATTTAAACGCATCTGATGGAAACATTGATATGCAAAAACATTTTATCCTACAGTGGTAAGGCATTCTGGATCCTGATTGGTGTGAAGAAGTGTTGATTCATTTTCTAGAACAGCAGCTCTGACGAATAATGCAGCTTATGAAATTTCATTCACCTCTGGAGCTAATTTGCAACTTCAACAACGCCAATATGACAGAGGAAATTTAGAATTTTTAATGTAATGCTCTTCTATTTCGTTGGATACAACAAAAACAGCAGTAGCCCTAAAACAGCACCCTGTGGCATCTCATGTTTATTTATGCTTCAAGGAAACAAATAAAAAATAAATGAAACCATGAAGTAAAACAGAAAATAATCAAAAGAAGTGAAAAAAAAATGCAGCGTATAAAAAGTAAAATGGAGCTAGATAGATAGATAGACAGACAGACAGACAGGACATGCACTGTGAACCGTTTTTTCTGATCACCCTTACAGTAACAAGGCAAATTTATCTGGCTGAAAATGCGCTGGCTAATAAACAGTCGGTGAGGCATTCTGGGAAGAAAATTTGATTTAATGTTCTTCATTACTTGAAGCGCACTTTGTCTCGCTCTCTCCATCTCCTTCACTCTCAAACACCTTTTTTTTCCTCTCTCCTATATTCCTTTTGTTCTGTTATTCCTTTTCGTCCCGTTTGTTTCAACCTTCCACACTGCTGGTTCTTTCCCTATACTGATGATTTTAAAAGAATCATTTCACGCATGCTTTAATCTGTACGTTTACACCACAGCATCGTTTCGTTCTACATTCTGATTGGTCAGAAATTGTTGAATGAATGCTCGGGAAAATCAGCTCTGACAGTACGTTATAAGATTTCCAGTAAGGAGACGTTCAACATTAAATAAATCTCTAGTGGAAGTAAACTGTAACTAAGTGTTTGAACAGCTTCACCACAGGGGAGTTTATGCTTTGGGGTTTCTCAGTAACATGATACACTACACTGTTGTGCGTGTGTGTGTGGTTGTGTGTGTGTGTGAGTGTGTGTGCGCGTGCGCGTGTGTGCGTGTTAATACACACTCTACACTAGTTTAACACAAGAGCCTTGTCTCTTTATCACACCTACACATCAGCCGGGTTTCACCGCCTCTTGCACGTATAAGTGCGAGTGTGAGCCACTACATCACATCTGTAACATCAAGCTTTTCTGTTTTATGAGTCACATCTTTTTTCACATCTAATTATTTGTATGACTTAACATGGTCACAATAGTTATTAATAATTGTAATTATTAAGAGTACTAGTACATTAATAGTATATTTTTAATTTAAATGAATTATTTTACTCAATCAGATGAGAGGAGTTTAAATCAAATAAATATTTTTAAAATCATATTACAGAGAAAGTTTACACAATTCCAAAATAACAAATGTTTGCTTTTTTCAAGTTCATATTGAAAAAGATGCTTAAAATAATTCTTGGATTAATTTAAATTAAATCATCATAAATGATAAACAAAAATAAATTAATACTGAAAGATTCTTTCTGAAATATATGGTTGCAGAATATTATAATATTTGTCGTGGGTGAAGGCTGAATACTCCGCGTTTGTCTTCAATGCAGAAATCTGCCAGTCAGACGACTGTGCTGATTTACTGACGGTGCAGAGCGGATCGCGGGCTACATCAGTGCACACACACACACACACACACACACACACACACACACACACACACACACACACACACACACACTAAAAACAACAGGGAAAAAAGCGCATGCACACACAGAAATAAAAAAACAAACAGGAAAAGTGCACACACAAACAGGGAGAGAGAGAGAGAGAGAGATGGGGTCGATTAACCCCTGACTCTCGCATGCGGTTTCCTCCACGTACACATACTGCTGCTGAACAAACACACCTCGCAGCCGCTGTTATCACGCCACACAACACAATGCTGGTCAGGATTTATTGTGTTCATTCAGTAGACTGTCGACTTCTTATCATTTTGTTCCTACGGCACTTAACACATCCTAGATAAAGTAGATTTATTCATCGTGATCTTTTGTATGTTTGTGTACATGTGCGTGTGTGTGTGTGTGTGTGTGTGTGTGTGTGTGTATGCTTAAACAATGGTAATGTGAACAATTTTATTATACACCTGAGTTACTTATCTAAATGTTTTCATTTAATAATTCATTGGACAGACATTAATAATAATAATAATAATAATAATAATAATAATAATAATAATAGCAGCAGCATTACTGTCAGAGCTGCTGTTACAGAAAATAAACACCTTCTGACCAATCAGAATCAAGAATACAGCAGAAGGGCCGATTAACCTTGATGTGTAATAAATCTATAGTCTCTCTCATAACCTGACATTTATGTTTTCTCAGCTTTCTAACATCATCACATGGGACCTTTATTTGCTCTTTCCCTCATAACAGATAAAGCATGGGATGATTTTAGCAGAAATGCAGCCTTGACTGTTCAACAAGCATTTAAACTAAATCATTAACGCTTTTAATGAGCTAATTAACAAATTCTTATCTGCTTTCTGATCACCGTTGTATATCAATTAAAGTCTGCTTTCTTTCTTCATTTGTGATTTTTACACTGAAACCGTCACTCCAAACGGGCAACGGCGACGTTTACACGACACTTGAGTCAGATTTCTGTTAACAAGTGAACGCTGCTTTAAACTATCTAGGAATGAGCGATGTTAATAGACGCAACGCTAAAAGCCGCCCAACTGGGGATTGTAAAAAACCCTGCATGACATTTCTATTAATCTGAAACTAAGAAGTGCGATTAAAGTCCTCCAGATGGGCTGTGAATTACACAGCTGCATGATTTGTGCTTTTGTTTGTTGCGACTCACAGCTGAGGCTCCGTTTCGGCTGAAAAAGTGAACTATGACTTTAAACACTGATTACGACTCAAAGTTAAATAAAGTTGAGTAAACACCAGGAGCCTGATGCACACCATCACCAGGTTGCTGCTTTTTTCCCCCCGGCTGCACCGCTACAAGCGCCTCGGCACCGCGACTAACGGCTCAATGTAAATCTCCTGCATCTGGTTATAGGATCACGTGTACTGTGTGCACCTTATCCTAGATAACATTCACGACCTCAAGCCAGCCACAGGCGTGCACAGAATCTTTAGAGGAAGTGCGTGAACACGCGTTTGTTACTCACTAAATTACGGGTAACGAGTGTTAAAAAAAAAAAAAAAAAAAGATCAATAACGCAACTGCAGTGTAAACACGGATAAATGATTTTTCACTAAAGCTAACAAAATACACAAATAGGAAATACACCAAGACAGAAATATAGGGAGGAAGCTCTGCCTACAAATACGGTGTACATCAGGACCGTGAGGAAACACCGAGAGTCATTTCATCAATAATTTAAGGAATGAATCATTTATTAATTATCATTTATTAACTCTAATTAATGTAATCTTGTCTGTATCAATTATTTATTTATTCTGTTAATACCTTTTTGATTTAATCATTTTTTAAAATAAATATTCGTGTACTGTCCCCTTAAAAACACACTAGCGCCTGTGTAGTCACATGACTCTCCCCCGACCTGATCGCGAAAAGGAAGCAGTGAAGAAAAATCCAGCTTTAATAGTTGAGCACATTTACTGTTTAAACCTCTTCAGTGAACTATGAGAGCAAAAAGCAAAAACAATCATTCATTAATCATAATCGAGGCAGAATGTTCAATTAATCGCGATATTAATTTAAAGTTAGATCGCTCAGCCGTTAGATGACCGCTCATGTGCAACATGTGAAACAAAACAATTTGCTGATTACAATAAAAGAGCAGCTTATTATTCGTCTCCATTTTCAGAAAAAGAAAAAAAAAAAGAAGAAATACAAGACAAACTCTCAAGAAGAGGTAGAACTTTGCAATAGTGTCGTTGAAAGGACGACCAAAGCCAAAAGTGGTTCAAGCATCTTGGCGGACGGATCACCACGTCAACCTCGCGCCTACACTACCTGTCAAACACCTTCTAACTCCACGGTCGTTCCAGATTTGTACTTCTTTCTACATCATTAAACAATGCAGGATGCAGCCAAAATATGCCATGACCTCCTTTGAACAGTTGATATTGAGATGCATTTGCTACTTATGATCTGTAAAGCCTTCTAAACAGTTCTTATCCAAGATGCTGTTAATTAGTGATTTTTGAGGCTGGGTTCTCTTAATGAACGTCTCCTCTGCAGCAGAGGTAGGTTTTGGTCTTGCTTTCCTGGGATGGTCTTCATGAGAGCCAGTTTCTTCATTGGTGCTTGATGGGTTTTGTAAATGCACTTGACAATACTGTTCTTGCAAGAACTGTTCATTCTTTAAATGTTGCCTTTGAAAGCATAAATGCTGTAAAAATTCAAATTATATTCAAACTATTAGAGTAACTTGTTCTGAAAGAACTAGTAGGACCTGAACTCATTAAATCCAACATTAAAATTGCAGACATGGTTCTAGCAAACGGAAACGCCACGGTACTGAAGTTCTGATCTGTAAGCAGCTGCTGGAGGCCCGAGGCACCTCAATACCTGGAGCACACCTCGGCAAAACCAGATGGCATCCTGACTATTCTGTGAATTTTCTTCCTAGTTCACACCCAAGTTGGGTGAAAATATGGACAGAAATCTATAGTGGGTGTGAAGAAGGTCAAATGTAAAGTGAAAATGTAAATAAAGTAACTGAAATCACCATGGCAACATGCTAAACATGTCTTTTTAAAATGTATTAACTTTAATCATGTCATCCATTTTAATCGCTGCATTTATTGTTGTGGGTTCATAATTTGTCCAATAAAGGAAGCTAACATGACAGATTTGCTTATTTGCTTACAGATTAAGCATCTATTTTAAGTAGTTATGTCATAATAAGGAATATTTTTATTCTATATATTCATTACTTTTCATAATATTTCATATAATAATTGTAGTGGCTTTGATGTGTAACAAAATATCATCAAACCACCTCATTTGAATTTCATGCCTCATAATTTTATTCATTATTTGCAATGTAGGAGGAAATAGATTGATGTTTTTATTGCAATTCTCCTGACTTCCTGATTTGGGTAAAAACCCAAACCACTCTCCATCACTACATTCATGAACTACAGGTTACATAAACTAATAGGGAAACCCTGATGACCTCAGAGAGCTCTGAGGGTTAAGGCACGGAGTTAATGATCAGAAGTTTGGCGGTTCGAGCCCCACCTCCACCAGGTTGCCATTGTTGGGCCCTTGAGCAAGGGCTGTAACCCTATCTGCTCCAGAAGCTCTGTATCATGGCTGACCCTGCGCTGTAACCCCAGCCTTGCTGGGACACACCAAGAAAGAATAACTGATTGCAAAGTAACTAACTGATATTTATAACTCACTAAATTATTGACTGATATTGTAACATGTAAGAAATTAGGTTTAAAGAGTGAATAATGTTTGGGTTGATTTGCTTGCCCTCTGTGTGTAATAGAGAAGTGAGAATCAGCAACAGGAAAAGGCCAAGACCAGAAGCTTATGCAATATTTTCACCTTCAGCATTTCCCCTTAATTGTTAGCTCTCTTGCTGTCAAATGGGGAAGAAATTTGTCACACACTGTACTGTTGGTTTTTCCATTTCAGACGTTCTTATCAGAGCAAGGCTGGGAACTCAAAGGGAGGACGTCGACAAACATCACATCATAGACACGAGGTTCACAGGGTCACAGAATTTCTGCTCCGTAAAAAAAAAAAATAAAAATAAAATAAAAAAAACAGTTCACATAAGAGTTAGAGTAACCATTCATTTAAACACTCTGGACTACCGATTCTCATCGGGTCTTGAAGGAGCCACGCCTATAAGCAA
>JAOVVA010000004.1:11930332-11944811 GCA_028565275.1 Leiocassis micropogon | reverse complement strand
ATACATACACACACACACACACACATACACACACACACACACCACCACAGCGGATTTCAAATGAAGTAATGTACAGCGATCAGAATCATAACATTATAAACTCAATTCAATCATAAAGTCATAACACCATACCATTTAAAGGACCTAGGTTTAGATTTCCCTTGAGCCAACGGGTTGGCTCTGGCCCCCCTTGGAGAGGCTCGTGGCTCCACAGGACCTCTGGGGGTGTGCTGTGGTGTCTGGGACCACGATATTGGCAGCAGATCCTTTGGGTGCTGTGGGTGGAGGGTTGGGGCTCTCCATTAGATTTCTTTGTCCGGCATATCCCATGAATGCTCGACCAGAATCTGAGGAGTCTGAAGGCCAGGTCGACAGCCTCTGGCTCTTTGCCCGCTGGTCCCCATGTGCAGTAGGCAAAACTGACTTTTGTCGACATTTTGTCTGTGGCATTCAACTGAACATTGAACTGAACTGAGCTAGTTTCTGGTCAAAGTGGGCACAGGTGCCCATGATCCTGTCACCAGTTTACTTTCAATAAACCGGAATTGATCATCAGTGTTAATGAGTTAATGTTTAGCTTTAATTCAACATATTTAACACCCTCACTCACTCACTCATTGTCTATACCGCTTTATCCTGTATTCAGGGTCGCGGCGGGCCCAGGGGGCTTAGGGCACGAGGCAGGGTAAACCCTGGACAGGGTGCCAATCCATCGCATGGCACACATACATACACTTACACACTACGGGCAATTTGTGAACTCCAATTAGCCTAATCTGCAGGTCTTTGGACCGTGGGAGGAAACCGAAGTACGTGGAGGAAACCCACCAAGCACGGAGAGAACATGCAAACTCCATGCACACAGAGACGAGAATCGAGCCTGGCTGGGAATCAAACCCGGACCCTGGAGGTGCAAGGCGACAGTTCTAACCACTACACCACCGTGTCACCCCACATGCTTAACACAAATACTGAATAATAATTTTTAAAAAAAGTCAATTTACAGCCATTTTGTTTCTAAAACTTTCCATTATCAAAAATATCTAAAATCCTATCAGTGTTCAAACACTTATGGACCTAAATTTATGGCACTGGAAATGGTGTGTGGCTGTAGTCCAACTCATTCCTCTGTAGTAAAGCATTGTTATATTCGGTGTGTATTAATCTCTGTTATGTTTCCCCCTGGCATGTTTCCCGGACTGGCACGAGCTGTGGCTTCGGCAGTTGGCATACTGGGGTATTTTGACTCGTTCCTGAAAATTGCTTCTGAAAGCGAGCCATGCAGCTACAGAGTCCCCCACAAGCAGGAAAACACACACACACAGCCAGGAGGGTTAACTGCAATACACAAACCCCTTTCCTTCATTTCCAGGAGCTGTATTAAATTGCACCATAGTTATAAATTTTTTTTTTTTATTATTAAATAAATAAATAAACAAACAACCACTTCGGGATTGTGCCACAACATACATCATTTAAGCTGGTTTGTTTAAGATTTTATAAACTTTTATAGCACGGTACGAGCAATTTCGCAATGATGGAAATGTGGTTCAAGAACTGGTGCAGCAGTGCTTTAATCCTTCATCACGTCTCTCGTCACCTCAATCTGATATAGTTCTGAACATCTAAGCCATTACGCTCATCAGCGCCGACTAGCCAATTGGGATTTGGCCACTCCCCCTCATGCAGCATTATGGGTGTACAGTCCACCCTCCACTCCTCCTCCACAAATATCACTGGTAAATAGTGAAAGAGAAAAGTGACCGTCTCCTTGTTTTTAGGAGCCAACAAGGAAATTCACTACACTAACAGATCTGCACCAGACTCACATTAACATCACTCACTTTAACATATGCAATTATTTAATAGTGGACATTAAAGCCATTAAAGCCAGAAATAAAACCTGTAAACATGCGAATAGACTTCCCAGGATGGTTTGGTTCTTAAACCGGTGAAATGCAAGCCGCTCCTTAAGAAGCTTCTGTGGATCCCTGAACACGTACAAACATCAGGGTGTGTGTGTGCGCGTGTGTGTGTGTGCGCGCGCGCGCGCGTCAGAGAGAGCATGTACCTTAACGATTTGCTCTCACTTAGAAACAGGTGAATGAGTTCACCCTCGTCCCCAAGTTGTTTTTCTTTTTCCTTAAGCCTTTTTTTTCCCTCCCCGTTACACAAACACACTCAAATGAAGATGGGGTGTAGCCAGTACTTCGGGTCCACATGGCCAATCGTAAATTCAGCAATATCCAACATTTCCTTCCTACACAAATGTTTTTCACAAGCTTCAAGTTGTGTGCGATGGTTAATGGTTTATTTAGTGTTTCTATGAATTTTCCAAAAACATTCCGAATGAACCGAAATCCTGAATGAACACATGGAATATGCTGCAACAAAACTGCGCTTGTACAGCTTTAATCTTAGAGACTAAATAACTTATATTAAATAACAATGTACAATAAATGTCAGTTTTATAACAGATAAATGATGCAAGTTTACAAAGTGATTAGCCAGCACACTACAGCCCTACAGACGCAGAACACATTTCCAAATCTTACTTCCTTTGATCGTTACGTAAAAGTAACATATAATAACCCATTTGGTCAAACATAAGGTCATATGTAGTCAACACCTGATCCTTGGAAATTGATGGATAACTTGTTCCCACTATGCAGAAGAGATGCACCCGATTGTGGGAATTGTACACAATAATTCAGGAACACGACTTGCATAAATGTGTTCTGTTATTCTATAGAATCAAATGCCCATGGTAGCTTGAATATTTGATGTGCAACTTTTATAGCAGAAATGATTTAATTTAAGATGGGTTTATTATTATTATTATTAGGGTGTCTGGGTAAAGAATAAATGGTACACTGTATAAACTTTTTTTTTTTAACTAAACTACTAAGTTAATTCAGTCCAACAATATCAGGAAGCTTTAACACTGTACCGTGTTGTTTACCAGAGGGAGAGAAAAAAAAAGAATTTCTTTTAATTGCTAAAGTAAAAGTGATTACTGACAGCCTTAGTGCTGCTGAAAGGTTTACAGAGAGAGTAAGGCAACAGCAGGAACATTTACGGTCGTGTGCTCGAGTCCCCTGCACTCTTCTCTCATTTCATACATGAAAGGTCCTCTTGTGTGTCTCATAAAAAAGTATAAAATACACTTGCTGTAAAAACCAACACCCAGGGTGATCCATAACTGCAGCTCTTAAGCTTCCACAACTAAATACAGAGTCGAAATAAACGCAGGTCACTTAAGGTGCTCCATTTTGATCCAATGCTGTGTTTTTGCCCTTACTGCTGATTTTTAAACACCCTGGGTATTGTAGTGCGAAAATAGAAACGTCTGTATGAATGCGAACTCCTTTCGTATTATGTATCAACCATTCAGCCATTTTAATATAAAAGTATCCCCTTCTATTAAATATACATCTTCAGAAGGAAGACACTAAAATTGAAAATCTCCCTTTTCTTTTTGAATGTTCAGAATGTTTATAATACATCTTAACAGCCACATGGCTTAAGCTTTGGTTCATAATTAGAATATATTTGCATTACATAAGCAGTTTGTCAATAATGCACAAATTAAAGTATTAAAGATTTTTTACATTATTTATGTATGGGGGTCGTCACAGGAGCCACGACGGCCCAAGGAGTTTCTGATAAGCCAAGAGATAATTACACAAGGGAAGGTAAAAGACATGTACATGTAAAGGGCACTGAAATATGATTTGTCAGAAGTGTAACACAAAAAAAATAAATATATATATATATATGACATATATAGAGATTTATATATAGCGCTTTTTGTTATATTGCACATTTACATAATGTCAATGGTGAAAAAAGACCATAATTTGATGAGCAAACTTTTGATTCTCTTCAAGTCCAAGGAGTAGTCACTGGTTCTAAAAACAAAAAATGGCAAAAAAAGCAAAGTGACAAAGGGTGTAGTTCCTCGAATGGCCACTATGTAATTTGGCTTAAAAAGTAAGTCAATCTCCATAAAGCCCCTTTGATAAACGCCTAACTTTACACATTCAAAGCCTGGTACCAAAACAATAATATATATTTTTTTTTAATAAATAAGTAAGAGGTTTTGGTCTCCATACTTACTTAGATTTTCCATTCATGACAACTGTAGAGGGATCAATTTTAGAATTTCAATGCAACATATGCGTAATTAGAGGCATGGCCGATTTAAGTTACAACTGCATTGCATTTGTCAGACCACTAGCTGTCCGCTATGCACCATTTTTGCTAACCAGCTAACCGGAATAACTGTAGTTTAACTCACCACAGGAATTGTAGGAAGTGCCACGGGACAACGTCTAGGGTATGGATGACAGTTCAATCACATGTAAAGTACTGTTAGAATAGAAATCATCTATAGCCAAATTAGCACTTTAGCTGTCCTAAAGCTAAACTAGCTGGTAGTTCGTTCCCCCATTAGCCCATTCATTAACTGGGATTTTTATGCAGAGTCAGCTGCTGCCGAGATGGCACCGACCAGAGCTGACACATCTGAGCTTCAAACTCGCTCTTCAGAAAACCTATGAGCGACGTCATGGAGGGTTTGACCAGTTCTTATACAGACTATATTCAATTTGATTTGGGGCACGGAGATTTTAAGTATTTAAAAAAAAGAATTAACTCAACCAATTCAATAAGCTTTAGAATGCTGTCTAACTTGTGTTGACTTTTTAAATGTCATATCTCACACAAACTGATAATATTTTTCCTGCTAATCTATCGTGCTACAGTCCAGTCTAGCAGGTGATGCAAGTCGATCCAACCAGTAATACATTTAAAATCTGATGAAAAAGCTATACTTCCACAAAACGCGGAAGATTTAAGCGGTTTGCATTTTGTGAAAGGCATTTAATATGCGAGTGTTTACTGAAATGGTTCAAAACGTTTGAATGGAAAACCACCACTGATTGCCATTTAAACCCACTGCACATTTACATAATTGATTTTATTTCCATGATTTTGTTATGATTATTTATTAAGATTTCATACGTTTTAAATCAGAAGTTGGATGAATATAATAATTTTCCACCGTTACACTGAACCCTGTCTGTTTTTCAAGTCCAAGGCTATTAATGGTTTGTCCAGAAAATCCCCACAAAAGAGAATTTAAATTCTGATAAAGAAAAATAAGACAAGTATAGAAAATAATAAAATGTAACTTTTTTACTGCACATTTTAACAATTCTGCTATTGCTTTCTTTTTTTCTTTTTTTTTTAATAAAAAATAAAACTTGCACATCTATAAGGCCACTTAAAATATTTTATTATTTTAAAAATTAAAATAGGTTATTATTGGTATACATTTTCTCCATGTTAGTGCTAATATTGAAACAGCTTCTAAAGTAGCTACTTTTACTGTGTTTAGTGGAGTTGTATATGATATTCCCACACTTCCCAAAGTTTCCAACTTTTTTTTACAAGTGTGTATTTTTATAGCTATACCTATTCAACGGTAAATATGGCAATTAAAATTAGATTTATTTATTTTTTTACTACAAACAGCTGTTCTGTCCACCATGTTTTGGGGCTTGAATGCTCGCCTCATACCGACACGTGGAATGCTGGCATTCAATTTGTCCAGAATTAAGTCACCCTTTTACTTAATCCCAGAAAAGCACAGAATAGAAACGTTGCCCAAACATGCTATTAAGGCAGGTACATTAATTTTTTTGTAAGTGTCCATGATAACAATATCATGTTGAGTATTGCAGGTATTATATAAGAAACCTCTCATATTTCCGAGTTGTGAGGGGAAAGTCAACAAGGGCATGTTAAAACAGTATTGGAACGCAAGCAGTCATGCCTTCATATTCCAGTGATATGGCACTTTCTTAAAATACATTTAACCCATCAGTCCCCGTAACCAAGCCACCAGAAACACAAGCATGGCTCGACAGGGTCGCTAGAGCATGAGATCATCGACACCTACGGCTACAAACAGCAACAAGCTCATCGGATCAAATTGTCATGGCAGAATTTCAATCCTGGCGCAGGGAGCAGCTACACTTACACCAACATCAGATCTCGGATCAAGCGGCTCTATAATAAGAGGTCTGACAGCGAAATGTTTTAAAAAGCAAAACGCTGGACTCAAAGTCTGAAAGTCAAATAGCATGAATTACTGAAAGCTGAGTTCATGTTACTTGTTTCAAAATCTCTGCATGCCATTTGCTGTCCAACACGATCTCAATACAGCCTGCAAAATCAACTGACGCCACAACACCGCTCAATTCTCTGTTCATGATTGGTCAATAGATGGTGATTGAACGAGGGGAAAAAACAACTTGGAACTTTGGAACTTGCTGTTGCAGGAAAATAATTAATGCAGGAGCGGTAACATTAAGTCTGCTTCATCACACCACACTAAAGTCATGTCCGGAAAACTTTGGTTTCCTTTATACAAATAGCAATTAGATTTTTTTAAATTTTATTTTAGTTACATTAAACATTGTGGAAAGATGAATCACAGGTTGATACTAAGACACTTGTTCCTAAAAATGAGCATTTCTAGTCCACCATGTTGAACTTTTATAGTTGCAGGGAAGCTTGGTTGGCAAACTTAGTTAATCAAATAATGATTCATTCACCTTCAATAAGCACATCCTGGTTAGGATGAGGGTGGATCGAAATATCCGCCGACTATAAAAACTGGACATGATGCATTAAAATAAATAAATATATAAAATAAAAAGTGGAAGACCATAAAAAGCGGATTGAACCGGTGGTAGAGAGCACTGACATTAATATGCAGAAATTGTTTGGCCAATTGTACGTCAACACGCCTCCTATCTCCTCCTGGCGGTCGTGATACTCAAAGAATCGGAATACAAAGTTAATCGGCACCTAGTTATCGCGATAACAGTGTATCGGCTAGTCCCTGGTGATTCCCTTTCCTACTACCTGACCAACACGAGAGTATAAAAGCGCACACGTTAGTATAGCAGGGCTACGTTCAACAGCGTTCACCATTAGACACTTAATCGCACAATTCAAATGTCATACATTCGCGGATGTTTTGAAAGCTCTCTTATTACTGAGCGCAGCCCTTCTGTACCGTCTTGTGCACTCCTGTACTCTCGTGCTCTGTCCACAACAAATGTACTTGGATACCGACAAGCAGTTGGTGAAGTAAATTGCTAAACAACAAAGGAGACGTAATTTGGTAGTTTCGCTGGCTCGCTAACCAGAGTTAGTCTAGGAACATGGACAACTGTAAAGAAAACTAAACGGCCAAACGCAAACTTCCTTCCAGTGACTGTCACCCAGCCAAACTCCGTCAGTATGCAGTCATCATTATCAGAGAATTCTATCAGAAAAGTTTCCTGCACCCGCGGCTCAAATTTAAATCAGTGTTGCTACATAAGTTTGCCTGGTTACGTCATCACAATGGTTACATTCTGGCTCTAAAAAAATTGATAAAACTTCTAAATATTTTGGATTTAGAAGCCGAAGGTTCAAAACGATTTATGCTTGTCTGGAGCCCTGTATACTTATTTATTACTATAAATCAGTGTTCTATTTCAACTAGAATATACTAATAATACACATTACATTCATAAGCTATTAAAAATATGCTATACTACAGTACACTACTGCTTACTGTTGTGCATTTATGTCTCATTTTAGACTACATCTTACTTACATAAGTACTTATGGTTTTACACTGTTATATATGCTTTATATGTTATATATGCTTTAACGTGATCGGTATTTTCTTCAGTGGAATAACGATTAAAGCACTTAAAATATGTGGCTTTCCTAAAGTCAGTTGAAGACACAGTACACGTGCATGTACGTGCGTGCACATGACCGGGACGGTTCTACCTCTGCCTCATTCTGAGCCAGGAAAAACCCTGATAAAAAGATCCTAATGATATGTAATGAAACAAAAATATTCAACTCAGGTGAAGAGAAACTGAACTAAATCGAACCTGGGTGAAACGATATGCAGCCTTCATTTCAGGGTTCAAAAGCCACCATCGGTCGTTTAGTTGCTCAAAAGGGGAAGGGAAAAAAAAAAAAAAAAAAAAAAAAATGCAAGAATGCACTTTGGAGTGCACTTTAAACGAGCACAGCCCGACAAACAAGATCGTAAAACGAATAAAAGGTATAGGGGAAAAAAAAAAGCACAAAATAAACAGTAGAGCTTTAGGACTACATAATAAAGCTCGGTGGTTCAACTGCTGCCTGTTGGGGAGAGCTGTTAAAATTGTGGCATTAAAAAGTTGTTATGCATGTTGCAACAGTTATATGACATTTTTCGAATCTCTGTGACATGTGATGGATTACTTGAGGCTTCTTCAAGCCAGGAAACCGAAACAAATCCTAATCCTGTTCACCTACTAGTTTTTATTCCCAACACTGCCGCTGTAACGACTGATGCTAATTTTATATACATGTCGTTTCATTTATATACTCAAGTTTATACTCCTATTGACAGCTTTTCTCATTTTATCATATAGGATGTTAAATAAGAAGGGTTTCATAATGATAGGTCAGAACCTTTACACAGTTAAAAGGTTAACATAAGCCATAATTGGAAAAAAATTTTTTGACCGAGTTGAATTTAAATCTATGTAAAGAATTGCACTCATTATGGGACATTCTAAGTGGGACAGCATTTATCTCAAGCACCAGCAGAAGTTAAACATGCTCAGGACCTAGGCAGCCTAGCGTAAAATGCAACACATGAATAGTGATGACATCTCCATGATCCAACACACATGGGATTGGATGGGGAAAAAGCTTATTAGTAAACAACTGCTTACTGTATTTAGTGCCCCAACTCTTGTAAATACTATTTCGCATATTTATAATTATTTTAAACTAATGCTAAAAGCATTTAAAATCAACAACCTAAAGTGAATCCATTTAGCGTTCGCACATGCTAATCAACATGTTTAGCCCTGCGACCTGGAAGAGGAGGGGAGGGAAAAAGGTCAGGAGTAGAATCCAGACAGAAACTCGACTTCCACTCCCCCCTTCAGCAGTGAGGGGAACCTACAGGGTGGGCCACTTCAAAGACATTCCACACGAAATGCATTCTGGGAGAAATACCTTTGCAAAGAGCAGAGTTCCAGAGCAGCATGAACACAAGCCAGCTAGAGCAGGAGTAGACAAGATAAAGGACATGCTGAATCTTTTGTCCAAAAAAAACAAACAAACAAAAAAAAAAAACCTCATCTATATATAAATAAACCCACTTTATCATTACAATTTCAGCAGGATAATGCACCCTGCTATATGGCAAAAACTTTCAGGAACGGTTTGAAGAGCATGAAAGAGTGTTAACTTGGTCTCAAAATTCCTGAAACCTCAACCCAATTAAGGATTTGTGAGATTTTCTGGACTAACAGGATAATATAATCCATGGAGAACAGATCGTGCAAATTTTTAGGACTCAAAAGATCTTGGTGCCAGATGCCACAGCACACATTCGGAGGTCTTGTGGAATCCATAAAGTCCATGCCTTGACAAGGCAGAGCTGATCAGGTAATAAAGGGAGCTCTACACAATAATAGGAAGGTGGTTTAATGGTAATGGCTGATCAAGGTGTATACACTTGTGAGAGTTATTTAGCAGCTTTGCTCTGCTTTAAAATGTCTGTTTTTTCCTCCCATAAGCAGTTCTCTGATGTTGACACTGGCTTATCTTTTTCAACAACAAATCAAGTGTTTACAGGTGAATCCCTAAATTCAAAACAAGAGTAGATATTCAGAGCCATTAACTATTTAACTAATTAACCATCAATCCAACAAGCGCAACAACAAAAAAAAACAGCTGTCAACATGCGCCAACATGTGTGATCATTTAAAAAAAAATTGTATGATCAAACAAAAAGTGCCATTTTCCAAGATGAAAAGTCTATTTATGTAGACATAAATATAAGGACGTGAGAGCTGAAATTCCGATTCATTGTCCCATTCATCTCCTGATCTCAAACCCTAATGTCTTCAGAGTGCAACAAACAGAAAAATATTAGCTTTGTCATTACACTGTTAAGTTAGAACTTTTATTATGGTTCAACTGCAATTATTTCCATAGACCAAACAAATTAATTAACTGTTAACTGCTTACTCTTGGATCATGTTAAGACTCTAAAAACCTCTGTAATAAAGGCAGGCACGCTTGGGGGGGTAAATCCGTTAAGCTCACAGCTAAAGGCCTCCTATTATTAACAGTAAAACATAATAAATAATTTATTATTAACTGCAAGGCAAATAAGTGGCTAGTTTTCACTGTAAAATAAAGATAAGTGGATAAGCATGCATTGTAGAACATAAGCACCTAATTAAAGAGATACAAATATTCATTTCCAATAAGATACTTTTGTGCAAAAAAATTTTTTTTTTTAAAGAAAAAATTTAAAAAAAAAAAAAATTACCATTTCTCAAATATTAAACTGTTGGCATGATCGACCATGTTTAAAACTCAACCTATAAAAATAAAGTCAGATCATTTCAGTTTTACTTGAACAATCCTTGATTTTACTATTTAAAGAATTACAAAAAGAGATGTCAATATTCACATCATCTCAGAAAAGTCTGTTGTGAAATAATGCATCACAAAACCAATATTATATTATTTCACCCAGTCCTGTTATATAGAACCATAATACAAAGTAGTTTCTGCACAAGCTAGTAGAATTTAATCAACTTTACATAACCTATTAGTATTGTTTCAGGTCAACAGAAATATAATCCACACTCGGATAAATGTTCGGTAACTTGACAAACGTAAAAGGTTTATGAAATCACTGCAAGAAATTGGTTACGTTTAATGCTCTAGAATGATAAAATTTCAATAAATAAGCACAAGTAAACAGAGAAATGGGAAAATTCAGGTCTGGAACACTTGCATGTAAACATGTGTACATAATAACACATACACAGAGACTGACAAACATCTAAGCTTACAGCAATGTACAGCCCTACAAGCACCAACTTCCCCAAACAAGTGCATTCACCTGTAAAATACATAAATCCTAACTCACTCAGACTTCAATTACAATCTGAACATAAGTGCATAAAAAATATAAAGATTTTTAAAAAAAAAAAGTGGTTGATTAACATGAATTAAATAGATAATATTAGATAAGCTGTAGTATTGAAAATGTGTTTGCTTAGATTTACACTTAAAGTGGCTGTTTTATTTAAAAAAAAACAATGAGTGCCACTACATACCTACTTCTTTTTATTCCTGCTTGTTTTATTCATTCGATTTCAATCAAACTTGAATGCGAGAATATTCTACTGAGGATCTGGATCGTATCCTGGAAAACCAGGTACATGTACATATTCACACACTCATTCACACACACCTAGGGGCAATTTCTGTTATACAACATGTTGTTATGAGGTGGAAGGAAACCAGAGAACCAGGGAGAATATTTATGTACTTGTTTCCCAATTAAACAAATCTGCTTTAATTAAACATTATTAAACACTGACTTACAGACCTATGGCTTGATATACCATATTGTGATTTTAGATCAATTTAATTAAAAGTGAAATAGGGATATCGGGATACATTTTTTTTGTAATTGCCTGTGGCGGTGGTTGCGATGGGAACGGTTAACAAGCTCCGCCCACACAGCCCGCTCCTCAAAATAGCCGTTATTTGCAGGAGCACTAACTTTATCCAGCACTCATTTTAACACATTTTTTTTACTAATTACATTAATAGTTAATGAACTAAAATTCAGCTCAATTCGGAATACAATATTTATAAATTTGTATATACAAATTTATATACACGTTAATTAATTACGAGCATTTATATTGCACTTTGCGTTGTTGTTTTTTTATACCTATGCTTATACATAAATCTGAAATGGTACTAAGTAGTTTATCAAAATAGCGCAGTAACTATGGTAACTTGTTGTAACGTATGATCACGTGCATACTATTCCGTAAGGAAAGATAACGTTTAGGAGCTGCAGCATTGTTTCTCTCTCTCGCTGTTTATTATTACTGTCGGGCTGTGATTCGTTAGCAAACACATAATCTTTAAAAAAAAAAAAATCATGGCAGACGCGACACCGAGCTACGGCATTGTTGTGTCGTCTGGAATCCGAGGCGGAAAGGGGCCGCCACAACTTCCGGTTCTGACTAGCTGAGTCCAGCAAGGCGGAGAGCTAATCTGGCCTTCAGGCTGCAGGATCAGCCAGGCCTCAGGGATGTGTTAAACACCCGAGCTCAGGTGGAAAGCCAGATTAAATCAACGTAAACCCATTAACGAGTCAGCATGGAATGAACAGCTAGTTAAATTCTTGATGAAAGAAAAAAAAAAAAAAAGCACCATAAACTGAACCCCCAGCCGAACGTACACAACGCTCCCAGCGCACCAAAACACACCGCCACTCCGCCTCCACCGTAACCCTCCGCCTTGTGCTAGAAACAAACTCACGTACAGTACGTCGACTTGCTCAGAAACATTACGCTACACCAAAGCGTGTTATGAGAGACATTAAATGTTTATACTCACTTTCAGCATGTAAAGGTCCAGAATGCCACAAAAGGCTGGCAAACGTGAGGAAAACAGGCAGTAACGACGACTGTGGTCGCATTGTGCTTGTAAGTGCGTTTCTTTTTATTTTTCTGGGGTGGAAATCCTTCAATCCGATTTGTGTTTCTTTCAAAGCTTCACAGTAAAACGTCCTTATTATCAGAAAAAGCACAAGTCAAAAGAGTCAAATAAGTCCAGTAAAAGTTGGAAAAAGTTGAGGCAAAGCGGCCCGAACCCGGAGCCCAAGCCCAACGTGGTGCTTCAGTCTGACCTCAGCTCCAGAGGCTGACTTTATTCCTCCGTCTTCTGCACTTTCCACCACACTGCAATCAAACTATGTGATCTCGTGTTCTTGCAAAAAGGCAAATGGATGCAAATCTTCATCTTAGCACGTTACGTGGACATCCTTAAAAAAAAAAAAGCAGTACAAATCCAGATGGTGTTTTGAGCTGAGAGAAATCTGACATGTGTTTACTAGGCCTGCTGCAGGTTCCTCAGGCAAGCTCCAGCAAAAACACGCTGATTTACCGATCTCACACAAGGTTGCTGTTTTCGTTTTATTAACTAGCAAAAAAAATGCGGTTTTTTTCGTTTTGTAAATATTGCAATTAATTACCACCTCAACTTCTTTATGCTGCAGGATAAAGCGAAGTTAATCCACAGCTCGTGTAATTTTAAGCAGCGCTCAGTGCTCTCCTCCTCGACCACAAGTTCGGCTTTAATTTCCCAAACACGGAGAGGATTCTCCCTGAAACGCCCCGATACAGCGCGACTCGCACTCGTTCACGCGCTGGGAATTCGTCTATTTAGTGTTTTTCCGAGCCAAAATGGTGCGGTTTGTGCTGGTGGTGTGAGCGCCTCGCCGTGCTCACTGAGAGTCTTAAAGCCTCGCGACACCCGAGACCGAACCGCGCTGAACAACACACCGCTTCAGCGTTACATGCATTTCATACGGACGCGTCAAATAACTTGAACGTAGACACACAAAAAAAAAAACAAAAGTGGGAAAATTGGTCGTTGTGTCTCATATGGACTCCCGTCTCTCTCCGTGTGTCCCTCCAGCAGTAAACAAGTCAGCTCGGGTCGATCCGAGGCGCGCGCCAAAACACGGATCCCGGATAACCGGAGCGCGGATCTGGATTTCAAGCTGATGCTTTCAGCGAGAAAAGCAAGAAAAATAATGATTTGATTCCTTTCTTGCTTGAACAGAAAATGTTATGACTAATGGTGCTTAATCAGAGGTTAGAATTATCACGTTAATTCTTTAATTAAAAAAACAGAAACAAACTAGTCAAAGAGCGTTTAAGTCAAACTGCGACTTGTGAACGAGGGCATAAAACCGACTGCAATTTAGAGAAGAGCTTAAGCACAGTCTAGTGATGAAACTCTTAAAACAATTAAATGGTGCAAACGTTTTATAGAAGGCTGTACGATATAGAAGGCAGAATGACGATTCTGGCCGCGGTGTCTCTGAATCCTTGAAAATCGACAGATACTGTAACTTATCACCAATTTGTGGAAGAGATGCATCTGTCTGTGGGAACCGTTCGCCCAGTCGTTCACCAACACCACTTGCACATTACAGGAACTCGGCTGGGAGTTACTGCCACATCCCTCATACAGTCCTACACTCACTCCCAGAAATTTCCACATGGTTGGGCCACTAAAGGAGTTCCTGGGAGGCCAGCGTTTCAGATGTGAAGCAGACGGTCTGATCATGGCTTTGATGTACTTCTTGAGAAAGCGTTTTCCTTCATATTGCAAAGCCGTTCCAGTTTATTAGATTATTGCTTTATATTTATTTTTTCACAAAAAACAGATCGTTCTCTTTGTAGTGTGATGAAATAAGTTACTGCTACCACACAAAAGTTGATTGTTTTCTTATAAACCACCACTCAAAGTGTTTTATTAATCTTACACCACAGCAATATATAAA
>JAOVVA010000004.1:11894606-11915722 GCA_028565275.1 Leiocassis micropogon | reverse complement strand
TTCGCAAGCTTACAGGTACTCCCTGAATGATTATCTGGACTGGGTCAAGCATCGGAGTGGATGTATCACCAATCTAAATCACACAATCTAATTTAATTTTTTTCATTTTTCTTTTCATTTGATAATAATAATACATTTAATTAGTTGCTTCTGTAATGTTTATGTATGACAATTGTTCAATAAAAAAATTTTGAAAAAAAAAAAAAAAAAAAAAGTAATAAAACTTAGCGGTACTTAGATATCTGCCTGAAATGTAAAATGCGGCATCAATTAAATCAAGATGGTGAGTAAAAGCGATGTTATGAACAGTTATGTGACAGATTTAATATTCTCCTTTAAAAAAGTAAGCTACTTGCTCAATGTAATCAAACACCTGGTGGCAGACATTGCTAATTTTTTTAACATAAATCGTACAACCATCTGGCCCAATTCTAAAGAACAAGGACATGATCATAGAATGTTAGTTTGTTTACAAAATTGTACATTAACACTGAAAACATCCAAACTGTGAAAGAACATGTATGGAATTATGTAGTAAACAAAATGTTAAACAATATTTTTTATATTATAGATTGTTTAAAGTAGCTGTATTTAGCTTCAATAACAACTTGGCACACTCGTGACATTCTGTCATCAGATTCATGAAGTAGTCACCTGGAATGGTTTTCAGTTCACAGGAGTGCCTTGTCAAGAGTAAATTTGTAATATTTCTTGCCTTTTTGTGCTTTAGACCATCAGTTTTCCTATGCAGAGGAAGGGTGGGTACAGAGTCAATAGCCCCATTAGAGCTTCTACAACTAATGTACAAATCCATATTATGGCAAGAAACACTCAGTTAAGTAAAGAGAAAAGACAGTTTATCATTACTTTAAGAGATGGTCAGTCAATCTCAAGAAATTATAATGCATCTCCAAGTGCAGTCACTAAAACCAGGCAACGTTTAAATTTGGAGCAATTTAGACTTTGAAGCAATGGAAAAAGGTCATGGGGTCTGATGAGGCTGGGCTGACCCTATTCTAGAGAGATGGGTGCATCAGAGTAAGAAGGGAAGTGCTTGGAGTGATGCACCCATCATGCAAAGTAGTTGGTGTACAAGCCTCTGTAGAAGTGCTCAGCAACGTTATGTGGCAATAAAATGAAGTTAGCTGACAACCTCAATGTACTGAATGACCAGGTTATCACATCAATGGAGTGTTTTTTCCCTGATGACACAGGCATATTCCAGGACTTAAATAGTAAAGAAGTGGTTCTGGAAGCATGAGAAATCATGTTTAGAAGTTTAGACATACATACTGATGCTTATAGTCTTACCAGCTTCTAGAAGTTGCCGGAGTTCCTTCATGCGGTTGGCTGAGCCAGACTTCCTGTAGATGCCCTCAGTATAGAGGCCATTCATCTCTACGTGCTCTAGCATCAGCTCCAGAACCATGGGGATCGGGACCTTATCATTGACCAGGCGGCACACGCGCACACCAAAGTGCTGAGAACCGGAGTCCTCTTCATTCTGGACCAGCCATGAAGGGACAGGAAAGAACAATGAGGATGACATGTAAGGAATGAACTGCGGTTCTGTATTTAGAAAATAACCTATAATGGAATTGAACAGCAAGCACTTTATTTACTCTAACAACATAGCCATTTGATAACTTTAAATTTAACTATTAACTAAAAATATTTTAAATATTTTTTTGTTAAAGTTATAAAATATGTTCTCACTTATGCTACAGCAACTTTAAACAGCTTGTCATTTTACTATGAAACTGCAAATGTGTAAACTCCTCTGACCTGAAGATGTTAAGAAATTAAAAGTTACAGATATACATCTGAGTGTTACAAAACACTAAGACTGGAGACTCCTTCCATAATAAATAAATGTACATCTAAATAAATGTCTTTTGAACTCATCACCATACCAACTATTACACACAGTTTCTAATCTATTTACATGGACAGCCCTCTGTATGAATGAGGCATTGTCATGGAAACAATAAATATTAATATTACAATATTATAAAAATAAATATACAATATTATATTAATATTAACCTTTGATTTGCTTCAGAATGGACAGAAACAGGCTATATTCTAGGAAACTATTTGTCAAACCTTCGTTCAAAGGGCCACACTGATGCTGGTGTGATCATACTGTAAGATGTACCTTTTTTGAGCAGTATGTAGTACAGTCTGTGCTGAGTTTGGACAAACACTTCTTGTGACAAACCAGCTTGCAATCTAAAACACAAACACGTGGTTATAATTCCATTAAATAATGAATGGTAAAATTTGACAACCTTAAAATACTATGACCACAATATTTAGACCTGAGTGTCCATAAACAAAACTGATATAAAATGTCTGATTTTCTTTGTTAAAATGAATGGCCGCAGGCCGCATACTCACAGGTGCACATGTAGGCTTTCTCCATTACCCAGATGTATGAGGAGCACTGGTCACATGACTGCATTATGTTCACCTGGAAGTTGTTAAAGACATGGTCCAGTGGGCTCTCCATCTAAACATATAGAGCATGGACGGAGAGGATCGTTTCAGGAGCTATTTGTTTTTCCCCAGAAAGGATATGATCAGATATATGAAAAGTGAATGCAGGTAGCAAGGCTTACATTCTTGTCTTTCTTCCGCCGCTTTTTCCGACCTTTTGGAGGCTAAAACAGGAAGAGATAAAGGATGCTATCCTTGTTTGTACTTTCAATAAAAAAATTAAATTCAACTGACAATGCTACGTAGCATATTATATTTTGTAGTGTTATAGAGTTTGCAGAGAACTGCAGAGTTTTTCTCCTTCTACCTTCACGGGTTCAGCCTCCTCTCTTTTGATCTCCCCTCTGATAAACCCGTCCAGCACAGACTGGAACAGATTGACAACCAACTGCACATCACTCTTTTGCTGCTCGTCAGCTAAACTGAAGACTTTATTCTGGTAGCTCCTCATCAGACCCTTGTATCCAATGTGAGGCTTCTGCAGGAGAAAAGGGAGAAAGGTGTGGTCTGTCAAGCACACAATAGAGAAGCAGTGCCACCCAAAATCTCAAGCCATTTATAAACAGGATCTGAGCTTTTTAAACCCTGGACTAGTAGCAAAGGTTTCAGATGGATAGTTTTGACACCTGCTTAATGAGTTGAAGATTACAGCCATGTAAAGAGAATCTCTTTAAATTGACTTGTTTTAGGTTAATCTAAGTGATCAAGTCTCCCTGTGTGTGACATCAGGCAAGGGAAGGGAGAGATTTACAATAGGAGTAAACCAAGCTACATTTTCCTTATTTTGCCCTGTTTCAATGCTTTTGGCAATAAATAGAAGAAAACTGTATGTTAATCATTTAAACTGAGATTATCTGTTGTTTTTGTGTCAGCTGTCAAGTTACCCAGCCTACATGCACTTACTGAGAGAGAGTACATGCTTTTGATGTTCTCTCTGAACTGCATAGTGGCTGTTATAAAGATGTGCTCTGTCGCAGACAGCTGCTTCCCTCTCGAGCGCAGGTCATTTACCTGTACCACACAGAAAATAGTAAAAAAAAACAAGCAATAACAATAAAATGTACTCTGCATAATTGATTGATGCATTATGGTCTATATTCAGTGTTGATTATGAGACCTGATTTCCCAGAAACTCATCAAGATGCCGGAGCTCGTTGGCATTGGTGATCTCTCGGTCCAGCGAGGCATTCCACTGCTCTGTGACCCGCGTGGCACGGCTGATCTTAATCGTGGGATTTCGACTCGGGCGCCCACTGTGAGGTTCTGAATGATGTGTGCGTGAAGAGGCAATGCCTGTGTGTGGCAGACAGAAAAATAATCTTCATGATTCATTTCATTAAGAAATTTTTCTTAATCTTAACCACTCCAAATGATTAGGACACCAAAAAGCAGTTGAATAAATTATTTTAAGAAATAATACACCCATTTTTGAAGATTTCATTAAAAAAAAAAAAAAGTTACAGTAGGTGCTCTCTTTTTCATTTAATCCAGCTGCCATCGTCAGGTCTCCATCTTCTGGAGTCTGAGCCTCTTTATGAGGACGTTTCTTCAGGATCTTCCTCAAGAAGCCTGTTGGTCTATAACACAAACCACATTGAATAGATTTAACAACTACTAATCACAGGTTTATATTAATACATTATTTTGTATTTTTCTAATACACAATTATTTTCATAGTAGTAGTAGGTCATTTACAGGCACTTGGACACTTCACATAAATGCTGATGTACATTTTCCAAAAAAAACCCCAGTTGAGGTACCCAGCCCTTATAAACATGCTTGTCTTTTCCAAGTACTTGATGATGCAAAGAATTGAAGGAATGTCCCTGTTCCCATAGCAGCTATAAAAGTGGGGGGTGGGAATTCACATTGGACTCATGAGCAGGTCAGATAAGCTGAGGCAGGGCTGGTGATTTCCCATGAGCCAGATGACTCAGGTTTCCTGTGTGATAAGAGTTTGTCAGCCACGATGGCTCACAACAAGGACACAGCTAAGAACTGAACTATTTGCTTTAACTGGAAGTGTTTAAACATTTATTTCATGCTTAAGTCATGAGGTTGTTTACCAATTTAACAGGCTAAATTTACTGAACTCATAGGAGTTGCTACAATACTGCAAAAATTCAAAGGTTAAAATTCACTTTAAAATTCTTTGGTTATCTCCATGTTATCAGATACATTTATCTTCTGAACGTACGGAAGCGAAAACAGCACCACTTGTCCAAAATTCCTGCTCATCAACACTTTCCCAAAATAATATAGAGACAGATCAAGACCTGTTGAGACACTTTTTTAACTGTATATGGTAAAGAATTTTCCAAAAAAAAACTGGAACAGAATCTTTTCCATCAGCCACTTGTTTACCGCTTTGACAGTTCTGGTACCAGTCTAAACCTATTCATATAAAATCAGGTTTAATTCTTAATTTTCAGGTCGCACCTCTCGGGAGTGTGAGGTTGGGTGTAAGGGCCGTCGTCCTGCGGTGACCTTTTCACGCTGCTTGCTCTTCCTCCAGGTGGACCCTCCAAAACATGAGGCATGGGCTGTGGAGGGATAGAGAATAATGTCAAATACTTATAGCACTGTTGATGTGATGAGATGTGATAAGCCTTATAATCGAAGACACAATGCATTTACGGTATGAAACTAGTTAGAACCACCATCATAATAATAAATTGCCTTTTTTTTTTCAAATGCTTTTTTGCATTTTTTAATTCGCATTTGTAAGGACAAAAACAGAATCTTGTCCCATCTTTAAAAAAAAGAAAGGGAAAAAAAGCTTATGCACCTCAGAAACCACCACCTTTTAGACACCAACTTTATAGCTTTATTCTTGACAATGTTACTTTTTTAGTAATTGATCAGAGAAGGAATTCGTCAGCCATATGGAACGCTTGATGATAAAGTGGCAGCAAACTAGATATTAACAGTATTCAAATTGTTATTTTTATATGCACATTACATGTTTTAACAGTACTTATTAATTAAAAGAGAAAAAAATATTGAAACAAAATAAATATTAAATAGCGTCATCCTGTTCAGGAGTTTCTATATAGGCTTATGTCATCTTGTTCACGAGGATCTATAAGATCACTGAATAATTAATAAAGATCAAAATTAATCATACATATATAATCAATGAAAAACCACCCATCATTAGGCAACCACACTTTTTGGGGGATACCAATAAATTGGACAAATGAGTGCTAACAAGCATGTTTAATCAAACACAAGGAAGCTCAGGTTCCATTTTGCTCTGCTACAGCAGGTAGGGGTTGCGAGATTAATCTCATTCAGTAGTCCAATAATATTTTTTAACTAGGCAAAAATAGTTAGAAGTATTAAAATTCACCAGACAGAAAAGCCAACTCTCTTAAGAGGAAGGGTCACAGAATAAAGTTTTTACCAACTTTATCTTTAAACTTGCTTTGTTGTTGTTAGCCAATAGAACCAAAATTAATGGAACTCTTATGTTCAGTCAGAAAATAGGGAGCTGTTGATAATTAAATAGTACTGCGTCTCATTGTTTTTTTTTTATTGTTGCTAAAAGGAAGCAAAAATAGGAATGTGCAAGGATTTTCGCGCTAACATTTGTTTCAACTCTAGGCATACTAGGATTTTTTCCAGCTTTTTCTTTGTTTACTTGTTGGTTAGAATTTCTTCAAAGAAAGGCAGCAGTGGGACTAAAAACCTGGCGACAACTACAAGAAAGTGCTGTAAAAGTGATAGCACAGCACTTAAATGAAACAATACAAATATACGCTACACAATGTGCAGTCGACTCTGGCTTGAGATCAAGTATGAAATATTTCCAGACTAGAAGGCTAAATGTTATTAGTGAATTAATTAGCTGACTAGTCTATGAAACCCCCCATCCCAACAGCTGGCAGGGCTTCTCATTGAACCCGAAAAGCACAAAAGATGGGCCCTTTAAATGAGCCACAAAGCAACCATCCAGTCTCCCCAAGCAGCTTCTCACTCTGCATAAAAGATACATGACCTGTACTGGGATTGTGTGAGAGAGGGTCCAGAATTTCACATCCTCCATTTCTGCACTTTTAATATTTAAGCAGTTATGTACAAAGTACAGTCGATGTCTGCGCCTCGGAAACGGCCGACAACGCACTTTGCCCTGAGTAAGCCAGAGAGCTTGGTTTAATCTGAGTAGGTAATGTTACTCAGTGAAAAAAAACGAAGCATTGTGAGCACTCTACCTGCAAACCAGTGGGGACTTCTGAGGTCTTAAACTCTGATACGTCGTCTAATGACCGGGAGGTCCTGAAAAACACAATAAAAATTCTATGTTAGAAATTACAAAACCTAACAAGCAGATTATACCTTCTAGTTCCTCAGCATAGGAAGAAGCTGAAGAATCCTTCATAATATGTACAAATTTCATACCTAATTTGAATAGACGTAATTATAATAATAATATTATTATAATATAATTATGTTGCTTAAATTGAAGCACTTTTCACAGATGTATGTCACTTTGTAAGCATGAATAATAGGGTACACACTATACATTTAAAAACATTGCATAACATGAGCCATACTTCAACATGCGAGTTTTCTGATCCTCCTGATGTCTAGCCTCTTTCAATGATATCTCAGGCTGGGTGTTGCTCTTTCCCCGATTTAATAGGTCCTTGGTGCTTGGAGTGTATTTGGGCTCCTTAGACTCTGGCACTTCCAGGGGTAGAGTCGAGGGCCTGACTGGACCAGGTGCAGTTCCTTTCTTTACCTTCTCTTCATCTTCAGCCTCTTTCTTAGGCTTGTCAATTTTCTGGGATATGAAGGTATAGTGGTCAAGTTCTTTACAGCTCTCATCTTTACCAGCTGCAGCTGCACGCACACTCTCCCTCTGGCTATGCTCTAAACCGCGCTGCCTTCTCAGCTCCCTCTTTTCCTGACTTCGAGAGGCAGGAAGTTTCCCCATTGGTGGAGCTCTGGACCTGCCTGGATCAGGATGAATGGTGCCAGTTTGAGGGCTTTTGACATCTTCCTCTGCAGAAACACTGGAAGAAGTTTTAGGGAGGGCAGTAACAGTAATTGTTGGGGTATCACTGACTGTATTCTGATTACTTTTTCCTGGTAATGCAATATCAGAGGCTTTGTTAGCTTTTTGGACAGCTCCTGTGTCTTCATTGTGCTTCTCTAAAACAACCAAACTCTTATTGTGTTCAGGTGTTACTCGAGTATCCTGGAACTCTGCTTCATGCCGAGGACCAGCCTCAGTCTGCTTGCTTTCCTTTTCCTTAGAGTTCTCCACCATATCACTAACATCATTCTGTCCATCCATTTTTGAGGCAGCCTGATTATTAAGTTGCAGCTCTGGTTCTGCCTTCTTTTTATTCTGTTCAGCAAGCTTTGTTGCCTCTTCCTCTGCCTCCTTCTTTCTTCTAGCTGCCTCTTCTTTGTCTCTCTGTTTCTTTGCTTCCTCATGTGCCCTTCTGACAGCTTCAGCTGCCTCCCTCTCTTGTCTGGCTGCCTCCTCTTGTGCTTTTCGGGCCACCTCTGCTGCCTCCTGGTCTCGTCTGACTGCCTCCTCCTCCTCTTTCCTTCGTTGAGCTTCTTCCTCTTCTCTCTTCATCTTCTCTTCCTTTAGAGAATTGTACCTAAACAAAAAAAATCATACTGAATCAAAATACAAAAGATCAAAACCACCTCTGAGTGCATATGATGTACATATGCTCTTTATAATTTCACCTTCTTCGTGCGGACTGGCCTCGGGCCAGAGCCTGGATTTTAGTTACAGAGGCTCGCCGGTTCAGGTATTCAGCTCTCTGTTTGAATCCTCGCCATGCTGCCTGAATCAGAGTCGCTGCTTGACAGTGTCTTCTTCTGCAGTCCCGCCATGAGCGCTACACGCAAACACAAACACTTAGACACAGGTACACACTTTCATCTTGCAATATACAAAGTAATATTTATTGACGGAGGTGAATTTACCTGAATAATGATGGCTGCCTGCTTCATCTGAATGAACTCCCACCTCTGCAGTTTAGCTCGGAACCAGCGCTGTAGGAAAATAATTTTGCGCATGACATCTTTGTGGAGTGTGTCGTGAAGCTTTTGTCTCTCCAGCTCTTTGAGATACACCTAAAAAAGCAGAAGGGATTGGTAATGTAACAAAATCATCATATCTATAAAACATGATATGCATCCCACTATACAGTTCAAGTTTACCCACAAAATCCCAGCAATACAGTATTACTGCATAAAAAAAACTAATTGCTCATTTCTAAAACTTTAAAGATTAAAAGAGTAAAAAAAAAAAAAAGACAAATCGCCAATATCACTTTTTGTAGTGAAAAATAACACTATCACCCCATCCAGCAAAAAATTATGCGTGAAATGAACATGAACCTGCTCTCGTTACTGCCCTATAGAGACGGACTCTATTTAATATAAGCAAGTTTAGTTTAAGGATAAACATTCATAGCTAGTCAGGATCTAATACCCATTGAAGCGAACATAACTACATAAAATGAATCGCCGCCCCTGTTTGTATAGAAACCTTCTCCATTCTTATGGACTCAACATTGTTTATGAGCAGCAATGGTTTCTGGGTACATTTGTCTTGCATGGCAGGTGCAACCTGCCAAACAGGGAGCTGACCTTGGTTTTGCCAATCTGGTATGTCTTGGGGTCGAGACCAAGGTTCTGCAGCAGAGCTGAGATTTCTTCTGGAGAAGATGCATTTTTTGGCAGCAAAACTCGAAACTGCTCAATGAACTCCTATGGGAGAAATAGATTATTATACAGCATATACTTCTAGCAACCACAGCATAAAGGTTTCTTCAGATACAAACATCAGTTATAAACATGGCAAATTACATCATATTAAGAAGCATTCAAATGGCATATTGTATCTATAGCCTACCTGAAAGGGGTACTTGGCACCGTATCCTGACCTCCTGATGCGTACAGTTTCCAGCATGCCTGTGTAACGTAGCTGTTGCATGATCAGCGCTTCATCAAAGCACATCTCCTTCTGCTCACATATAACCCATTTCCATTATTAGAATTTCTTTCAGGATGTGACACATTAAGCATGGATTTTTGTTTTTAATCACTAATTATTATTATAGTCATGCCTGGTGTATCTTTTCCTGGTAAACTGATCTTGAGGTAGATATTTATTTTGATCTAACCTGGCATCAACAGGAAGTTTCCTGGCACTTCCTGGTTGCTGGCTTGCTTGCAGAATAAGCCAGTATTTTCAAGTACTTAAAGTGTTAAGGATCTAACACTATCTCTAGAATATGGTGTGTGTGTAAGAATGGAAAATGGAGCACCTTTTCGGCATTTGAGCGCAGACAGCGGATAAAGAAAGGTTCGGCCTTCGCCAGCGTTTCTAGCAGCTTGCTGAGAGAGGTCTACAGGAAAAAAAAAGAAACAACTTACTGCTTTACTCATTCTCCCCTTATTCAGGCATCCTTGTTTTCAGGGAAAAAATACAAACAAGCTAATATAGGGATTGACCTAATGGTCAACTTAAATTTAAATACAAAGCATCATTTTTTTAAGATTGTAGAAGATTGTTAAGATTCAAGATTGTAGACGATTATCTTGCTTTCATTTTGATTTATATAGCTTTGAAATATGTTAGCATGTTGGCTAGACTTTTTTGCATAAATTTTTGCTGTTACCGCAGAATATAATTGTGTGAGGCAGGGACAGGGAGATGCTGTACCTGGAACTGAGCACTGATGCTCGGGGGCCTCTTCTTCTTGTGCAGGTGAAGCAGAGACTTGGTGGTGCGGTCATGAAGGCCAACTATAAACTTCAGGGAGTGCGAGTCCAGCAGGTTCTGCACAAAATATGAATAGACACATAGCACAATGTATACAACAAATCTGCCAAAATTTTCACAAAAAAAAAATAAAAATTATTCACCCTCAACAGGAAAAGAACTAAATAAATATAAAGACAAGAAGATGTGTAAATTTTTTTACCTTCGGAATTAGTTGCTTGGGTTTGATGTTTTTGTTTTTCCTGTAAGAAAGAAATACGAGGTTGAGTGTATGATGGGATAGGGCTGATGATGTTAGTACCAGGTTATTGTGAGTCATGCATTGGCGAGGGGGATTAAAGGGGGCATCTGAAGCAAAGTGAATGAGAGAGGAGACCATTGAAGGAATGAGAAGAGAAAATAATGGATCATCTCTTTTCTCCTGAAGACAAAAGCTCCTGTATTCAGGTGCCTCATAAAAAACACTTGATTATATTGAATGGGGATTCATGTTTGATACAACTCTATTGTTTCAGCTACTAGTGTTTTAACACTACTATTTATGTGTTTTTCTTTTGCCA
Source organism: Leiocassis micropogon (assembly GCA_028565275.1). Taxonomy (NCBI): domain Eukaryota; kingdom Metazoa; phylum Chordata; class Actinopteri; order Siluriformes; family Bagridae; genus Leiocassis; species Leiocassis micropogon. The sequence continues at coordinate 11,904,904 of JAOVVA010000004.1, read as the reverse complement.
AAGTTCAGTTGACACTGTAGTTTTTTTTTCTTCATTTTTGACACACTTTAAATGTAATTAAACAATACAGATGAACTTATTCTCGATGGTGAGTGCAAATACGTATTTAGATACTTTTTGCTTTATTATTTAAGGGTTTGTATGGCCCAAATCCTGGAGGATTTTGAAAATGTGTGTATATGGGTTGGGGGTGGGGGGGTATTATAATAATAAAAACCCACCGCAATTATAGTTGTCAACGATGATTTAAAAACATAATTATAATTTATTTACATGGTAGTTGAATGTTAATGAATTGAAAGCTATTTGTTTCTAATAAACAGCCAAAATGCAGGGTGTTAATAATGTCTTGTATTATTGTACACATTTAGATTATATTTAGATTATATAAAATTTATTTGTAATGATTGATGTCAATGAAATATAATTTTACTGACAAAGTTTCCTGTCCAAGAAATTTTAACAAACAAAATCAAGAACGCCTAGTGTAAAGAGAAACAGGTTAATTAAGCTAAATCATGCAGAAGGTTAGGAACCGAGTCTAACAATTATTTAACACTTCTATGAGTGGGATGGTTGTGCATTTGGAAGCTAGAACACAAACAAGCATGGCAGGCAAAAACAGTTCAGAGAGCCTAATGAAGTTTAGCTCAAGACTCGTAAATACTGCATCCTTTTACCTGGAGCAGCCGGGCACAAATTAGTGCCAAATATGTTAGGAGGGTCTATTAAAGCAGCATGAGTTCAGGAGCATTCACTATAAATCTGACTTTTACAACTTAAGTCCATTCGAAGCTAAGCCAAGAAAAGAACGTCATTCGCTAGAAGGTATAACGCTGGGGACAGCAGGCTGGGGTCAACAGTTACGGTGTCTTTCTGGACCGACTCACTGAAGATGGTGGCGTGGGAAGCGCAGGCGACCCCAGGATTGAAGCAGCTTACGTGGGTCTTCGCCATCCAACTGCAAGTCCTTAATGGAGCTGATAATTTGGGCATGCATGTCGCTGATTCACATTTAGAGAGGGGAAGGAAGGTGTAGATGGATTGAAATAGGATGTTGTAAAAAAGAACAGAAACCCAACAGTAAATTATGCACCTCTGGAAAGGGTAGGTTCCTCCACCAAAGACACCAATGTGCACACAGTGTACAAATATTACATCTCTCTCACACACACACACACACACACACACACCATGGTTGCAGATGGAGAACCACAGGCAGCTTGAATTCTAATCACAACCACATCGGTGCCATGAAGACTCGCCATCCTGCATGCCTGTGACTCTCATCTGAAACCACAATGCTGAACTCAGGGATCTTAATCAGGAGCATGGTAGTGCTGTTATAAAACCATGCTGTTGTGAGTGCAGGGGGAAAACAGTGACATGAGAAAGTCCATGCAGGTGTTACTCTAGAGATATTGGTGTTAACTGGTGATAATTGATTGCCTCCATGTGGTCCATGCACTTATAAAACCTACCACACAGCTCAGGAGGTCAAACAGGATGTGCTGGCAGGGGAGGCTACAGGACATGTTAATAAACCACTAGTCTGACTTTTATACCCTAATATTGGCTTTCTTAATGACACCTGTATTATGATATAGTGCTTTTTATTTAATTTCCTAGCTCACGTTTAAATTAGAATTTAAAAATGTGCACTACCATACACCTCATGGATTTATTTCACTCATCAACTGACTACATAATGATTATTTACTGAGCATGCATTAACTTCAAAAGAGAGAAAAAAATAGACATAAGTAAGATGAAATAAAAGGTTATAGACATTGTTTCCCCCCGAATGGTCCACAACATCACATGTAACTATAAAAGGGATAAAAAGTCGAACCCTTAATGTAATAGGCAGCAAACTGCTGTGATATAAGAGGAGTAAGACACTAGTTTTTGTTACCACCCCAAAGTTGATTATTTGCCTATAGCACAACCTCCAGTCATAGACCAGTGTTCTACAACACCATGACCACTGGATTCCAGTGCTTTGCACCCATTTTGCAACCGAGACAAGCAGAGGTCTTGTCATAGGACAAAGAAACTATTCTTAAACTCCCTGCACTTGTTCCCGTTTATTCTGATTAACAGCAGCATTGTGTGCTCCTCTTTTAGTGACAAAACCACAAAGCAGCTTGAAGTTTACACATACATATTTGTAGGTCTATGTTCAAAGGCTTGTGCTCTGGCATTATAGAGAGTTTCTTTGACCTGAGCTCTAGCTGTTTGTACAAGTAATCAATGACAAAGAAAACACCAGCTCTTATTGTAGCGATGTATTTTCCACCATTACTCGTTCGACAGAATATATTTAGTGCATAATCCTGAATAAGATTAGCACAAATAGCATGCTTTCTACACCACGAGTTCATAATCTCCATGTCCCAGTCCTGCCCACTGCATCCAGCTCTTCCTGCCAGACCCCCAGCTGTGCTTTCTCTCCTTCACTTACTTTTTACTCTCATAACTAGCAAAGATGTCCTCAAAAGCCTCTAGGGGGCGCTCCTCTGAGAGATCAAAGGAGAAATCAAGCATAGAGGACCGGCTGTAAAGGAGAAACAGCACACAGGCAATCACTTATAACAGAATGAACTAGGAGGCAAATCTGTGATCATTTTCTACCAACCCAACTGAGGGAGGATAAGGGAAGGAAAAAAAAAAGTCATAGATAGGAATGACTAGGAGAAGCTCACAGGATGGCTGAAGGCAATAAATAATACATAACGGATTATTGTCATCACTTTGGCATCAGTATTTAAAATGTAAAGTATACGTGAGTGGGGTATGATGTCTGCTACGGGGTGGGGGGAGGGGTCGACTTGTGAGAACCTGCCTGTAGTGCACCTCCAGGAGGTGAAACAGGTCACATGACCATCACACAAAAGCAAAGGATAGGAAGAGATCAAGTTCCTTACAGCACTTCCTGCTTTCTCTTTCTCTCCCCTAAAGCCACAAGTAATCTAAGTTTAAGTCTTACCGATACATCCTCTCAATGGGCGTGTTGGACCGCTGCAGCTCTCCCAGTGGAACTCTTGAAACAGGTCTAACCACACCTGTATGAAAAAAAACAAAAAAAACACACGCCCACCCACACAAAATGTAAACCACATGCACAGAAACATTTGATTCCCATTGAAATAAATTCAAGACTTTGAATTCCTGACTCAAACAATACCTCCTTCTGTTTTTGTTCTCAAGTCTGCACGGGTAATCGTCTCAAATCCAGCCATGTGTCACGTACCACACGCTTTCATGTGCAAGTTAAAAATAAACTTGATTTTTATTTTTTTCACACTAATCTGCTTCTGATCTTTAAAAGCTAAACTCAACAGAAAGTACCAGAGGTTTTTGCGGCCCAGTGGCGTCCAGCGTCGTTGAAGGCAGCAAGGGCACGGATGGCGGCGCGGAGGATTCCCCAACGGAACATGGCCACTGGGTCCATTCCAATCAGCTGGCGGACATAGGCACGATCGCTGCTGCGCAACAAGGCCACAATGTCTGGCCGCATATGGTCAGTGTTCTTTTCCCGAAAATCCTGCCAGGATTTGAACATGAGTTGTTAAAGATGCCAGAAAATAGACATAAGTAAGACGGAATAACACTTTATAGACACTGTAACATAAGTGAGAACAGGAACTAACTTGTTTCCCCTGAATGGTCCACAACATTACATGTAACTATAAAAGGGATAAAAAGTCGATCCTTTAATGTAATAGGCAGCAAACTGCTGTGATATAAGAGGAGTAAGACACTGTAGTTTTTGTTACCACCCCAAAGTTGATTATTTGCCTATAGCACAACCTCCAGTCATAGACCAGTGTTCTACAACACCATGACCACTGGATTCCAGTGCTTTTCACCTATTTTGCAACCGAGACAAGCAGAGGTCTTGTCATAGGACAAATAAACTATTCTTAAACTCCCTGCACTTGTTCCCGTTTATTCTGATTAACAGCAGCATTGTGTGCTCCTCTTTTAGCGACAAAACCACAAATCAGCTTAAAGTTTACACATACATATTTGTAGGTCTATGTTCAGAGGCTTGTGCTCTGGCATTATAGAGAATTTCTCTGTACAATAAGCAGACAAGCACAACAGCTGGTAAATACTGCCCATTTTATCTAAAAAATAAAACACAAAAGGACCGTAATGACAAAAGAAAATTACCGTTACCATTTGAAGTTGATTATTTGTCTATAACAGCAAAATTTTACTTTTACACTTACTCAACATTATGCTATCAGTTACAATTATTAATTGTCATTAATCCTTTTTTATCCATTAGTAGGTACAATCAGCCTAAAATGTTCTACTTATTTGTTACTGCTTTTTCTCTCTCTTGAAATTATAATGGGTGAAGAATGCTGCTTGTCATGGTACTGAGAAAATGCAAGGCATAAACTAGAGTAAACAAAAGTAATTTGAATTTGAACCAAATAGTCACCCCTAGCAGAGCTTTTATTATTATTATTATTAGTAGTAGTAGTATTTAAACAGTATATTTGTTTGATCAAAACAACTAAATGGTATTGAATAACTAAAAGGGATAACATCTAAGATGTTGTTGAAGATGCTCAAAATTACGGTAACATTGAAGGCCATGCAAATGTCATAAATGTTTAAGTATTATATAGTTGTGGACGTTACCTTGATTTGGTACTTGACCTTCCCAGCAAAATGGAGGATGACAAAAGCTGGCTCCATCACAGGCGTTGCCACAAAGTAGTGGTTTCTCTCGTGCTGCTGCTTAAATTTAGCCAGCAAGGTTATATCTGTTGCATGGGGAAAACTGCAGGGACAAGAAAGAGACGCACAAAAAAAACAGACACACAAATGAGAAATGCAGATAATTTTTTCTAAAGTAATAAGCATGCAAAATGGCTCGTTTATACATTTTATTGTACAGAGTACATGACAATAGGGGTAGACAATTTAGAAACCCTTGGGACAAAACTGTTTCTTCTCTGTGTTTGTCCACTCCTGACAAATAGCACAAAGATGATGGTTTGATATTCTAGTCTTACTTGCTCTCCTCATCCAATAAATAGAAGAGTCCAGTAGGTTTCTTGCTGATGAGGTGAATGCAGCCCACATTATCAGTGTAGTCAATGTTGTGCCATGTGATGCCCTCAGCCTGATACTCCTCCTGTATATCCAAAACGCAATACAAATAACTACATAAATGTATTGTATAGAAGAATTACTTGTCTAACATGGAACAACACTCAACTACAAGCAATGCAAACAAACACGCGCACGCGCACACGCACACGCGCACACGCGCACGCACACGCACACGCACACGCACACGCACACGCACACACACGGTATTAAAGAATATGTATGGTCTGACCTGCTCCAGCTTGAAGATGTGCTGGTTAAAGTAATACTGCAGCTGTTCATTAGCATAGTTGATGCAGAACTGCTCAAAGCTGTTGGTCTCAAAGTCCTCAAAGCCAAAGATGTCCAGAACGCCAATGGACAAACACTGAGTGAAAAGATAGAAAGGCTTGAGCAAACATTGATGCAAAATGAAGTCCTCTGACTGCAAAACATACAGTATATTAATGCAGGTTGATAAACTACAAATTTGCCTGTTTAATCATAACACTGACAATTACCCTTCAATCTTAGTATTGTTAGTATGAACAGTAGTAGTAGTATTACTTTTATTTTTAGAGGCACTCACTTTATTTTAGTTTTTTGACAGATATCTATTGGCATATAAACATCTATTACTACCTATTCCTTTTCAGTTCATCAGGGGTGAAGTATTCACATTTGTATTCCAAAAACACTTCTTCAGGCTATCTACTCTTGCTCTTGAAGCTGCCTGACTAGACTTGCATCACATGTTTGTGTTGTGGGAGGGTTGCAAACCTACATCCACATGTACAGTACACAAAAATTAGGTTAAAAAAAAATACAATTTGGACCAACACTGTTTGTTTTTTATAATCTGCTTTGTTCCCTTTAATTAATGTTTTATTTAGAACATACATACGAACAAAATGTTAGGAGCCCGTTTAAAAACACGGCTGCAAAACATCTTTAGGCCATGAGTAGATCTACATGCGCTCTGTAAGCATTTTAATTTATTGCACCTCAACGTTAACAAAAGCTCTTGACTTGTATCTGCGTGATTTAATCCAATGTGACATGTGTTTGGTTAATTGCATAATTGAAAGAATAGTAATAGATTCTTGCACTAAGTATGAGAAGTGTTCCTATTATTTTAATTATATTATAATTGTATTTGTTCCATGTTAAAATAATTGCATATTACATAATAGTTTTAAAGATTAAAAATTAAATAAAACAATTCTAAACAGACACAAAGTAGGTAGTCAAAGCACCACCCTGTTTAGAGTGGCAAGGCTGGGCAGAGATGCTTATGTTCATAATTTTGTGTTATAGCCAGAACCTGTCACACTCCTTTCTCCTTTGCTGTTATATAAGCTCAGAGAGGACTGTCTAATTTACAGTAATTACTTTTTTAAAACCATATCTTGTAAGCAAAGATAAAGATACAGTTGCAGTAGCAACCCTAGTTATAGTATATTTTATGCATTCAGGAAATTAAAAAAGTAATGGCATGGAAAATTCTGTGAAAAACTTCCCATCTGATAGTGAACATTGAAAGGTTCCCTCACTTGAACAGATTCCTCCATGTCCTTCTTATTGAGCAGTGCATGATTGATGCGCAGGACAATCCAGTCAAAGAGGGCACTGTACAGAGACTTGGCCATGGAGTCCCGTGCTGTGATCGCCTGAGAAGAAGGGAAAAAAAGGCTATTTATCTTTGAATATTCTCAATATGGATCACTGTACATAATCTGGTTTTGTACTGTGTGCGCGCGCGTGTGCTTGGGGGCATAAGTGGGTGAAATATACCCAAGAAGTGCAAACGTAATGCTATTTTTCCATGAAGGCTGAGATAGGTGAAATACTAAAGAGATGGTCTGCTGTACCTCACTGTGGCTGTAGGGAAGTATCAGCTTATCATTGGCTGTAACTGTTTTCCTCTTTGTGAGTGCCTCAACTAGCAGCTCTTCTTTGACCTGCAAAAAAAAAACAAAAAAAACCCACAAACACACAGTTGGACATAAACTATTCAATGGCATCAACTGTGTGAATTGATGCATGAAATAACACCTTTGGTAACTGAAGAGAGGACAAATACATTAAGAAAAAAACAAAGACTGGGTCTTTGTGGCCATGACACAATACTCCTCGTTATATCGTTATAAGAAGTAATACAGCTCTGCTCAATTAAGCTCAAAGTAAGAGCAATTCTTATAATAGACTCTTGCACTAAATTACCTTAAGTAGCTCTGAGAGGTTAGCGAGCACCTCAGGGGGTCCCACGTCCAAACCCTCGTCCCTGCCTGTGGCCTTCTTGCTGTAGGTGACGTTGCCCAGGTACAAAATAGCGGAAAGCACAGAGAATATTCTGAAAGATAAGTAGAGAGGAGTTTACACTTTGCCGGTTCTCTGTAAAACCTGTCTCATTAAATAAAAAATAAAAATAAAAATAAAAATGTTTACAGCTGCTAACAATGTAACAGAGAAAAATACCTAAATGTATCAATAATGAGATAAAAACAGTATTTAATTAATTAAGTAATTTAATTCATTTAATTTAATTTCTGTGGTATCATCTGACATGTGAAAAAATAAGCTCATCAGCTTTAATGTAATCAGTGATGTATTTATTTCAAGTTGAAGCCCACGTACATGTCTGCCAGTCTTTCTCTACGACAGAACTCTCTGTCTACCTTATTAATACAAAAAAATATTACATTTCTAAGGTTAAGTATCTTATGCCTTGTTTATGTCAAGTTGTACTTATTTCGTCATCAGCCAAATACACTCCCTGTTCTGTGATTTACTCTTTAATTACCGATGAGAAATCTAGCTGAAAAAGTAGATTAAAATTAAGTTGTTTCTCAAAATGACTCCAGTGCATTAAAATTAACTTATACCACTTCAGCACTGTTTTTTCAGCAGTAAAGATATTAAGTAACCCCAGTAAAAAAAAAAAGTAGCTTATTTTAAAGTAGATAATTAAATCCGCTTTTACTCAACATTTTTATTTTAGCACATGATATTGTGCCCTCAAGTTTGGGTATTTTACATGCCCTCACCACGGACTGCTGCGGTAATGTTTGCTGTAACGACCTGCGTTTTCTCTCATAGTGGCTTTCCACATTACTGCTTATCAGCAGGTTTCGGTACATATGAGACAAACTGGTATCTTACTCCTTGTTTATGCCAAGTTGTATTTAAGAGTGAATCAGAGATGAGAAATCTAAAAAGTTAATTGGATAAAGATTAAGTTGTTTCTCAAAATGACTCCAGTGCATTAAAATTCACTTTACCACAGTGCTGAAGTAGTATAACAATGGTAATGATATTAAATAATTCCATTACAACTATTCAGTTTAGCTTTCCTAATTAATATTGATTAGTGCAGGTGTTTGTTTACACTGAGCAAGTAGCTTATTTTTAAGTAGATTAATCATAGTACAAAACGGTTCATAACATCGCTTTTACTCAACATTTTGATTTCACTTATGGTGCAGATTAAACTTCAGGCAAATACCCAAGTACTGCCTAAGTTTCATAAAATTTTCTCCAGACAGTTTTGCATGATGCTATGACAAAATCTGTCTGAGCAGACATACATACAGACAAACAAATGAAAAATTCTGAGACTGGTTTGGGGTCCTACAATGTATGAAACGTAAAAATATCACTGAAAGAGCGGGTTCTGGTCAATGTGCAGACAAAACCTCTCTTTTATTTATATAGAGATGAAGCTTCCTCACACCACCCCTCTGATGATTATTTTCCTATAACAGTACAATACTGAGTGTTTTATTCCTTACATAATTTACTATGGTTCAAGAACATGCTTCCTTTTGAGCCAACCTAAACTATGAATCAACATGTGTGGAGTGTGAGCAAAAAGCTGTACGAGTTACTAAATGCAGTGACTCAATGGCACTAAGCTCCACAGTCATTTGTTTACTTTTGATGGAACGCTTAGAGCAAATAAGCTTAATCCATGTCTACAGGAATGTCACTAGGCGACACTAATATGGTGTAGGACACAGTGAGACTTCCTATACTCCAATACATAAACTTCTCCTCGTAGTTGAACACTGGGACATCAGTGAGTGTACTTGTTTCAAAATAAATTCACCATGTTTGTTTTGAAGGAATGTGCACTAGGCATTCACTGAATGCTGTTTCATTTTCCACCCAGGCAACATTTTTATACTTTCTGAGAAGTTAAACTGAGAATTATTCTAATGTAACAAGTAATAGTAATTAAGTGCATATCTCAGAATTTTTAATTCATGCAGATGTTATTTCATGACGAAATAAGCACAACTTAACAAACATAAACTAGGCATAAGATACTTAACCTTAGAATTTTTTTTTTTTTTTTAATTAATAAGTTAGACAGAGAGTTCTGTCGTAGAGAAAGACTGGCAGACATGTCAAGGGGGTGGAGTTGAACCGTATCCCACTCCTTCTGTAAGCCTGACCATAATCCCTAACCCACAAGATGCCTTCGGTTGAAATAAAGCCAAGTAGAAGATGCTGGATCAGGACCATCGTCAGACCAGACTGGTTCTGCAGTGCGGGGAGTTTTAAAATGAGTGTTACCGCTGACAAAAAGACAGGAAGCAGAGCTTTGGGATTGACAAGAATGGACAGCATTGGGAAGGAGTATGTTAGAGATACAGTGCAGGTAGGAAGTTTCGGGGACAAAGTTAGAGAGACCAGATTAAGATGGTTTGGACGTGTGCAGAGGAGAGATGAGGGGTATATCAGGAGGTGAGACGTTAGAGATGGAGCTGCCAGGCAGGAGGAGAAGAGGAAGGCCGAAAGGAGTTTTATCGATGTGGTAAGACGGGGTGAAAAAAAGGTTACAGAGGAAGATGTGGTAGACAGAGTTAGATGGAGACACATGGTCCGCTGTGGTGACCCCTAACAGGAGAAGAGCCTTCCCCAATCACACAAACAAACTAATACCCAACAGACACAACATTGTTGTTGCGTAACCATAAAAAGAAAATGTGCAGCACGTCATGTCAAGTCAAGTCAGCTTTTATGTTTATGTCAACCATATATAGTTCAGTACACAGTTAAACAAAACAACATTCCTCTAGGACCAAGGTGCTAAATGCATCTTCCTTGTCTTTCGGCTGTTTCCTTTCAGGGGTCGCCACAGCGAATCATTTGCCTCCATCTAACCCTATCCTCTGCATCCT
>JAOVVA010000004.1:11870563-11885686 GCA_028565275.1 Leiocassis micropogon | reverse complement strand
ATGGCCACCATGGTCACCACCCATCTTGAAAAGTTTTCCCCCTCACATATACTAATGTGCCACAAACAGGAAGTTAAGATCACCAACCATTCCCATTTTATTAAGGTGTATCCATATAAATGGCCCACCCTGTATAATAAACATCTTTGCAGAAATCCTCAACCTATCAACTGTTAAATAAATAAATACATTCAAATAAATCTGTTCAACAATATAGAGACCAGTAAACTCAAATAAAACTGATTTTCAGCTGCACTACTGTCAGTGCTGTTGTAGAAAAGAAATCAACTTCTTCTGGACAAACAGAATCCAGGATTCAACACTGCTTTTGTGTATCACTAATCCAGTAACTGAACCCTTTCATCGTTACTGTATGATGTGGTACTAATGCAAACATTTAAACTAACAACAGATACTATGAAAACTGTGATGCAAAGTCGAGCACTTGTATCAATCAACCACCAAACCAAAATGTGACCAAAAACTCTTGCTTCTGCAGCTCACTACATGTACAGCCTCGTTCTACAAGCAATATGTCTGCAACCTGATTCTATGTTGAAACTGAAAAAGAAAAAGAAAAAACGTTTCTAAATTGTTTATTAACTCTCCAAACAGAGACTGACATCACATTCCTTTACATTCCCAAATATTTCCCTTGTGTCTTGAAGATTAAGCTTTTAGATGTCAAATTTAACTCTTCCAGTCTATCATTAGTCAAAACGCATACTGTTTATATGCAAAACACATGCAAGCAAACCATTTAAAATGTGATTAAGCACAGACATGAAACATTATTCCTTAGCTGTAATTAGATTTCAGCGTTAAGAGATGTGCAGTGGATAAGTGTGCAAAAGGCTGGAGCGAATAAAATTTACTACATATTTTTGATGACTTCTGAACCGATGTTGCACTCTAATTCAGTCGCTTGTTAAATGTCTGAAATACACAGCACAGTACAGCGGTAGCCATTTCATGTCATTTCATAATGTGGAAATCTCTCACAGCTTAAGGCTGAGAGAGCAGCAACATTCAGAGCAGCCAAAAACATGATTTCATGTTGGACTCGAGCTGCCTGTGCATTTAAATACGAAGGCTGGTTCTGTTTCAACAGAATGTTTTCGTGGTCCTTTCCTGCACAAGCAAGGAGGAAGTAGCAGGCCAAAGCCGAGAGTGTAGCGGGACGATGGCCGTGCTGACAGGAGGGAAAAGGACGTCTAGTTCTACATAAACCACAAACAGAGTGATGGTTCAAAGGGGATCTCACAGTCAGCATCTTCTTTCACAGGGATATTCTAAAAAGGAACTATGCTTTGTGGGATATTGCGAAAGACAGAAAAGAGAAATGAGTCAAAGCAATTCGAGCAGCCTACTTTGAGTTGCAACTGATAGTTTTTGACCAGTTTGTACCCAAATTACATATGAGGAGTCTAGTGTTTTAGTTTTACGTTGGTGTTTTTATCTCCATGTTTAAATGACTGACTGATTCTGTAAGTCGAAGGATATTTTTAAGGATGACGTCTCTATGCGCATAGATGCATACAGAACAATCAAAAGTAAACAATACGATAAAATATCTAAATCCTTCTTAGTCCTATTTATTTTTGAGAAAAAACCCTTTATATTGTTATTTTATTATGTTGTCATAAGCTAAAAGAGAGAGCAGCTAACCCTCAATGAGGTGATGTTTTTAAAAGGTAAACTCATAAGAAGTCTATAAACTTAGAAAGATGTTCAAATGTAAAAAGTTGAAATTTTCAATAAACCTGCACTAATTTGGCTCTTTATTACATTGGTAGCTGATGATGACAGTCATTTACTTCCAAAAGAAAGCACATTCAAATGGATTCATGGAAAAACATATGGAAATACCGTCATATATAAGACACACATCAAGCCTAGAGTGTAAGGTCATGGTGGTTGTAGCGATGATGGTTTTGGGCAATATGCATGATAATTTGACGATTCCTAATCACAGCAATACAATGGAAAGCCGCATAAGCAACAGATGCACAATCCAATAAAGCTGTAATTCACCCAGGCTTCATAATTAGATTTAATCTCTACGGACTATAATTTGCACTTAACAATGCTAAATATACAGTGCCTGCTGCCTGCCGTTGCCCAGGATCAAATTAAATCCCCTTATCTCAAATCAATATACAAAGACAAAAGACAAGTGCAACCTTGCATGACTATTCAGATCAAGTTTACATCCAGACAAACTGGCAAAATGTGAAATGGTGAAGACAATTATAATGCAGTACCAGTTTCTAAATATCTGTAGGGGTAGAAAGAAAAGAAAACAGTGACAAAAGTTGTATCAGATATTTTTTAAAACTTTTGACTAGTTACAAAACTACTGGTTAAAAACTTTTGCTTCTAATGTGAGGGCAAAACACAAATTTATGATATATGCTAAACTTGTAATATCATGAAAGATAGCCAGTTGTGTGTGTTAATATATAGATTATCCTCATCAAATCAAATGAAACATGGCCCTTCACATCAGTAAACTTAAAATTTAAGTACAGTGGAATCTTGGATTACGAGAATAATTCGTTCCAGAAACGGGCGTAAATCATAAATTTTCCCATAAGAAATAATGGAAACTCAAATCATTCATTCCACAGCCCAAAAAAATAAATACATAAAATAAATTAATACAAAATATAAAGTAAAAATAAAAAAATTAACCTGCACTTTACCTTTAAAAAAGTAAATAAATCCCGACATATAAGTGTTTCTATTTATGCACGCAGGCTCTGTGTGTGTGTGAGAATCTAAAGTAAGGGGAGAGGAGGAATCAGTCCCTCCCTTCACTCCCGCGAGTGAAGGGGCACGGTGTCAAATTACTCACTTTTAGCTTATGACGCGCACACACATAACGACAGGCTGAAACAGAAAATGGATTTTTAACCTCTCTAATGAGACTTTCTTTGGCTTTACACGCGCACACGTGTGTTATAATAAACAGTACACGCACGCTGTACATACACGGTTACAAACACAAAATAAAATATGTTTTACGCGCACACACGTGGTCACAGTGTTATAGTAAACAGTAAACGCGCACGGATGTTGATTATACCAGTGAGAGTCGCGCACTAAGACCCAGCAGGGGAGACGATTACCCACAATTCCGCAGCGCAAGAGAGAAAAAACATTGGCTCAGTTGTGATCACGTGACCCTCGACGTCAAAACAAGAAGCGCATGCGTGATACATGATACTCGGTACTCGTAAACCAAGACTTGCTCATTTTTCAAGTCAAAATTTATTTAAAATCTTTGCTCATCTTGTGGAACACTCGCAAACTGCGTTACTCACAATCCGAGGTTCCACTGTACTTATTAAAGTACTTATTTACTTTTAAATTGATTACTGTGAATCAAATCTTTGTGGTTACTTCATAAATCAACAGTCCGAAATATATTTGTTTGTTAACTCGAACACTGACTAGTATCCATTTCACTGACCAGTTCACTTTTCTGAGGAGCTCCAACTCCAGCTCTCATATTGCTAAAAATAGTGGTTAGATTCTTTCGAACAAATAAAATGAAAGTTGATGCATCCATGTGTTTCCCATTTTGTAGCTTGAAGTCATAGTAGTCAGAACTGTTAAAAATCCCCACTTCGTATTTCTGTTTAATGTAGCATTTTACTTGCCTGGTGGGGGAACAAATTTTTTTCCCCTCCAAATAATCCAGAGCTCAGAGTATTAAACATTTGGTCTGGGACAATAAGTCTAGTAAGCGACATCGGTAAATAATAATAATAATAATAATGAGATGCCGAACTCAGTACTAACACACCTAGAGGCTGTCTTAGCAGGTATTTGGATCTAATATTAAAGCAGAAAAACAAATTTGGACAAATACAGATATTCAACTCATTTAAAAAACAAGATTAATTCCTACCTCCAGGACAGGTCCCGCTCCCAGGATGGTCCTCTCTACCCCGCTGGCATATCCTTTTTGACTCAGCGCAGTCAGGCAGTGAATTAGGAAGTTAGTGCTTTGTGTTTTGCCTGAGCCACTCTCCCCTGATATAACAATGCACTGGTTGATCCTCTTGTGCAGCATAGTGTAGTATGAGACATCTGCAATTGCGAAAATGTGGGGCTCCAGTTTGCCCAGCTGATGGTTTTCGTACATTTTGACATACTTGGGATTGTAAATGGGAAGGAATTTGAAAGGGTTGATGGCAACAAGAATACTGCCAGCATAAGTGTAAATCTTTTTATTCTGAAAACGGCTGCGCAGGTTGGACAGGATAGTGTCCTCATTGAGGATGGGAAGGTTGCACAGGTCATTGAAGTCCTCGTGGCATCGGGGCAGAAAGCCTCGGGCAACCAGATGTTGAGATTCCTGTTCTCTAACAACAGTAGGAAGATCAGCATAGCAGATGGTGCCATCGCAATTGCGTTCCTGCAAGATGAAGTAGAATCCCTCGTTCTGCGCATGCTCTTCCTGAGCTTTTCTGGGCCACAGCAAAACCCTGTGCACAGGCAGATCCGTGGCCTCCAGGACCCACTCCTCACCTCCGCTCTCCTTCACCTCAGCCAATACATAGCGCTTGGCGGCATCCAGGCCCAGGGTGTTGGCCGCATCCTGGATGATGGTGGCCGCTGTGGCTTCCTTGCGCACTCTGAGTATGCAGCATGGTGCCGTCTCCAAGGAAAGGCGGGGGTAGATTTGAAGAACAAAGGCCCTGCCATCTTGGCTAGCTATGCCCTCGCCATCTGTGACACTCATTCTGACTCTGGGTAAGTCGTTTCAGCATTACGCAAGGCCTTCCCACTCACCATCTAGCACCTGGACAAAAAAGAGAAGAAAAAAAAAGCATCTTAATATGGTATCAGTGCTAAGCATGGTTAAGCTGAAACTGAAACATGCTTGAACATGATTGAGTGTGGAGGGAAAAAAATAGCAATTTACTTTGCCCCATCATAGCTACATGTCTGGACAATCACAAACTTGTCAAAGCATGACACCAAAATTATTTGTTCAGTGAGTTTTTTTCGAAACGTTACACTGCTAACCTATAGTCATAACCAGAAGGCAGATGCTAATTTGTCACATTGAAACCATATGAATGGGAGGAAAGCCTTGCCATTTTGGATCTATCAAGGCCCTGTGGCATTTTGCACATTGCGTGTTCCTAACCAAAGGAACACACTTAGTTTGTGATTAGGCATACTGTTCCATTCTGGGTGCATAAAAAAAATTGCTCAATAAAGACAAACAAATTCTACTCATCACTAAAGACAAAAAACAAAAATAAAATGTAAAACAATTTCATAATTTTATTTCGGGCTCAATTCCCGCCCATGTATGGAGTTTGCATGTTCTCCCTGTGCTTGGTGGGTTTCCTCCGGTTTCCTCCCACAGTCCAAAGACCTGCAGATTAGGCCAATTGCCGTTCCCAAATTGCCCGTAGTGTGTGTGTGCCCTGTGATGGATTGGCATCCTGTCCAGGGTGTACCCCACCTCGTGCCCTAAGCCTCCTGCAACCCTGAATACAGGATAAAGCGGTATAGATGATGAGTGAGTGAGTGAGTGAGCATTTTTTCACCAAAATATCTAAGGAGACACATTTTGTTTATGGCCTCAAAGTGCAATATTTCAGCTGTGAGTAACAGTGTTCTCTCCTTACATCACATGTAAATGACATTCAAAACAAGCTGGTGTATACATTTTATCTCAATGTGTTTGTTACTGTGGTTTACTAGGAGGAGAAAAGCACATTAGTTATAAACATACCAGACAAGTAAAAAACTAATTTTCTACCAGTGCTTTTAAGTCAATAAAGGAGGGGAACTTTAGTTTGTCAGTATCCCTGCATCAATCAGAATTTGAACAAATATGTAGGAACTATGGCGGGAACGCACTCAATATTCATAATGGTTTTTTTACCTGGCAATTAATTCAACTTCTTGTATATTTGATTTATTATCTCCTGGGCATTTTTACACAGTTGGCCGAAATATAAGCAGTAAAGGACCTAGCTGCAGTACCAAGCCTTGTCTACACTTATTTGCTGTTTAGGACTCGAGCATCAATGTAGGCGCTACACAAGCTCCTTACATATGCAATGCATTTTTCTCCTTATATGTTTTCATGCTACAAGGGCAGGGTTAACGCAGGAAGATAGTCATACAGCTGCAGGCAACGTGATGTATATCTATATATACACCCAAGGCTAAGCCACAAAGTTACGTCATCGGGGTCAACATCGGCATAGCAACCGTATCCCATTCTACATAACAGAGCTAAGAATCACATTAAAAGCAGAGTTACTTTTACCACTTGGAGTTTTTTTCTTAGAGTGTTTTATGCCTCAATTTACCAACAATTAAAATTGTTGTTCATTAAAACAAAATGATGCCATACACTTTATCCATTTATAGCTCCATTTATTGACATGGAAACAAGTTTGTTCCTTTGTACTTTATAGTAGTTCTCCCACCTCCATTCATCTTTTTGGGGATTATCTCAATTACAATTGCCTCCTTTTGCTATTCTAAAGTAATTATGTACAAATTGCTGTAGTAGTGCAAGCAATTTCACCAGGACCTTGTTTCACAAAAACCCACTTCCCTGTCAAGCACTTTTTCACATTGTGAGCGTCTCACTTGTTTACTCTGTCCTTTAATGCATCTCAGAAATGAAGCATGGAAAAAAAGTAAAATGTGCAATTAACCATGGCCCTATTTTCAACTGCTACTCTGAATTAAAATGAATTCCAAAGAAATCCAGTTTCACCAAATAGCACACGTTTACATCTACATCAAGAGAACCAAATATAAATGTATCATTTATGACAGATCAGGAAGACAAAGATATGCATTTACCTGAACAACAACTCACTGCTGAGAAAAGAAAAAACAAAGGTCACATTTGAGCTTCCTCAGGTCAAACTAAGTTCAGCTAAAGTAGAGTTTGGGAAATAATACCACAAACAGTTACATATGAGAAGGTCCATAAAGACAATTGTATGATACATTAGATGTAGAACATACACTGGACTGGAGGTTTATTAACTAATGGACAGCAAAACAGTATATTCAATATTCCATCTTCTACCACAGTGCAGCTGAATTCTCAAATTTGACTGGTCAGAAGACATTAATTTCATACTACCACATGTCTCTGATGACCGGTCTATTGCATTCCTTATCACTTCTACAGTAACAGCTCATTTATTGGATCTTTTACCTGCAGATACGCCAAGACTATGTTGATGTAACTTTCATGAAAGGAGTCATAAGTGTAAGCGCTTTGTAACTGTACAGTTAAAAATGTAACCAAGTTTCCCAAATGTTTGGGACACAGAAGTTTACACTTTAGTTTCTTTTTAACATTCTGCAGGTTTTTGTCTTTTTGACTTCAAGAGAGATGGTGAAAGGAGGAATGGTGAGAGAAAATGTTTATAGCTGCTATATCTCTGTGAGAATAGGAACTAACTTTTTGCACAGTCATTCTGCAACATTAAATCTCACTATAATCTGTTCAAAGAATGTTGTGCCAGGCAAAAATGAATTGTAAGTATTCGCAAATTGCTATGGTAAAAGCTGAATAACAAATTTTGGACTGCGCTATACATAAAACACTTCGGCATGTTAGTGGTGTATCACAGCACAATCTGGCATTTTTATTCCGCACATATACTGTAGCCCATCCTAACTCAGAAACTCATAAGAGAATTATGTTAGGGGTATTTCCCAAGTCTTAAAACCTTCACATCTGTTTGAATCATTTAGGATATGTGTCATTACTTACACTGCTAGACAACAATGATAAAGCCATAAATATATTAGAACTATAACAACAAAATCTTTGCATTAGATATATGGCAAACTTTAGACGAATAACCTGTCTGGGATATGGGATAAACTTGTACGCATGTTAAATTTAATTAATAGGTGATCTAAACTAATAAATTTTAAAAAGGGTTTAAAGTATGTTATACTGCAAAAAAGGATTGTGAGCACCCAATTGCTACAACATTGGAGAGCACAATTGCATTAAATATCTATGTATGGTAAAGCATAAAACGTTCCCTTCACTGGAACCCAGAGGCCCGACCCTGTTCCAGCAGGACAATTCGCAAGTTATATACACACGGATATCTAATGTTGTACTGTAATGTTTCTGTACACGAAACAATACCTAGAAATACTTAACGTGGCATCATCTCCATTTTTCTTTCCCTTTATATCAAGACGCATAAATGTAATGGCTGTCCTGATGACATTCCAGTGTTAACGGTGTAACCCCTGACATTGGAGACTCCTTCCGTAAACGCCAGAAGTTACAGAGGTAACAGTATTTGTCACAGCTGACACCTCAGGAACGCCATTTGACTTGTTTGGAAAAGAAATACTACAATAGTTTTTAAATAATTTTAAAGTGACAATATTCACATGACAAAATATTAAGCAACAATGTTCATAATTATTGTATGCCATTTTCATCCACAAGCACTATAGACAATTTAGTGTTTCTTCGCATCTCCAATTAATTTGGTAGCAGCAAAATAGAGTTTCCATAAGAAACTGGCCAATACGTTTCAAACTTTTTATAAATAATGCACTATTTACGTAACTGCAACAAAATGCTGCATAAAAGTATACATAAAAGTTACAAGATCAATCATTATTGCATTTAGATTCAATTGAGACAGAGCACCATTTCCATGTTTTTCCTAAAAGTAAACAAAGCACTCTTCTTTCTTACTGCTGTAATCTTGAGAATGCATACTTTCCAGGAAATCACCATTCTGACCCAAATTAAATGACCCTAGAAAGCCTTAAGAATATGAATGCTGCTTGCATTCTGGTTAAACTGGTAAGGGCTTGACAGTTTCATGAAATATCCAGGGCTCTTTAAGATTTTAAGCATAAGTGAACTACAACTCTGGTACAAAAAAAGTCACTGAAGTATACTATGGCAGAAAGATACTCCATTACATATATGTAATGAATCTGTAATCTGTATAAAAATTTGTAGCAGCTGCCAAAAGTGACATTTGAGACCACTTCAGATGAAAACGTGAAAACCCGGTGCCCTGTTAAGTCATAAAGGCATATTTACCACTGATTTAGAGTCACTACACTGTCATGTTTAGTAGCAATAGTAAAGCTGCTTGACTGATCACAAGCAACACAAACATTTTCCGGCATTTAAACGTCCACGGACCATTTATGGCTACATTTACTAGCCTGAAGTGACTCAATCTCAATTTTTGTACCCTAAATGTGACACAGATCTGATGTTTTATGGCTGTCTGAACGCACAAATGCGGTGTTTTCAGACTCAATACGAGTCACTTTCATATATGGTCCTAGTTCGCACAACTAGAATTAGGAAGGGAAGATCGTTATTCATGCAACATTTTGCTCTGCGGGCTCTAGCAATGGCAGCACAATGATTTTAGATGAATGTCAGATAAAAATCACTTGTAATTACGGAAGTGAATCGTCATGATATGTAAATCCGATCTGACAAACAAAAAATATGAATTAAACAATATGGCTTGTAACGTGAATGCAGCCAGCAACATGCACGATAATGAAAAGCTGCACACACACGAGAAACCATTCTGATGACTTTTGTACAAAATTTCTCCATAGTTTAAAAAAAAAAAAAAAAATTTTAACAACAGTACTTTTTCTACATTTTCCCCTGCTGATTTCTACCGTAAAGATACAAAAAACTAGTTCATTCATTCAACCTTGCACCAGTCAGATCGGTCTTAAAATCAAACCATATCCATAGCTTTCCTGCTTAATTTCCAGAAATCAATATAAAACTAAAGCAAAAACGCAAAGCAACCACAAAAAACCTTTCTGGTCAGTTGCAGCTAACCATTTCATCTTCATTGACATCATCATCAAAATACATTTCTAAAGCCGTTGGAGTCATCTTGAGGTGAGCTGAAAGGAAAAAACCGAGCGTTACACATTTCTGTAATCTGCATCATTTCAGATAAAGAAATTAAAGATAACTGATCTCTGTTCTCTGTGCTCAAGTGAGGTTTGAGGTTTCTCTCTGCAGTTTGTAAATGTTTCTTTACCTTTTTTCTGCTGTGGTATTTCTGATCTATGCACTTAATGGCTACGTTTTAGTCCTGCACACCTCCGTGTTAGTTTGTTTTTCTTTTCTGGTTCGGTAAGTGTGTAACTAAACTAAATCAGTGTAGAAGCATCATGATCCAACTACAAACTCAAACAGAATGTGTTTGAGATAATCATATCACCACTACTGTTTACATGCGTTGTGTCATGTGATTTTTGGTCACTGGTTTAAGTACGAGTTTCTCCTGACTGCAAGTGAAGGATGAAAGACAATTTATTAGTCAATGGTGAGCAGACAGAAGTGATAATGTCAAGCACAGTCAGCACTGAACCACCAAAACTATTTTATTAGCAAACTAGTGACTTAGGCATGCATGTGTATGTATCTCGTATCTTCTCACTGTCTTTCATATTGTCTGCTTCCGATTTTTGTTTTTGCTCTCGCTCTGTCATTATCTTTTTCTTAGTCTCAGTTTCTCTTGCTCATGTTCTCCAACACTCACTCTCTCAGCCTGTGTATCGCCTGCTGCCTTTCTCTCTCTTTCCCCATCTGTCTGTCAACATGTCTCTTTCTAGCTTTTTCTTTCCTATGTCTCTGTCCCTCCATCTGTCCATTTCTACAATTGTTTGTCTCTCACCATTGCTGTTTCTTCTAAACTATTTCTTCAGCTTTTCTTTAGCCATACAGACAGCGAAAACACAAGCATCACTCAGTCCTCCCTTAGAGGCTGGATTTGAATATAGTTGGCAATACACCCCTGGCACTACATCCTGGAAGAACAGAACAAGTAAGAAGGAACGAGAAGGGAAGGGGGAGAAGGAAAAAAAAAACACGTCCTGAGGTAATTCAGCCATGGAGTCATTATGGAGGCCAGATGCAGCCGGAGTTGTTCTGAATGAAAAGGCTGTCTCCATGTAGGAATGCGTGGGTGGAAATAAAGCTTTTGTTTAAAGATCACCTCGATTTAAGGCCAGTAACTCTTTTAGCAGATGGAAGGGTCAAAAAAGAGAAGGAAAACAAAGTGCACAGAAAAAAAATTAATCTATAGTAGTCTCAATGTCTTCTACCCAATAGAAAAAGTTTTTCTTTTCATTTACTTTGTATAGCAGGATACGGAGTATATATTTTTTTAAACTTCTGAAAAGTATTTTGTTTAGCTGTGCTTTTTTTCTGTGGCAACTGATTTTCTCAGAAGGAGAGAAAAGCAAACAAAACCAGAGAAAAGAGGTCTGGATGGCGCTCCTGGGATGATTGAGTATCACGTCACACAAACCGCTCTCTTATGCGAATTTGACACCAGTCTTGGCTGAGCTCAGTAAAACACTGGTGGTCGTTTAAAACATCAGGCTAAAGACTCACTATGTTCAGGTCTCCTGCTGGGACACATGTGGTCCAGCTTTAGCCACCTAAATTTTTACTCCATTTAAAAAAAAAAAAAAAAAAAAGCAATGAGACTTGTGATTACAGGGCACACACAATTTGCATTAGCTACATGTCTACTGAAAACTTTTTTTTTTTTTTTTAAAGGCATAACGATAATGTGCTTGCTCCTGAACCATTGGGTGCATTAGGGGAAAAATAATTATTCACCGCATACTGTAGCTAAACATAAATACTACAGTATTAACTTCCGATGTGAATGCTTAATTTCTCTGGTTAGTGTTTGCCTTTTCTTCTCAGTTTCAGCAGAAACTTGACCATAATGCTCGAACGCTAACCTGGTTGCATTTGCTCAGCTCTCACTGGCATTTTTTGGTTTCATTAAATCACTACAAGCTGCATGCAGGGTTTGAGTCAATCCAGCTTGAATATTACACTCAACTGTTCGCATACAACTCAAAACACCAAACACTTTTTAGAAGAAAAAAATCTTTATATCTATCAAACAAATAAATATGTTTTAGGTTTGCATCTTGGCTACAGAACCAGAAGCCTTTTCCCAGTATTCATATCCCAAATCATCCAGCATTAAAATCGAATCCGGTTCCCATTAATATTCACAGCAACACAATGTGTGCAATGATGCAGGTCACGGAAACTTTGCGCGGGAAGTTTAAGCTTTAGTGCAGACATGTTCAAACAAGGTGGTTACAAAGTAGAGATCTTTAGAATTTTAGAATATACATCCAACTTTTAAATCATAAGTACACACATCCAGTTAGTACACGATTACTGAATATCAGAGGGAGGTGAAATTGTTTTCTACAGACATATTGCTTTTAAACCTGATACTAAAACTTTGTTGTTTACTTAATTCCTTTGGCTAAACAATGCATATAGATTGGTCAAGACTATTGTAAATCATTAAAGTCCACATAAAATGGTTTGAGCCACAATGTGGTCCTGCATGTTGATGCATTTCTTTTTGCAACAGGAAGCCAAAGTGACCGAGTATAAGTTGCTTGAACAGCCAACAGCATTCAAGACATACCACACCCTGCTGTATCTAACTGGCCACAAAGTTATAAGCAGTTTTGCTGTAGCGTTATAAATTCCCTTCCCTGAAACGAACAGGCTAAAAACTTGTCTCAAGTCAGCTCTAAAGACATGGTTTGCCATGGTCAGGGTGCAAGTAATCGAGTAGCTTGACACTATGGGATGAGTTGGAAAACCATCTGTGTACTAGGCCTCTTCACATGAGGTATCCTAACCACACTAGTACTCTTTTATAATTATAGGCTGTTAAAACGACAAAGGCGTGAACAATTCTGTCTCATTACAATTTGGTAGGCTCATATTGGTGTGATGGTCAGGTGACGCACTGAGCTAGCTTGGTGAACTAGTTAATATAGAGAACAGTGAAGAGATAACAGGGACTTTTTTTTCAGCTAAACAAGCAAAGCCAAAAACACAAAGAATTTATTACCTGCTAATGACCAGCTACTGTTGAGCAAGATTTTTTTTTTACTATCATATGTCTTTGGTATACAATTCTAAGAGTGAGAAACAAACCATTATTTTTGGATTACAGAGGCACCTTAAAAAAGCTTTAACTAGCTCATGTATGCTTAAACACATGCCTCTGCAACATGCAGGAGTGTGTACTGCAGTGCCCTAAACACATCTTGAAAGTATTATCCACAGCGGGATGCTATAATTCACTTGGATGCGACGAAGGACAGAATAAGGAGTACAATAATTAACGTCTGACCATACAATCACACTGCAGAATGTCTGCAGAAAACTTTGTCCTACTTTATCCAAGTGGGTTAACATTGCTCCTCCAAGTCTCTTTAGTTTTAGGATACATCCTTTGCCATTTTAACCGATAGCATTACAGCTCCTGTCATTTTTCAGAGCATGGCAAACTGGTGCTGTTGATCCTGCTGCCTCTGACTGGAAAAGCAGAGCTCTGGGAATAGCTGGCATATCCTAATGGAATCTGACGTCACTGAGTGGCCTCGCCTTTCTGACTTAGCTTTGCCATTCTCAACTCAGCTTGAGGGACGCCTATGACTGAAAGGCAGATGCTAAAAGAAAAACTGGTAACTGTTGGGGCTTGGAGAAGGTGCCATTTTTTTATTTCTCTATTACTTTTCAAATGGTAAGATATGTAGATTTTATTTTCCGGCAGGGTTATACAACAGAAACAGACATAGCAAGTCTTAAGCAGATTTTAAAAAAACTATCAAGGCAAAAAGTCTCACTCTTCCTAAATTCTTGCATTCTGATAATCAAAAGTGAATGTCTTTGAGACCACATACTTCTGATACAGAGTACTACACGGCACTGTTCTTAAGTTCACCCCCTTTCTAGTCACAATTACGAAAAAAAAAATAGTTAGCTTTGCAAAACCATTTAAATTGTGGAAGATCTGCTGATGAAATGTGGTAGGCATTGTTTTTATTTCTTATTTTTGAACGTGATTTTATTCAAAAGTAGTGCACAACTGGCACAGGATCTAATGCAAGTTTAAAGCTAAGCATTTCATCCTGTGTCATCCTGGACTTTGAACTCAAAACCTGTTTTGGGTGATGTTATCGTTTGCAGTAGAGCTGCACGATTAATCAAGAAAAAAAATAAAAATAAATAAATGACAATCTCGATTCATACAAGCAACCTAATTTCTGAATGACGATGATTCACTTGTGTGTATTTCCCTGCAGTCAGATCATGCACCACTCAAGTTCACTTATTTACTTGACAACAATCCCGGATTGCTATCAGTCAAGGTCACTTATTTCCTTTTAAACAGTGCAACAGAAAAGACTATTAAATTACCAATCAGGCCAGAGATTAGCAAATGATTTAGTTATACAACTCAATCACTTCTCATCTCTCTTCCTCATTCACAGCGTGCCGCTGTCACTCACATGACGTGTAACAAGAAGGTGGAGCTAAATGAGCTAACCAGTAATCAAGAGTTGGAGTTTCATGCCAAAAACGGTTTTGCACCCTAATTTTATTTTTGCTCGTTTAAACGGTCACTTACTCCATCAAACTCACTTGTGTTGTGCTCAAAATGTATCTCCTGCACATGCTCAATATCACAACACTCTGCTCGCTGAATTACAGCCAATCATATGTTTTTTTGTTTTTTTTACGTTCTGACAACCTGTTTCTGATTGACTCCTTTTAATGCTTTATGTGTTCGTTCAATGCGTATAGGTGTGTCAAACACCTACGTGGTTTGACTCGTGGTGAGCCACGGCGAGTAAACGCTCGACGTCCCGTGAGATTCCGCGAGGACCACCAAAAAAACTAAACGTTTAACTTTTCGTGCAGAAAAATTGGAAACATAAATCACTACGCTAAAACTTGCGGTGAATCGTGATGAACCGAACTTACAGCCACCAAGCGAAACCGCGTAGGTGAGATAGGGGTGTTACATTTTCTTTGGTTGTTGCAAGTTAATTATGCATTTGTTATTTTTATCAGCATATGGTAAATGTCTCACACACGTGCTAAAAATTAAAATACATATTACTGTCTGAGAGAGGAGCTGTGGTGTTGTATGAGGAGTGGCAAAGAAGTATGTTAGAGTGGTGCAGGACATGTATGAGAGCTGTAAGACAGTGGTGAGATGTGCTGTAGGTGTGACCGAA
>JAOVVA010000004.1:11841209-11870463 GCA_028565275.1 Leiocassis micropogon | reverse complement strand
GATTAATGTGGGAGCACAAAGTACCTCTCATCCCTCCCCTCTGAGAGAGCTCAGCCAATCAGCTCTCTCTAGACCTCATGTGAGAGGTAACAACCAGCGATCTCCGGATGATAGGGCGAGCACTTTACCACTGCGCCACTCGGAGGCCCTGAAGAAGACATATTACTGTCTGATCAGAGACAGGCATGTGCAGTTCTAATTGGGCTATATCAAAGTATTAGATAATTAAACCTGCAGTGTTGATTTGAGCTGTTACACAGAGACTCTGAGAACAGAGTGAAAGCTGCAGAGGAGTACACTGAAAGTGTGGTAAGATCGAGCAACAAACCCTTTGACAACAATAAATACTAAACTATGTATTTAATAACAAACTACCGAACACATATTTACCTTATGCTGATAAAATAATAATAATAATAATAATAATATAAACTAACATGTGAGGAAGTTCTGTAGTTGTCTGAAAATGTGATAGTTATTAAGTGTTACTGATTCACATTTTGCCAAGAATTGTGTAGCCCTACTTTGCAGTACTAATAAATTCTCAACATCTGGAGTGTCCGTCATTTACCGGCCAATCACCTGTCCGTCTATCGAACAGTGAATAAGCCAAAGACAGATATATCTGAAGTTAGATCTATGTGAAGTTAGAATACATGCATGATGTCAATGCTTCAATAAGAGCAGCACATAAACATGTCATAACTCTCATGCTTATTACAAACCGTCCCTTTAAAATGACATGCATGTGGAGCAAAAATGAAGACACTAGGTCAGGCCAGAAGGTCTTTTGCATTCAATATAAAAAGACTACACAACATCTAGTAGCAAAAACATTTGCTCACAACTTTTTGCTGAGTGTGTGAACAGGATGTGCTGCATCATGTCATAGGTGTGAGCCACACCTATGACATGATCAATCTTTAGCTTATAGTTAAGCTAACTGTCCATTGGACACACAGCATGACTTTCCCTTCACTCCCTTCTCTAGGGCCTTACCTCTTTAGGAGCGTGTCCGTGTCCAGGATGTGAATTAATCCTGAAAAACTGGACTTCAAATAAATTGTCGTCATGTTTCTCTTGTAAACTTGTGAAATTCAAATATTCCTTATTTTAGTCCATTTACAGCAGCATCCAGAGACACATTCCAGCTCAAATGCGCTACTGAAAAAAGTCCTCAGTCCAAACGGACACATTTGTATACAGACAATGAAAACAGTTGTCCAGCTCTTGGCTTGGAATTTGCATAAAGGTGAAACAAGCTAAACCACTCTCATTGCTCCATGATCACTGGCTCATTTATTATTTATTTTTTTCTGGTGATGAATTCTCGTACAGTGGACATTTAGTCTTGAAATCAATCCCTAGTCAAGCATATAAACAAAATGTTAAGGGTAGGGGGTCCATACTCAAGAGGTCAACAAGCCTCCTGGGATTCAAATTCTGGTCAATATCACTCTGAAGATACTGGCCTTGCCAACTACAGAACACTTACAGCATATTTAAAAAAAGTTTTAATATACAATGTTATTTACAGAGTTAACGCAACGACAAATGTAAAAATAGCTCACAACAGGGTTTGCATGAATAAGCCAGGATTTCTTTTTTTCTTGGAGCAATTAACAATGCCTGTAGTACTTAAATCTTTCTCTAAAAGCGCTCTCTCTCGCTCTCTCTCTCTTACACACACACACACACACCTGGCACTTCCTGTATGAGCTCAGTGTCTGGGTTTACACTGAGGACATGGACAAGAGAGCCACACTGCTACTGAACCACTCACCACCAATAATCAACTAAAGAGTGAGAGAATGTTTTCCAAGGCCTAAACACATGGCTGTCTGTCTGACCGGAAGGCTGACAAAAGTTGTTTGTGATGAATCATGGTGTAGGTGTAAGCCATCAGACACAAGCAACTTAGCAAAGATTTTAGATCCAGAAGCACTAACACCTCTAGGATCAAGTGTTTTATAACTGCTCTCAAAATTAATTACACAGAAAGCCGAGTTGATCTTTATTAGCAACTTGTTAACAGCTACAAACCTTATTTCTAAACAAGCTGCACTTCCATTAACTTTCTCCGACAATGTTTGGAATGAAATGCTGGTATAATTAAGTATCTTTTCTCTCTCTTGTCGGCAAGACAAAATGCAGCTCGTCATATTACAGACAAACTGCAAAAAGCATAAACTTAAGCTGAAGACCTTAAGTTATAGCTTTCACTGTGACTTTAACGAATGGCTAACACCGTTTATGGAGCATTCATCATGCGAATGAACTGTTTCTGTAGAAAGTCTAATGTATTATAATAAGTGCGTAAAAAAGTGATTTGCAGCTGCGGTCAGAGCTGTTACTGAAAATTAATCAACAACCTCTGACTAATCAGATTTGAGAATCTGACAGTGCTGTGGTGGAATAGAAAATTTAACCAATGTATTCAGACCATTAAGTGCACTTAATTAAAGTCATGTTTTATTCAATATTGTCGGCATTAATAACATTTACAAGTTGATTGGATCTGGTGTGGCTCTCTGAAAATGAGAGTGGTCTGAGAATGGCTTCTGTTGGTTCCAAAAAAAAAAAAGAAAGGAAAAAAAAAAGGAAATGATGATCGCTGGGATTTTCACACTTGCCAGAAAGTGTTGCCCAGTGTGGGGGAAGGAGAAAGAAACTTATTGCTGTTTGGTCTACAATAGACATTTTTCACTGTTGGAAATTCTATCACATTTACTTATTTGTGATTTCTGTGTTATAGCCTAGAAATTTATGGTGTGAATCTTCCACATTATGACAAAGTTGTAGGTGGGAAACGACAATCAAAATGAACTGATAGGCAATGCATTCAGATTATGGCTTTTTCCACACTAATTCTGGGCTCTGAGGGTGGGGCTCATAATAACATTCTTGCTTTCTCTCTCTCTCTCTGTCTGTCACACACACAAAATGCTTCCAAATTGTGGACTGACAATTTTGCAAAATTCTGTACAATGGATTCATAGACTTGCTGCTTTTTTTTTTTTTTTTGGTGGAAACAGTTAAGAGGTGAAGACCAGCGGTCTTTGAAAGCATATCATTGGGCAGGAAAAATAGCAAACGTGCAGGTGTTCTTGTACAAGGTTATTTAAAACCATTTTTCATGATGTAAGCACTCGCATCAAAAAAGTGATCTATTTGCAGCACTGATCATAACAGCTCTTTCCCACCATCAAGGACACAGAAACAGGAAGTAACACAACAAGTGACTCCAATCATGTTACTCGGCATGGGATGACTAGTGCGGAGAGTTTTTACACCTGATGAGCAGCAGAGTTTGAAAGAAATGAAACCCACATCCCCAATTTCCAACAGGACCAGTTCTCTGGACTGCTCCTAGACTCGAAAACAGCACCGTAAACTTCACCAAATGTACAGCATTCAGTCCGGGAAAAAAAAATGCAAGTCCATGAAAGCTTGCAAATACAACATTATGCAGATCTGCACTTCATTTTCATCTTATTGTTGCTCTTTGTTGCATTTTTTTACTCTTAAACGAAACAGGTGGAGTTGCAGATGTTTATTTAACAGAAAATCAACCACATCTTTTTGCTATAAATTGGGGAATTGCTTCAAACCTGAAATCTTCATGACCAAGATATTTTGTAGCCCAAATTTGTAGAGAAAGTGGGTCGGACAAAGTAGAAACAGCACAGGGAAAGAGAGAGAGAGAGAGTGTATCAGACCATTCCCAACTGACCAGACCCACTTTTCCCTTACATACACTGTAATTATGGTTATTTTTAAAATTTGGCTCTGGAGAAAAAAAAAAAGAAAAAAAAAAAAAAGATGCCATCAGAGCAAAAGAATGCCATCCTGGGTGAATTCACTTTGAACATTTACATTTTCATTTAAAGTTTATGAACATTTCCATCACACCAAGAGTGCCATCCGTATTGCACACAATGTGACTCTGTTGATTATTTGGGACATGACTAAAAGCTGTGCTTTCTTCTCCCTACTCCCTATAAAGCACACACCCTTCAACATCCGTGTTAGACTGCATCGGACTACTTTCCGATTAAAGGCTTCACTTCACCACAAATGCACAAAAAAACCCTCACACTAGTGCATTAAGTTCTAAATAAACATTCTGCACATTTACAAGGTCTGTGACATCTTAGGGAATTTGTGGGCTACATCATTTTAGGAGCAAGTTACTATCGTCAGCATTGATATGAAATTAGAGAGGCCAACAAGAAAATCACAGCAGGAACAAAAAGGAGAAAGGAAAAGAACTAAACAAAACAGAGTTTAACCATGGAAATTCCTAGAGTATGTCAGTGGACAAGACGGTTTCTGATATTTTCCTGGTAAGAAAATAAGAAAAAAGTAGAATAATCCATTTTGGAACCAGAAAAAAAAAAAAAAAAAAAGAACATAGTCTAGCCTACTTTTTCTCCATTATCTCTCAAACTTATGGTAAACTCTCAGTCAAAATTCACAACTGATTATGGTGTCATGGTGCAAAAGTAGCAACCAGCAATTGTGTCTCCCATGTCCCCTGAAACTCATAAGTTGCTATTTCTATTCCTGCGTTTGGTTCATACCAGAGAGTCGATTCACTGATTCCAAGCTCTGAAATCTACATTTCTACCCCAAAAGGTCTGAGTATTTGCACACAGCAGGAAGTAAATTTAGGTTAGCATTTAAGGATTTCAGTTGGCAAGAAAATCAGTGAATATTTATTTTTGGCTTTATTTCAAATTCGTCTCTTCATAACTGAAAACCCCAAGGATATAAATTGAGACACAAATTTTGCTGCATTAATACTTTTCAATTATCCAATTCTCATCTATTAATAATCTGATCAAACAAATAGACATGCTTATCCCAAATCAGGACACTAATCAACTCCACTTCCCTTTTTCAATAAAAGCTTTTATGTAAAGTCCACTTTGCGTTATGTTCATACACACTGAAAGGCATTCTTCTAGTACAGTCAGTGAAGGGTTTACCACATAAGATGTGGCTATAAGTATATTACAGTGAATTAGCAATTTCCTGTCACTGTCTCATACAAATCCACGATCATTTCCAGCTTGGGTCATGAGGAACAGCGCTAGTGTTTTCCTTACTTGGGCTGGGTCTAAAATTTCATTTAAAAAATATGGCAAATAGTGCCCCAGGGATTACAGTATCTCCAAAACTACCACAAAAAAGGTAGCCAGTCAAAACTAAAAAAAATGTGTAAACATGTCACTTTTCAATCCCATAATTCCAGTGGTATGGAAAGGTCAGGACTTCTGATGTTATAACTCAGCTCTGAGAAGATGAATACAAGCCTGGCTGTATGGGAATTTATATGATTGATTATGCTTTGCGAAGATGTCAGATGGAGGTCTGAAATGATATGCATGAGTGGGCAGCATTGTGTGAGAAGGAAATTTGAACCAGGTATGTAGTTACAGTAACATGAACATGCTCCGACACTAACAAACAACAGGCAACAATGCACGCCTGTTGTAAACTATAGAAAAGTTAAGGGGTCGCAGCATTTTTTGCTTTTAAAATTTTTTTTTTAAATCATAAGATACTCTACAAATGCTTATCTTCATTCAATACAATCGCTCAATCACAATAAAAATATCCTTAAATAAGCAAAGAAAGATGTTTCAGAGCCCATTATGATATATTCCAGTGCAGTTTACTTTCCGCAGCAATCAAGACTTTATAATGTGTCAGATTAGACACCATACAAACTAATAAATGAAGCAAATCAACCATAAATTATTCAGACTTTCATTAATCTCAAAGACCATATACAAGACATCTACAGCTAAATTACAGATATAATGAGGCTCTGAGTCTACCCACTTAGCCACACGTAAGCAGAATGCGAATATTGATGCTTATATAGAGCAATTTAACCCTGGGTAATGACAGAGCTTTACAGTACAAAGTTTACTATTGCTGTGACTATAAGAGTTTAGGTTGAGGAGTTTGTTGGTGTTGACTTGTTTGAATGCTGAAAATTAAAAATAACACCACACGAGAACAAAATTTCCCTCTCCAATAAGCCTGGGCGTTTAACTCTGAGACCATGAACTGTTTGCCTACATCATGTCATAAGGTATGAAGATATTATACAGTAATGTATGTAATGCATCAAAATGTCACTTCAATCCAATTCTAACTTGTTGGAAGGCTCTCGCTGGTAGATGCATCAACTAATTTGTGGATGTGAAAGGAAAATAGAAAACCTTAACAGCATCTGACATGCCTGCATTTCTTCTCTCGTTTCCTTTTTCATGATTTGGTTTTTCCATGGCTCATTTATTACTCATAAATGCAGCAAGTAAGATTTGGGCCCAGTGTAAAACTGAAGAAAGATGGAAAAATGAGAGCACGTTGTACAGGCTTAAATAAAGGCCAGAGTCTGAAATTTTAATACCAAGCCACAATAATTACAATGCCATAAACGTTGATAATGCTAGAAAAAAAATCCTACATTTAATTGCAATGTTAAAACTGATATACAGTTCTTTAGGCAACAATGTTTTTCAGGAAATTTAAAAGAACAGTTTCTATACATCCACAAGAGATGAATTAGGCGTAGCATCAATGGCTTGATACTTGGTAGTATAAGTGCAGAAGTAAAACATGACATGCAGAAAAAGAAAACTAATCAACAGCTTGGTGTTGTGATACCTACTGGCATCACAGTTACTACACTTATGACCAAATATCAAACCCTTGCTCTAACAGTCAAAATCATGTTCATGCCTTCTAAATACTTTATTAATATGGTAGTCTGTGTGTAGTTTATCTGTTTTAAATTTAAAGAAGTTTGAGACATCACAACTGAACTACCCTAATAATACTGACAGAATAGTTTGCACTCCGATATTAGTTATGTAAACCTGTCTTTACGAGGGAGAAAATTTATATAGCAAAGCTGTAAGTGTATGGATAATCATGAGAATTAAAGCAGCCCAAATTTATTTTCTTCGGTCCTAAAAATGGCACACATTTTCAGTCAGAGATGTTTTACCAAAAAGCTTGTGTAGGTTTACTGAGTAAACTTGTAAGGTTTGTTAGCTATCTCGGTCTGTAACTGTGAACTCCTATTTCCGCACCAAACGACATAACATTCAATAATTTCTATAACAACTGAAAGGTAATAGTTAGCCACCTAGCTAACTATGCTACACGTTACAATAAAACATATAAAAGCTTAAAGATTCAATATTTCGTCCAAACACTTCTTACCTTTAAGTGAGTATCAGCTACATAGATAAAGATAGCAAAATCCAACAAAATAAAAATATGATCAAATTATTATCTTTTTTTTTTTTTTTACTTACCTTGCTTGGTAACCTAATTTTTGAACCGACACATGAATGTTCAAATATATCTCCCAGAATATGTAAGGTACATACAGTCCTAGCAGCAAAATAGTTTTTACTCCAGTTGAATTTGTTTCAGCTTTAATGCCAACCAAAAAAAACCTTTTTTAAAAAATCGTTAAATGTTAGCGAACCAGCTAACAAAGTAAGCTAGCGTTCCTCACCTTGGTCTTTCATGTCTTATCCCAAAACGTTTAACCTACATAATTTACAAAACAGCAGAAAAATCTAACGAATCGTTACTTTTCCTCGTTACAGTCGTACACGGCTAGTCGTCCTCTCACACATCCGGAATAAAAACTACAGTAATCAGCCGTTAAATCACTTTTAAACTCGGCTCGAGCTGATATGTCGCGGCCACTTCCTCTGGGTTCTCGAGCCCCAGCTGATGAGCGAGTTCCAGTCTCGCGCTTTGTGAGGGGAAGAGGGGGTTGGCTGAAAGAACAGGGACAGGTCTCGCGCGCTGCGTGCTCGCCCCCGCGAGGCTGGAGGTGGCGTAGACGGAAATAAAAGAATGGGACGTGAATTTACTGTATTTATGAGGTTTTTATATTGACTATGAAATTGTTTCTCACTCACTCACTATCTATACCGCTTAATCCTGTATTCAGGGTCGCGGGGGGCTTGGAACTTATCCCAGGAGACTTAGGGCATGAGGCCAGGTACACCCTGGACAGGGTGCCAATCCATCACATGGCACACACACACACACACACCCTATGGGCAATTTGGGAACGCCAATTAACCTAAGCTACATGTTTTTGGATTGTGGGAGGAAACCGAAGTACCTGGAGGAAACCCACCAAGCACAGGGAGAATATGCAAACTCCATGCACACAGAGACGGGAAGGCGACACCACCATGCTACCCCAAATTATTTCTTCACATATTTAAAATACATTTACTGTTCACATTGCATTTAATAATTTGCATTTACTAACTATGGGGAAAACAATATTTATTATATGTAAATTTTCTATAGGCCTACTGTGTTTACTTGTGAAAAAAAAAAAAATATGGGCAATACAAAGTACCTCCATGACTTTGTAGATTGAAGATTAGCTGAAATAACCTGAAGTATTTGTTTCCTGTATGACTTTATCAGTCTCCCACATCATTTTGGTGGAATTTGGGCCCATTCCTCTTTATAAATTGCTTCAGTTCATTTAGGTTTTTGCACATTCTTTTGTGCACAGCTCTCTTAAGGTCGCACAGCGTTACAATTGGGTTGAAACCTAGACTTTGACTAGGCCATTCCAAAACCTTTTTGGATTATTTTATTTTTCAGCCATTTTGGTGTGATTCAGATCATTGTCCTGTTGCATGACCCAATTTTGCCCCAAGCTTTAGCTGTCAGACAGATGGCCTCACATTTGTTTCTAGAATGCTCTGGTATACAGAGGGGTTCAAGATTACCTTAATGACTGCAAGGTGTCCTGGTCCTGTGGCTGCAAAAACAAGCCCAAATCATCGCGACAGTGGGTATGAGGTTTTTTTTGCTAAAATCTTATGTTTGGTTTTTGCCAAACATGGTGCTGGGCATTAAGGCCAAACAACTCAATTTTGGTCTCATTTGTCCATTGGACATTGTTCCAGACATCTTGTGGTTTGTTCAGAAGCAGTTTTGAAAACTGTTCTTTTAGACAGAAGAGGCTTTCTCCTGGCAACCCTTCCAAATAAACCATCCTTGTTCAGTCTTCTTCTAATTGTGCTGTCTTTGACTTCAACATTTAACATGCACATGGAGACTTGTTGGGGCTGAGATGTGGCTCTTGGGTTTTTTGTATTTCTCTGAGCAGTGCACAGCCTGACCTTGGGGTGAGTGTGTGACATCCACTGTGAGAAGATTGACAATTGTTCTCAATGCTTTCGACTTTGTCTTACTCACTGTAAAACATTGAAGTCCAAATTGTTTGGAAATGGTTTTATAATCCTTTCCAGATTGATTTGCAGCAACAATTGCTTATTTAAGACAACTGCTTATGTCTTTCCCCCTTGACATTGTGTTAACACACACCTGAATGTTCCAGACCAGCAAACTGCCAAAACTTCTTAAATTAATCAAGGGCTGATGAAGTTATATGTTGTTAATCGTCATATGTTGTTGTTTGTATTTGTTTACTACAAAGACCTGCCACGATCAGACCACTTTGTTATGTTTTTACACAACAACACATTTAATTGTTGTTGTATAATCAACTTTTACACCTGTGTATGTTTACAACTTGTACACCTGTGTATACACCTATGTTGTTCTGATCCAGTCATCTAACCGTCACAATCTGGTCCCCACAATTTTTCTCTGTTCCAACAAATCAATTTCAGGGCCAAAATGTTTACTTACTGTCTAATATATCCAACCCTTTTAGGTCCCATTGTAAGAAGAAATAGTAGCTCCTGTGACAAAGGCCAAAAAGTGATGGTTGATATTGATACACAATGGGAAAAGCTTCTCGCTTGAACCATTCACACACAGTGTCACACATGCCGCTCTACCTGCAACCCCTGTGTGTGTGCGAAAGGGGGTGTGGCTTGCAGGTACACCTGAGCTGAAACACAATCATTGTCTCCATTCTCCTGTTGCCAGCAGCCTATAAAAAGGCCACGTCACGCTTGACCATTAAGTGGGTCATTTCAGAACCTATACTTATGCGCATTGCCTGTGTCCGCAGACCCCCAAACTCTGACACATTTTTGCTGAGAAGAAAGCTTGGCAAAGCTGCCCGCGCCACCTGGTCCATGCTGCTTACCTTACCTGCTCAGCCCGCCTGATCGCGACCCAGAGGGTCACCGAAACCACTGTTCTGCTTCAGAGCGTAATATCACTAAGACTACGTACAATTAACCTTGCTTGCTGAACAATGTGCTGAATAAAGACTGCTCACTTGTGAATTCTGGTTATCCTTTTTTCTCTCAGCTTGTCAAACCCGTTACAATACGATGGGTCAGAGCAACTTGAAAACTGATGTTTCCAGTATCCAGCGGTCAGCATGTGGCCAACTCCCCAAACATGTGGAAAAAGGTTCTTTGGTCAGATGACAATAGCGTTGAACTTGGAAAATGCTATTTGTTTGGAACAAAAGCAACTTCCCATCGCCCAATCCACACAGTGAAGCATGGTGGTGGAGGCACCATGCTGTGCGCAATGCTTCTCAGCAACAGGGACCAGAAAACTGGTCAGGATTGATGGAAAAATGAATGGGGCTAAATACAGAGAAATTCTTGGAGAAAACCTGTTGCAATCTCCCTGAGATTTGAGAGTGGGATTTAGAGTCATTGTCCCAGCAGGACAATGACTCTAAAGCTACACTGGTGTGGTTTGAAGAAAAACATTTAAATGTCTTAGACTTAGTCAAAGCACAGACCTCAATCGAATTCAGAATCTATGGCATAACTTAAAGATTGCTGTACACCAATTCAGTCCAAATAACTCGAAGAAGCTGGAGGGGTTTTGTCTTAAAGAATGGGCAAAATCCCAGTGGATAAATGTGCAGCTATAATTGCAACAAAAAGTATTTTTCTAGTAATTTGCCCTGCAAAGCATTGACTTTTGAGGGATGAATAATTATGCACCCTCCAGGTTTCTATTTGTTTGTTTTATTTATTATTTGTGTCAAAATGAAAAACATTTTGTACCTTCAAAGCCATAAGCATGTTGTGTAAATCAAACTATACAAATGGGGGTTGGTGAATACTTTCAAAAGGCACTGTAAATCTACCCTGGCATCTGTGTGTGGTTTTATGTATCTATTGTACATCGTCTATATTTAAAAAGCTGAGCTGCCCTCAAACAAACACAAGGTGGTGCCAGTTGCAAATAATGCAAGCTTAGGATTTGGCATCACATAACCTGTATGCTGAAATCAATGCTCATCAGCCAGTTTATTAGGAACACCTGTAGACCTACAGACATTGATGCAGTTATGTAATGAATCATGTGGCAACAGAGAAATGCATAAAATGATGCAGTTACAGGTCACAAACATCAGTTCATGTATGATCTCAAAATGAGCTTCAGTTAAAAGTGTGATCTCTGTGACTTATATAGAGGCTGGGATCAGATGAGCTGGTTTGAGTATTTTAGAAACTACTGATGTCCTGAATTTCGCAGAGAACAGGTCTTAGCATTTAATGGTACAAATTATGCAGAAAAAAACACCTCCCTGAGTGATGCAAAAATGCCTTGTTGATGAAAGACAGGAGAGGAAAGTTGCCAGACTTCTTTAAGCTGACAGGAGGGTTATGGAAACTCAAACAAGTTGACAAGCATCTCACACATGTTGAACCTTAAGAAGAATCAGAATCCAGTCCTGCCAGTCACTGGACACATGATCATTGAAAGTGAACAGTTGAAGAGTGGAAAAGACCAAATATCCACTTTTGTTAAGTATGTTTCCACTGTAGTCTCAGTCTCTTTATGGCCATAGTGCTGTTGAATTCTGGATTCTGATTGATCATAAGATATATTTTTTGTCTGTACATTAGTCATAACATTGGTGATATCTTTACATTTGGAGGACGTTGGAGGACCCAAAACCAGTCTCAGAAAATTTTCTCTTTGTATGTCTGTCTGTCTGTATGTATGTCTGTATGTCTGTCTGTCTGTCTATCCAGTCAGATTTTGTCACAGCATCACGCAAACTAGCTAGAAAGAATTTAATAAAACTTTGCCAGTCCTTTGATCGTTGCCTGAAGTTAAACCTGTCCCATAAATAAAATCAAAAGATTGAGTAGAAGGGACATTATGAGCAGTTATTGCACATGCGTCAAACTGTGGGCACGTTTTAAAACGACTATTGAACAGAATGTACTGTAACAAAACTTTTGCAGTACTTAGGTATCTGCTTGAAGTTTAACCTACACTATAAGTAAAATCAAAATGGAGAGTAAAAGCAATGTTATGAACAGTTATGTGGCAGATTTAATAATAGTTTAAAAAAAGCTACTAATAAGCTACCTGCTCAATGTAAACAAAAACCAACACTAATAGATATTAATTAAAAAAGCTAATCTGTATATTTTTTATACTGTGAATTCTTAATATTTGCATTGTTCCAGAACAGGTAGTGTCATTGGCGGACAACAAAAGAAGTACAACTTACAGTAGCGTACTCAACCTGACAAAATTTTAGTTCTTTGTATTAATAAGTTAGACAGAGAGTTCTGCCGTACAGAAAAACAGGCAGACATGTATGTGGGCTTCAATCTGATTACATTAAAGCTGATCATCTTTTCCCGTCAACGATGGGTACTTCCGCTGGTCTTCTATAAGAGCAGCTCTGTTAATTGTGCAGCTGCAAATTACAAGTTCATATTAAAATGCTTATTCAAACATGGTCATTACTATAGTAACAGCTCACACAGTACATGCCACAAAGAACAGAATTAATTGTTTTATAATCAGTGATACAAAATCTGTAATTCTGTAATTTAGTAATTCAAAGGTGAATTCCTAAATCTTCTCTTCAAAACACTTCTTCTTTAAGTTAACTTAAAGGAAGAGAATAGAGAAACAGTTTTTAGAATGTGAGAACAAAAATGTACTTTTTTTCACATCATAAAAATATATCTGTTAGAAGATAAGATTGTTACTGTTAGACTGTTAGCAAATTTCTGTTTGATAAAAAAAAAAAAAAGCTTCAGGAAATGTCGTCAGGATGCCTCAGAGTGTTTTGTCTTTACTAATCACTTGTTACCTTAAAGTATGATGATTTGCATTTTAATCATACACACTACTGTTTAAGAAAGAGGAGTAAATTAACATAAATTAAATAAATAAATAAATAAATAATCTTTAGTTTAGTTCAATCAAGAATAATACATTTAATAAGATGAAGCCAAAGAGACAAGCACAATCCCGTTGCGAGAGTGTGTAGGTGTTGAAGCATGAAGTCATGGTGAAATCCCTGTATGACTCAGGGGTTAAGACTAAGACCTCTGCCCCTGAACACGTGTTTTACAGATGTGCTATGCGCTTTGCTTTATAAGGTATTCTCAGAGAGAGCTAGGATTCCTAGTCTCACCTCTAACGTAGTTTGCATACAAAAACCCCTTGGTAGTCAATACAGGGTGGTAACTAAATTTAATAGTTATCATGAATGTTAGTTTTGGTTCCTGAAAAGCTTGTGAACATAGAGTTAGTGCGAAGGAGTCGGCTTTTTGAGTCTGATTACCTAGGTGAAAATGTACAGTATTAGCCAGGGTTCCCCCCTTTTTTTAAAAAGATTTCCCCTTCAAATCTTTTAATTTCTCACACACTACCCATTCCCATCAACATCTGTTCTCTTTCTCACACCTGTACTGTATAAGTGAGTCAGTTTAAAGAGGTCATTCGTTCACAAATCTCTAGCAGGAAGATCATTTGCTAACTAATGTAAAAAAAGAAAAACTAAAAAAAATATATATATATATATATATATATATAAAATATTTATTTCTAATACGTACAGTACAGTGGATTAGTACCAAATCAATTTAGCCATAATAATATACAAAAAAAAAAAAAAACTAAAAAGAACCATCTATTTAGATTATCATAACACTGTGCTAACATAGTACACTAGCCATCCTGATCCCTAACAGAAAACTCCAAGATAAAAAAAATTAATTGCATGTGATATTTGTTGGTCGGTACTGCTGACGCATCATTTGCATACAAGTGTTATCCACAAACAGCTCTAATATATGAATGTTGTGATCCGGCCCACTTTTTTAAAAAAAACTTTTTTTTTGTAGAAAGGATGCAGTTATAATTGCAGTGTAGTTACATACAAACTACATAATTCCATGGAAAAGCCTTTTCTGTATCTGTTTGAATTTGAAATTAAAATTGTCTGTGCCTTAATATGTGATAAACAATGTTTTTATTGAACACGAAAGAAAAATAAATTGTATAAAACGCAACTTATTTGTGTAAGATTCCATGGTCCAGTTTTAGCTACCTTTGCTTCTACTGTGGCTAACTAATGATCAAAAATATCTCAAACTTTATCTGTTTTAGAGACAATAATAGCAGTGAGTCATCTGGGCGTTAATAAAGTCAAGTCTTACAGTGGAGCTGAGCCAAATGATTGACTCACTGAAAAAGGCTGCAATACTTTTTCGCTAAGTGGTGAATGTGCAAAACATCAAAAGTAAGAATTAAACTGAAAGTGACGTTTAAAAATGGTTTGTACAGTAATGGAGATTACTATGTTATGAATTCATATCAATAAAGCTTTTCTCATATTTTTGTGTTTGTTTACTGGTTTTCACTGAGTCAGAGGGAGGGACAAAGTGATAGTAGTGATAGTGTCAGCATGGTAAAAAGAGCTACAAAAACAGGATGTATACACATAATTCAATTTATAATAAAACCATTATTGTTAACCGATGTTTGATGACAATGACCCATGATTCCATGCCAGCTGTACATGCTGTAAGAATCATCAGGATCACACACTTACACATGGGCAATTTGGAAACATAAATCACCCTACAACACAT
Organism: Leiocassis micropogon; assembly: GCA_028565275.1. NCBI lineage: Eukaryota > Metazoa > Chordata > Actinopteri > Siluriformes > Bagridae > Leiocassis > Leiocassis micropogon. The sequence continues at coordinate 11,855,596 of JAOVVA010000004.1, read as the reverse complement.
ATCTTGGGACTGTGGGGAACCCTGAAAAGCACATAGAGATCATTGAAACTAGACTAGAAATGAGATTCAACTCTCTAAAGATGCAACAACTCTAACCACTAAACCACACACTGAACATCGGAGGTTCTTAGCTGTGGCAGGTCTGATGTGTGATGCAAGGTGAATGTTTTTGGTCACTCATGATTAGAGAGTTTAAATCCCATACCACCAGAGCTTTAGCCTTAAACGGTTCAGCTCTACAGCAGGATTGGATCCAGCTGAACGCTGTTTACTGTTTTAATGATTTCATAGCGTTGCCTTTTACCACAAAGGGCGTTCAAGTCAAATCAGAACTTTCTTGTGATTAAAGGTGTAAAACCGATTGACACTTACAGAAGACTTCAAGCACAGTGCAGTGATGAGATTCTTAGCCACAAGAAAACACTGTAAATGCAAATGTTTAAAAGACGGAAATGAATGACAATCTTGGTCGAAGTAAAAGCGAGCCCACAGCAGTCATTTCTGTGAACATTCAGTGAGAGGAACGCCTGATCCTAAAAATCGACAGATAACTTGTCACAAACTTGCAGAAAAGATGCATCTGTCTGTCATCATTAAATACATAATTGGATTTTAAAGAGAAATTAAGAAATGATGAAATGAAAAATGAAATTTTCAACTTTCAACATTTTTTCTGCATAGTCAAAAGTTCTGGTTTGACTTGAATGCCCTTGTAATATTAATCAGGAGGGGAAAAAAACAAACAAACCAAAACATGTTTTTTTAGGTTTTTTAATGTTTAACTGGAAATTTCCTGTTAAGAAGCATGTAAACACAAAGTTGGTTTACTCTGACTGGTTTTAAGTGTGATAGGGTAACAGGGCGTTTCACACCCTCATGTGTTTTTACTCTCATATTCGGTTTTATTGTCAACTAGTGAGAAGGTGGCTGTTAAGGGTGTAACTCACAAGGATGTGGTACGCTCTGATGTCGTCTTGTTTTTCATCTGATTCCACTCTTTCAGTTTATGGTATTAATTTGGCAGCAATTTTATTTTGCTAAAAAAAAAAAAAAAACAGGAAAGATTAAGCTTAAGGAAGATATACCATAAATTAATTCTTTTTTTTTTTTTAGGCATTGGGATCATTTAATATGAAATGAAGTTCAATAAGCTAAACTAAATGTTTTCTCTTCTCTTCTCTTCTCTTCTCTTCTCTTCTCTTCTCTTCTCTTCTCTTCTCTTCTGTCCTTTCCTCTTCTCTGGAGCAGTTATATTGGGAAGTCCAAAAACAGATATAAAAATGCAGATGTGTTCAATAGGTCACTCACAAAAGTCTGATTGAGTCTGACAGGTTTAAGTAGGTTTTTTTTTTTTTTTTTTGCTCACAGCTGGATGAGGTGAAGTGAGAAAATAAGGGAGGAGGCCACCACACAGACTATCAGGAGTTCCTGTTTGCTGAGTCGCTTCTGCGAAATGTTGGGCAACCTTTTATTTTTTTTTATTTGGCCAATATTCAGCTGTTGTAAGACTGGTGGCATAATGCAGTCCACTATTTGGTGATTTCTTAGTAATGTATTGCAGCAACACGTGTGAACTGTGATTGCATGAACAACTGCTGAAAAAAAAGGTAATGATCAAAAGAAATATAAAAATAATCCTAAATTGAAAGAAATTACAGTTTATGTGCCTGAAAGAATGGATTGTTTGGCATTTTTCGTTTCTTTTAGACTCATTAATAGATGTTATAATAAACACACATACACACACACACACACACAATACACTATATATATATATATATATATATATATATATATATATTTATATATATGTATGCACACACACACATAATGTGTGAAACAAGCAATGTGCATTTTTGCCTAGAAGATGTCCAAATTCTTCAAGTCGTATTTTAAAAACAAACTGTGAAAAAACTATTTCAGTTTATGGGCCCTTTTTCTATTGGGTGTGTCAAAACCTGCGACAGCAAGCTTCCTTCCTCGTTATAGCTGTGCGTAGAGGATGAGCACTCAGAGGATGGATGGCTGCACATACATCAGCATCATATGCATGAGGTAAGGCATATTGCATTGAAAATAACAATAAAAAAAAACATTGGAACTAAAATAAACATTAAAAGGACAGAAATATTCATGTTAATAATGATTAAAAAAAATGCAAACTGTTTAAATTATTGTGCATTTTTTTCTGAGTAACCTTATTTCATCCTTTTATTTGCATAAGACTTGTGTTTTTTGTTTTTGATGAACCAAACAAAGCAGCAAAATGACAAAGTGTAAACTAAGTTATTTAAAATGTTGACACAAATATAACAAATAAAGTCACTGAATAAATAGAAATCTGTTTTTTTAATTATTAGATTTTTTTTTATTAGATTGATGGGATTTCTTTTTTCTTTGATCTCTTTATCTCCACTTCATTTTAATTAGTAGTAATTGCATTGTGTAGTGCATTTAATGCATGCATTTTTGCATGCTTTATTATTATTGTATTTATTATTTTTTACTTTGTCCAGGGCATTTAAATCCGGACAGTTCTATGCTTTGCAGAATGAACGCAAGGTTTTTTAAACGGCCAGTAGAGGAAACTCCACCTATAACCACAAGAGTAGTAGTGAAAGTACAGATATTTAAATGCACTTTAAAAGCGTGCCAGTATCATATCTCTGCTCTATTTGGAAAAATAATAATAATTTTTAAAAAATCCTAAAATTGTATTATGAGGTTTTTTGGACATGTCTTTCATCTTTTAAAAAAAAAAATTCTTTTCAAAATCTATTTACAACATGCTGTTTTAAGAAAAATAATCAGCTTCATGCCAGCAATAATTGCCTCATCATACCACCCTGTTGTTGATTAGTTTTTACTACAACAGCACAGAACTGAATTATTTACTTTTTATATAAGAAAAAGAATTGGAACTTTTTTGTGATTTGTCACTTTGTTCCCTTTTTTTGCCTGTGTCTGTAAAGCCAAAACTCTTCATTGTATTAATGCACTGAAAAAAAATTCTCATTTTCAGTTTTCATGTTAAATGAATTTCTCTCTTTCAGGAGGCTTTAAGAGCGACAGAACCAACAAGAGAGGAAGTTTGATTGCCTGACTAAAGACAAAATAGTCTTCTCAGTGAGATTCAAACCAAACCAGCTAAACTCAAACCCGTTATTCGATCATGGAATTCATGCACAAGCTCAGCTCTTCTGTGTCCTGCCCGGACTTGTATGGCCGGAACAATGGCAGCATCATCCTGCAGCATTATAACTATACTGGGAGACTGCAGCACAGAATGTCAAGCAATAGCAGCATCGGCACAGGTTCAGCCATCCTCCTCTGCATCAGTGTCCTTATCGTGCTTGAGAACCTGCTGGTGCTGCTTGCTGTGATCCTCTGCGTGCGCTCGCGCCACCGATGGCTAAACATCTGCATTGCCAACATTGCACTCAGCGATCTGCTCACGGGCGCAGCGTATGTGGTGAACATCTGCATGTCAGGAGGGCTCACTCTGCATCTCAGCCCGCTCCTCTGGCTCCTGCGTGAAGGTCTCCTGTTTGTGGCGTTGGCTGCCTCTGTGTTCAGTTTACTGCTGATCGCTGTGGAGCGTTATGCCACCATGATGAAGTCAGAGTCTGAGAACAGGGACAGGAAAACATATCGGATCTACATCATGGTGGTTCTGTGCTGGGTCACGGCGTTCATCATTGGCTTCCTGCCAGTGTTTGGATGGAACTGCGTGTGCGACCTAAGAGGGTGTTCGACCCTTTTGCCTTTGTACTCCAAGAGTTATATCCTGTTTGCTCTGGTCATTTTCTTCATCATCCTCCTGACCATCGGCGGCCTCTATTTCGCCATCTACTGGCACGTCCGCAGGAGCCAGGTGATAAGTTCAGTGAAGAGCAGAAAGCGGTCCATCCGGCTCCTCAAGGCTGTGATCTCCATCGTAGGTGCCTTCATGGTTTGTTGGGGCCCACTGTTCGTCCTGCTCTTGGTGGATTATTATTGTTACTCACGCAATTGCGACGCCCTCTTCAGCCCACAGTGGGTCATCGCGCTGGCCGTCCTCAACTCAGCTATCAACCCACTCATCTACTCGCTAGGCAGCCAGGATCTGCGCAAAGCCATCAGCAGTTTCCTGTGCTGTATCTGCCACCCGGAGATCCTCTCATCCAAGGAGACGTCCAGCACATCTGTGAGTCGCCACAGCAGTCTGCGCAACAGCTTCAGCAAAATTCGTAACCTGAGCACAAGTCCACAGAGCCAGAGGAGTGGAAAGAAGACCAGGCTGAGCTCCACCACCTCCTGCCTGTCTGCGTCAAGCACTTAAACCACATGTTTCGCACATTAACCGCAAGGGAGACACACACCTACACACACGTGTACGCAGACATACAATCAATCACGCGAATGTCTGATTCACTAACTGCCACCAACACACCTGTCAGATTAGTGAACACATGTTTTTCACTTTGTGTAGAATCTAAAAATAAAGGCTTTCTTTGTATCTTAAAAAAAACCCGAAACTCTGAGAATTAAAAAAAAAGTATTAAAAAAAATTTGATTTTTTTTTCGCCTCTTAGGAATAAGCACATACATACCAACATGTTCCTGAAGATGTTTATGAGTGAATTTTTGTGCAGTGTCTCTTATTTTATTTTATTTTTTTGCTATTTCTGGAATTTAAGTACCTTTAATAATACATATTTTAAAAATAAAAAAGCAAAACAAATATAAGTAATACAACTATTTGAGAACAAGTATTATTATTATTATTATGATTATTATTAATAAATATGTATGTATTAAGTACGCTTATAACAATAAAACCTGTTGCAATTTTTTTTAGAAATAAAGAAGAAGGAACTCATGTAAAAACCTTTAAAAAATGCAATATATGTTTTATATCTTATACTCACCAGAAGGCTTCGAATGAATATTACGAAAATGTTTTTATTTGTACTGAAACTGTGCAGGAGAAAATTATGTACCTTAACAATTAACCTTTTTGTACTTGCACGTTATTATTATGAAATGTTCACATTTTTTTCCCTGTGATGTATATAAGAGCTCTATATCTGAAATAAAGAGATTTTTTTTTGTAATCGTTGTGTGGAGATTAAGTCACTTACAGTACACCAACTGGCCCCAAGAGGGCGACTGTAGCATAATTCCTATACAGCTGCTTACTAAAGGACTTAAGTGGTTACTGTATTTTACAAAATAAACTTGAACATTGAACATTTTTAAAACGTTCTTAACTGAACAACCAACAATATGTTTTTTTCCTAAAAACTGATTCATAATTTTATTTTGCCTTATATCAGCCCCATACTGCTATATTTATAATTACACTTTTTTCTATTCACTTACACATTACACATAACTGGTTCAAATGTCAAAATCAGGAATCGCCTTACTGCAGATCTCAGCAGATCAACACTTTTGCCAATAATATAAACACAATTCACTTTTTTTTTGTTCTTTCATATTTTCCATATTGTGAAACACGTCCATACAAACACTATTAAAAAGTGTCCTCCTGATTTCACCCTGTGCTCATGCATTTACTCCACAGCCTGAACTCAGATAAGAATTATCATACAGTGCCACAAAAACATATTTTCCCCTTACTGATTTTTTTTCACACTTATGAAAAAAAATGCATATTTGTCACACTTAAATGATTGAGATCATCAAACTAATTTTAAAATTACACAAAGGCAATCCGAGTAAATACAAAATGCAGTTTTAAATGATGATTTCATTTATTAAAGGAAAAAATCTGTTTACACCTAAAAAAAAATAACCTCGCCCCCTAACTTTTAAACCACAAATGAAATGTCATTAACCACATTTTTTGGAAAGCTAAAATTCACTTGTCTGATTACTAACAGACATGTTGAATCGAGAAATCACTTAAATAGAACCTGTCCGACAGAGTTGAGCATGCGAAAAGATCTAAAGATCTCACACCACAATATAAAGAAATTATAAAGTAATTGTCATGTACAGGATCAGTCTGGAAAGGGTTAGTAACAAGCCCTTTCTAAGGCTTTGGGATTTCAGCAAACCATGAGCAGAGCCATTAACCACAAATGAAGAAAACGTGGAACAATGATGAACCTTACCAGGAGTGGCCGAACTCATCCAGGAGTTCATAAAGGAACCCAGAACTGTAGGCCTAGGTTGCCTCAGTTAAGGTCAGTGTTCATGATTCAACAATAAGAAAAAGACTGGACAAAAATGCCATATTGGACTTTCAAAAGCCAAAAGCAAAAGTCACTGCATCTCCAATACTTAAAATACTGGGCAAATATTCTGTGTACTGATGAGACAGACGAACTTTTTGGAAGGCGTGCGTCCTTTTACATCTGGCTTAAAACTAGCACACCATTTCATAAAAAAGAACATCATACCAACAGTCAAACATGGTGGTGGTAGCGTGATGGTCTAGGGCGGCTTTGCGGCTTCTTGACCTGGACGACTTGCCATAATTGATGGAATTATGAACTCTATGCTCTACCAGAAAATCCTGAAGGAGAATATCCGGCCATCAGTTCATGACTTTATGCCTAAGCCCACTTGGGTTATGCAGCAGGACAATGATCCGAAACACACCAGCCAGTCCACCTCTGAATGAAAAAACAAAGTTAAAGTTTTGGAGCGGTCTAACTAAAGTCCAGACTTAAATCTGATTGAGATCCTTAAACAGGCAGCTCATGCTCAAAAACCCTCCAATATGTCTGAATTAAAACAATTCTCATAGAAAAGTGGGCCAAAATTCCTCCACGGTGATGTGAAGGACTCATTGCCAGTTATCACAAATGCAGGGGTGGCACAACCAGTTATTAGGTTTAGGGGGCATTTACTTTTTCAAATAAGGCCAGGCAGGTTTGGACAGCTTTTTCTCTTAATAAATAAAATCATGAACATTTTGTTTTAGAGAATGTTGCAACTTGATCCAGTGACTGACTCAAATACATATTTTATGGATGAGGCAGGATTTGATCTAATCAAACTGAACTGGCCAAGAGCGACTGTGGACGGCAGGGATTTAATGTAACTCTGTTTGCTTTTATCTGTCAGCATGTTGGCCTCCAGCATCATGCAATGCTAGGCCCATACGATATATGTAGTTATTCTACTGTACTTGCATTCATGGATGATCTTGCCTCACAAAGTCTTCACCCGGAGAATGGGGAGATGGGGAGGAAGAAACAAATCCACAATGTCATCATCTGGGACAATATTAATTCTCATTATGCTGCACCGGTACATGAATGGTCCATCAGCTGCTCCAGATTTCAACTGTTGTTTTTTCCTTTATACTCCCCATTTCTTTACCTCCAGTGAGAGAATTCTCTTGATACTGATTGGTCAGAAGGTGTTACAAGAACCTTTTTTATTCAGTAAATAAAATCAACAGGAAAGCAAGAATTTGGACATATGACACCTAAATAGACACTATGAAGTTTCTGTTACATTTGTTAGATTTCTGATTCCTAACTTGGGGCTTTTAAATTCCCATTTACTTGATGTGATTAGTGGAGGAATAAAATGTGGTAGATTGATGAAGAAATTTTATTCATTTCAAGTTTCATTTAACATTCCTTTTTAAATCCAGTGAATAAGACTAAAGAGGAGATGGCGAGATTTTCTCCTGACCTCTCACTTGTTAATCAAACAAATCCACACGGAGTCACAAACCTCCAGTCTGCTCATGTTTCTTCACTCTGTGTGCTTGATGATGCTTGAATATTTTGATCTGAACTCAGGAGCAGGTTTCCACACGGGGCTCGTTTGACCTGCAGTCTCTAGCAGACATAACATTTACAAATGGGAGAACAGCGTGCAAGATTTGTCACCATCTGCCTGCCAAGTTTCCAGATTATGTATCAGATGTCATGAGCAGTTTGAAGGATCATTAGTGAATAGAACAGCGAGGGGGGCAGGTGTTTGAGCTTGGCGTCAGCGGGCATCAATCTGTGTAAATGCACCATAACCTAAAATAACACTGTGTTTTATTTCTATTTCCAACAGGCTGATGGTCAGAACATCAGCAATGAGTGATGAGTGCAAAAAAAAAATTATAATAGAAAAATGGCTACAGTTCTGTCAGCCTGAATTTATTTTGCCATTGTGGTTATATACATGACTGTGCGATGGTTATTACTGCATATAACTATCATTATTACAGGTTAGCCTGGGGTTAGTGTTCATAGCAGACTTGTGCTAAAGTGATTAAACCTAAACTGTAGGTTGAGTTCCTGTGTACACCACAAAATTGATTAGTTTCCTATAAGACAACATTTACAAGTGTTTTTCTGCTCTTATACATTAGCAATTTACCAATAATTTAATGTTTTTATTTACTAAAAACAGTCATGTTTTTTTTAATTCTTTAATCGTTACAGTTCGTGTTCTCACTCAGATTGTAGCTAAATGAACAACCGTTAACCTCTGTTTTTTTTATCTCATTTAAAATTAATAAGGCAAAATAATAATAATAATAATAATAATAATTTTACAGCAATAAAACATACCCACCAACTTTTCTTCCTCCAGGAAAAAATGTGAAAAGTTAATGATTGTTGCGTGCAAAGGTTACTTTGGCTTTTTTTTTTTTTAATAATTATGGCACAGTGTCTGGCCTCCGGGTGTTCAGCAGACAGGTGTGTATGTGTGTGTGTGTGTGCACAATGTAAACCTCTGAACACATTCCAGGACTGGAGTACACGTGAGGGCACACTGCTGCTCTGTCTCCACCTGCTGGGTGTGTTTCTGTTTGTCAATTACAGGGTGTAGCTGAGCATTATATTTCACTTATTAAGATTAAGAGATCTTTTTAATTCATTGACGAGGTTCCACCCATCCTTTTTTTTTTATTTTTAATCCTACCCTTTATCTAATGATGCTTAGAATGGAAGCAGGCCGAAAACTAAACCCTGATGATTAATTAATTAATTTTGAGTCTAAACCAAACAAAGTCAAATAACTGAATTATCAGGATTTGATCTGGATCACATTCCCACTCAGACCGCGATACCATGATGGGAAAGCTCTGGTTGCAGCATGCCTCAAAAATACCATTCAGTAAGGTGTGTTTCCTAATGTGTGTTATACTGAACATTCAGTTCCTGCCCTAAAGCTGACTTTCCTGCGTTATACCATAGTATGCTGACTTGCCTAATAGTGACATCACATTAGTGAAAGAGATGTAGTTGCAACATGTCCTCCTGATTTGCATAGGAAAAAGAGAGCTTCACTTTAAACTCATTGACTCATACAAACGTATTAAACAGACTTCGTTTAGGGGGATCTGCTATCAGAAAAAAAGGAATGGTGTGAAGTTATAGTAGCTGCACTAAAATAGTTTCATATAATAGCACATCCAATTGTTTTATTCCTTCGTAATTTAGGGAAAAAATGACACTTTTTTTTAAAGTAATGTGACACATATTTTTCAGTTAATAATTTTTTATTGTTCCGGAATGTCTGTGAAAGAATTCAGTTTTCATGTTCTCAATTCAAATAAAGCTACTATAAACATCAACAAAGTCATTTTGCTTTCTGGTAATAAGACAAAACAAAACAAAACAAAACAAAAAACCCAAAACAAAACAAAAAAAAAGCTTTCATGTTACCAAGAAATCAAGAGGCAATTCTTCTGGTTACTCTTCTGAAAACTTAAAGTTGCTGCCTGTTACAAAACACTTACCTTGCAGACTACTTCTATAAATGTTAAATAAATGTCCCTTCACAGAAAGCTGTTTTAAAATATTTTTTCGGAAAGCACAAAAGTTTCACAAAAAAAATGCCACTACAGAAATGCTAGACTGTATATAGTTAATAACCTAGTAACACAGTGTAAGGATCTATTTAATGACAGAAACTTCACAGAAGTCGCTCTGGATGAGATGACGTACTGTAGTAAAATGAGCACTGTAAATCTGATGCACTACTGTAAGAGCAGTTCTTATAGAAAATACATCAACATCTTTTTGACCAATCAGAATTTAGATGTACAGAATGTATACAATACAATGTACGTGACTAAAATGTATTCGCTATTAGGAAGAAACATATGTGTTTAACAGCTGAGAACAAACATAATCTTTTATTGTCAAGTGTATTCTAGAAAGATAACACACACACACATACTCACAGACTTAGAGAGAGAGAGAGAGAGAGAGCTTTCACAGGAGTCAAACAAACAAATGAGTTATTCAGTCAGATCATTCACATCATCACGTGGCATTTACTGCACACTTTACTATATATTGAGTGTATACTCTATATAGACTTTATATTGGATATTGAGACTTTTGTGATGCATTAAATTAATACTTAAAAAAAAATAAACACCTTTTTACAAATGTGGTGACCGTAAACGTTCCTCAGAACCTACAGTAGCCAAGTCGCCTCTGGGTTTGATGTGTTGTGCTTTCTAGGATTCTTTTCTGCTCACTACAGGTATAAAGAATAATCATTAAAGATATGGGTGTCTTCCTCTCAGCTCAATCGGATATGATCCCCCCTGCATCATTTTATCTACTGCACTGCTGTCACATGATTGGCTGCCTGAGCATTACTACAGGTGTTCATAATAAATTGGCCTGTGAATGTTTGTTCAGGCTGTAACCTGGGATGAGCTGCGCATCCTTGAAGCGGGGACTTTTTTCATGAGCTTTGTTGCTTTCTCACACAGCTGGTTTTACACAACTTCATCCAATTATATACCCCATCAGTAACCACTCACACAGGGAAAGAGAGAGAGGGAGAGCGCGAGAGCGGAAACAACTAAGTGAATATCAAACAACATAAAAAAAAAAAAATCCAGCTGTCAGCGTCTGAGGCGAGGATAAAAGGGCTAAGACACGACTATGAAATTGAAATAAGAGGCTGTCGCTTTCATCTCAGGAAACCCTGTCATCCCCCCTCCACCCACAGCGCAACCTCAACACCCTCTCCACACACTCTGGATCACTCTGTGTGGTAGTTTAGATCATGAGATGTCATTAAAGAATCTTAAATAATAAAAGAGGCAATTTTTTGTAATTGCTTTGTAACACGCTTAGTAATACAACTTGGATAAAAAGACACTCTCTCCCTTTTGCTGTGTGTCAACGACAGATGTTTTATTATTTATAACATTTACACTGATTATCCATAATCATCTTTCATTACATATTTGTAATATGTAAACTACACCATTTTTTAGTTTATATTTTACATTTTGCCCCTTACCCCAAGCAGCCATCATATTTTTTTGTAACACCACTTAGCCTAATCCGGAGCACCCAGAGGAAACCCAGCAAGCATGGGGAGAGCATGCAAATTTTATGCACACAGAGCCCGAGGCGGGAATTGAACCCAAAACCTGTAGGTGTAGGGTGACTGTGCTAACCACTAAACCACTGTGCCACCTAACATGAGGTAACGTATATCTGAAACCACACATAATGTCACACAACCATCCTGATATTGTTTGTCATCTATAGACATTGTTAGTGTTTTCTAATATTTTGTGGACATTCCCATGTCCCTATCTCTTACATCTTTCTGTCTTCTGCCATATGGCTATAAAAGAACTCCCTTGTAGAGCTTCCTCATTCCATACTGTATATGGTAATACTTCCTATTGTTTGGCAGAACACTTTTGTTCTCTGTGAAACATGCTAATGTGCTTCCTATCAACTGTCTGGCTCCAGATAAATATGCAATCTGTGATGTTGTAAAGGTCACCATGATAATGGACAGGCAGAAAAATGGAATAAAACAATTCACATAAAAACAGTTCACTAAAGATCACTAACATTAGAAACCATACATTGTTCAATATATACAGGTGATGGAGTTTTTATTGTGAAAACCGCTAACCAGTCGAGCTGTAAATCTTATCCTGCTCTTATAGCAATGGCACCTTCCAGACATGAAAGGATGAAAGCTATAGTTAGACTCCTGCATGCAAAAACGGCATAACAAGGCAAGATCTATGGCGCACATGAGATATATGACGACCATTATTCACTCATAAATCGAGGTGACAGAGCAGCCCTAAAATAAGGAGCTGGTCATAATTCACCCTGACCGTCTGAAACGCCCAGGAACACCACAGGGGGTTTTCTTCTGTAAGTATAAGGAAAACCTTAGAGGCAAAAAGACACACGTTTCAGGAGCCGGATCTGAGTGATGACTGACTGACTCAGTGGCCTCGGTCGTGGGGGAGTAATGAATATAAACAGAGACAGCACTTATTAGAGATGCAGCAAAGTGAGCCCCAGCCTTGCATGTCCAATAGAGTTCATAATTCATCAAAGCCATATAACTTTTATATTCACAGACAGTGTCCTCCTGACAGAGGAGCGGATGGTGGATGCAGCAGGACTCCTGTTCCTGCTGAGCTGAGCCAGCTTTCTCTGCACACACTGATACCAGCTCAGCAGGCACCGGAGTCCTCAGCCCTCCACGTACTTGACCTCATTTTACCCTGAAGTTCTCACTCCGTTTAAAAGTTATATGTAGTTTCCTCATCTTCATGAACCCCTCGATGATAAATGCACTTAAGTAAGTAAAAGGATATTGAAATATAAACAATCTATATAAAGATTTAACTTTACAAAAAGTATTAATTACTAAGATATGGAGAAGTGACTGACAATAATACCTTTTAGTGGTTTCTGATTAATTTTTTTCTATACATAGGATCATTTAATGTGGGTATATTTTATTGGTAATATTGGTAGTGGAATTTCCTTTTCTGAGCTAATGTCTCTAACCTTCTAAATATTCTCTGGTCAGATGATATGGCTTCCAGTTAATAATGTACATAATGCAAGTGACTGGAGAAATCACATCAGGAACTTGTCAGTATTTTTCATACATTGCTATAGTATTTTTGCTCCAGCACACAATTCAGTCTGCTCTACTGCATCATGACTGCAGTCGACCAGGTGATCTCACAGTAAGTGAATGTTTTTACAGAATTACAAAATTACAAAAATTACAAAATTTTCACTGATTATCTTTGTACTCATACACTATCACTGATTGACACTAATCAACCATAAATTAATTGCTAATTAAATTCACTCAATTTAGCAACGCCCACAAATCTGGATAAAGGGCAAAGCTCACAGAAAGCTGACAATGACTAAGGAGTATTAAAGCATCCCATCTGCTCTTCCAGTAATGCAGCTCAGCCATTGCACAACATCAGCTCCCACAGCCACGCACTACTTCTTCCACCTTTTCACCATGTGCCATTACTTTTGCACATCACTCAACTAGTTTTATTTATTTGTGCTTTTTTTTTTTTTTTTTTTAGATCATTAATATTTATTACTGTGTTTCACAAAAATGTAACCTAATTACAGTTTGACTGAAATACATTCTTGAAACTTGACAGGATAATTTATAAATAAAATCACAGAAATACAAACGATAAAGGTTCACATTAATGAGCCTTTTGATAAGTACTGAAAATTTAAGTTTTTAAGTTTAAAACTGGTCACATTTCTGGAGCAAACACTTCCACAAATGATTTATAAATAAATGTTTACATATTTAATAATATTGAAATCTTGAATTCTAGCACAAATCTAAAGAAGCTAAATGTAAATGTGTCCTGGCTGTTCAACTGCTTTTATTTAAATTGAATTACTAAAATTGTAAAAAAAAAATCTAATCAATCACAAAATTACGGAGGAAAAATATCACTATAATATACAAACTACACACAAATTGTACAGTTGAGCAGTAAAGTGTTTTTGACATGTTTGAATAACTGTGATGTGAGATGTGAGCTTCCCAATTTGACATTACTCTCCACTCTAATAAAAGTCTGACCTGGTGCTTACCACAGACATTAGGGCAGGATTGAGATGTAAATCAGCCCTATTATTTAGAGCCAAAACGGCTTTCGAGGGAGCATTAACTGAAAACCGCCACGCCATAACTGGTTTGACATTTACCACGTCTATGCCTACCTGGCAGACCACACCAGTCCTTTCTTTCATTATCCCATCCGTTAGGCTCTGATAGGCATCACCACAGTGACTAGTTGAAATCCAGGAGAGTTTTGCAACATCCTGTTAGGTTTCTCACTGCAGACGCTGAACTTAGCCACTGTGAACAGTATATTTAATGGATCAGTGCTCACCAATTAGCTAAGCTCTGCGCCTCGAGCAAGTGACTAGATGGCATATGAGGCGAAAAAGCAGTTGACTGAAGTGTGAATCATAAAACCATCAAATGTCAAAGTGGCTTTCGTGACTAGCATGCTAACATGCAAAAAAGTGAGTTTCCCTCATGTCTGCAAACATGTGATTTCCAAAAACATGATTCCCCGCTAATGTTGCTGAATTTATGGGGGGGGGAAAAAAAAAATATAT
>JAOVVA010000004.1:11826470-11839610 GCA_028565275.1 Leiocassis micropogon | reverse complement strand
TGTAAAGTTAGTTCGTTCATATAATTAAAGTAGCTCGTGGAAGGGGAAACTAGCCAGCTAGCAAGCGGTGCATAATGGCAGACGCAGACAGTGCTATAACATAATGAATTTTATGATGAAGGCCTAATAGGAGCTTCCCCTGTTTCAAAAGCTAGCAGCCTCCACTGGTTTCCTCCCACAGTCCAAATGTGTTTCCATATTATCTGTAGTGTGTGAGTGTGTGTTTGTCTGCCCTGTGATAAGCTCCAGCCCTTACATGACCCTATACAGGATAAGTGGTATAGAGAATGAGTGATGAGGAAGCATTATTCAATATTCATTTGTTGTTTATAGGACTGATCTATAATGGCTGTATCAAGCGCACTTAAATATGTCTTATTTGAGTAATTAAAAAACTTAATTTAAAAACTGGCCATAGCAACAGCACTTAAACTTTAAATCTCTCCTTTAACTAATACTGTATGACTGACCATAAAAATAGAAAGAAAGTATTTGCACATAAAATTAATACATTAAAATATTTGGTAATATTGGAACCATAACAACTATACAAAAATGCTTTTAAGGAAAATCGAGCAACCGTTAGCTGGTTTTTCTTCTCCCATCAAATACAAAGCTATAAATCATCTCAAAATGACATGCATGAACTTGAATGACTTAAACCTGGAATGTAATTATGCATGCTTTTATATGAACGTTTCTTATATTCTTAATGAACCTGGGTGGGGATTAAACAGCAGATGTTCACAATGTGGACACCAGGGCTGGGTGATTTGACGATCATCTCAGTTATACAGTATACTGTATCAGGATATATGGTATAATAGTATATGAAGTATATTAATAAGAAAATTAAAAATAAATCTAAAAAAATGTAAATAAATGCAAAAATATTTTTAAACATTTTACAATGGAAAAAAATAGGCAGCAGTTTGTACATGTAATAAAACATATTATAATAGCTCTGAAAAGTGCCTTATGGCACAATTGCTAATGAAATCAATATTATACTGTTGTATTGCCCAGCTCTAGTAGACACACATGTTCACGACATACTCACTGTTTGACGTTTTGTCCTGTATAAACTGTGTATGTGGTGTGAACAGGTACCAAAATAATATTCTTAATAATATTCTATCCTGATGATGCTCAATATTTCTCCAACATTCTCACGTCTGTGAAGTATACTGTAAATGTATCAGTACAGTAAGCATTACTTAATCTACACATTACTTATGGGTCAGAATTAATAAATAATTAGAAAAAAGACGAACAGGAATATGCAACATTTCAAACTCATGACAAATGAATAATGTTCTGTGTTATTGTTACCATCCTCCACTGGAACATTCTTGCAACACCCTCGCACTGGTCTCCATAATGGCTTGACTATGACGTGCCGTCTGCTGAACTGTCTGATTCTCTCTGATAACTCTACGACAACATGACTTATTACAACACATTTTCCATCGCTTAGGCTTTTCCATACCCACCACACACTGTACGCATCCCGTCACATTAAAAGGACTGACCACATCTTCCCAAGAGCATGACGTCAAATTATTATAAAGTTTCATGTAACAGAAATCTGATTTGTTAGAAATAAAGAATTACTGTAGTGCGCACTGTGTCCCATAAGTCTCCTTACATAGGGAAAAATTCAGAGCAGTCGTATCAGTAAAATATATAGCACCAACAGATTTTAAAGGAATGCATTTGAAGTGCAATTACATGCAAAACACCAGAAGTTACCACTTAGTTAACACGAGTTCATCGTGAGTGGGATAGACAACACTGTATGTGTTTGAACAGAAATGGCAGTTATGTAGAGCATGATATGTAAATAAAGGTACATTTTGTTAAAAAAACTGGGTTAATTTCCTCTATGTATGGAGACTTTTGGACACCCGGTACTTTTAAAAGCTTAGTATGAATTCTTATTGTGATATCAATTTGAAAATAAATTTTTGACAAAATTACAATAAGTGTTTTAAGTAAAAAAAAATTTTTTTAGCTTTGGACATGTTTACTTCATTAATAAAAAAAATAATAATTCATTAATTTTCAATTTATAGCTATTTTATTAAATTAAATTATTCTAAAATATATATTTATGTATATGGTGTACATTTTTCTTTCCGATATATTTTAGTTCTTTTAACAACAGTTCTATTTATTTTTAGCTTATTTTACTTTTTTCTGAACTTTATTATTTTTCCTATATATTTTACATTTATATATTTTTTTCATATTTAATAATATAATATAATATAATATAATATAATATAATATAATATAATATAATATAATAATAATTATTATTATACATTTGAAATACTTTTAATCACTTTAATATTTCTGATGATTTTTTAATGTATTTATTTAATTTCACTTGCATGCCAGTTTTGTGGTGTCAAAAGTTTAATTTAAAAGATGTCCCAAAGTCTCACCCCTGCCAGCTGGGAATTTTTGCACTGTGCTAGAATTTAGGAGGGCATCAAGTACTGACAGAAATGGCAGGACAATGGCATAGACAATAAAAGAAAGACAGCGTAGACAATAATAAATTCTGACCGTACCCAATAAATAAATACAAAACCTAAATACGGTCTGACAGCATCCAGTAGGGAGGTTATGTATATTTACACAGTGCATGATTATAGAACATTTTAAGCTAGATGGTGAGTAGAATAGTGCATCACAGGTAACCACCATGCAGTCATTATCTTTTACTGGTAAAGACAGCATGTTCTGGTCAAATAAACACATGAAAATAGATAAGAGTAGGTAAGTGAGTTAGCGGAAGGCCAGAGCGCTGGAGAATAAACTGCAAATGCTTGAGGATCTGAGCTCCACTGGACCATCATACAGTATAAGGTCACGGGAGACGAGCGGGGATGGATGAGATAATAGTCCAGTCTCATGGCTTTGGACATGAGATCAGCGTAGGCAAAGTGATCTGCAGCTGAAATGTCAGCTCTCACTCCTACACACATCCCAACAGCACAGCATTAAAATGTTACAGCCTCTGTCCGGACTATTGGTCAGAGTGAGCTGAAGGGGTGTGGATTCCTTGTGCTGAGTTACACAAGCTGGAAGTCATGTAGAAACAATATATGTAGATGTAAATATGTCACGATTTAGATCTGGCCTGACACAATACGTGTTTAACAGCACATCGCAAGTGTTTTATTCCTCTACCCAGGTAATTCAGTGTTGTATTATGATTTAAAGAACATGCTGTATGTTTTATCCATTTCTAGATATATATAATACTGCAAAAACAAATAAGCTCCTGTTCTCCCTTACATTATAGCAGCTAGAAACATTCATTCCCATGCCAGCCTCTCTATTTTCACTCTTATGAAGTTATGACAAAAAAGCAGCTGCAAATAACAGGTTTATATAATAATAATAATAATATTAATAATAATAATAATAATAATAATAATAACTGGGACCTGTACAGCAGATGCAAGTTAAAAATGTGTGTAATGAAATACAGCTATACATACTCATAGTACCTTCGTGTTCACTGTCAACATGTCCACATTTGCCCAAAAGGGGAATTTTAGTTTTTCCTTTGGAAAACATAATAAAATCAAATAACATACTGAATGAATAAAACTAGCTAAAAGAACATAATTAACCCTTGGCGTCTTGTCTGAGTGTGTAAATGCTGTAAACGGTTTGCTCAAGGTTGGCATGTTCTCTTTCTGTGCATGTGTGAGCTTGAGTTAATCGCACACAGCGAGGCTTTGGTGTCGACTTGTTTACTGCCTGGTCATAAAACTAAAAATGTGCCAGTCTGGCATGTTAAAGAGTGCTTCTTTATGTCTGCTGCTTGTGTGTGTTGGATTGTGCTCACTGAAAAGGGAGTGAAATTTTTTGTGTTAATTACTTTTTTTTTTGTTGAGATTCTATATTCTGTTTAAAAGTAGCTACATTCTAAGCAAATACACCCCAACTTTAAAAGAACATTGAAAGCAATAATACTCAGCAAGTTCATTCTGTTCAGTCAGACCATAATGTGGTAGGAATTATGTTCTCTTAAATCTGTTTATTAGAGATCACACATGGTGTTAACTAGCTAAAAATCCAAACACAGCTAACATAAAACTTACTACGGTAGTTATTTAGCATGCTCATATAAGATGCAACAGACTTAAATGCACAATAAATAATTCCCAAGTTAAAATTTGATGGAATTTGAAAATATGTTTTTATTCTGTACATCCCAGCTAGCTTGCAAGACATCCTTCTAGTCCATCCTGCTTATTTAAAAAAAAAAAGTAAAAACCTATCATTTCTTCATGCTGAACAAATTTTATTTTTAATGATGTAAAATAAAAAAGATTTTTATAACATTATCAGCCAGACAGATATCTATTTATCCCCAAACATCACTAACTAGTTAACACTGATAGTCATTTTGAATGTAAACCATATGCACTGTATAGCTAGCAGGCCCTGATTCATGTTGCAATCATGTGCTATATACGTTAATATACTGTAACTTTCAAATGCCCTGAAATGGATTGGCACCCCCCTACCTCATGCCCTAGGTCTCCAGAGCCCCTGTGACCCTGTATACAGGATAAAGCAATTTTAGACGGTTTAGAAATTTGTCCTTCAAATCACAATTTTAAGTAATGAATAACTGATCTACTTTTTCAGCACAACTAAATAAGGATGGTTTTAATGATCAAATGTTTATTTTTAACTTTATCTTCTAAATGCAGCTTACTATTCCTACCTTTATTACTTTTAGTCTGTAATTGTTGATTTTTTTTATTCAATGGAAAATATCAGGAATATGCCAGAATTGATCAGGTCAGCTAAATAGCTAATTGAGTGCAATTGTGCAAGTTAGATTCAGAACTAATCCATGAAACTAGGGATAGTTTGACAATTCAACAATTAAATGCACACAATTGTTACTCTTAACAAAAATCACCCAGACATAATCACTAGAAAACTAAAGAAAAATAATGAAAGTCGGTATATCCAATACACCTACCCAGATTTTGGGAGATGGGAGGAAACCGGAGAACATGAAGGAAACTCACATAAGCACCAGGACATGAACAGGGTGCAAAAGTACACACAGATAGAAACATTAATCCTGTGATCATTCAGGGTATTCTGGAGCTATGAGCTGGAGCAGTGCTAAGTGTATTATGAAGAGAATGTGGTTACAGCATTGATGACTTAAAGAATGATATGATTAGACATATTAGACTTGAAGCTCTAGTGCACAAACCAGGCAGGGTTTGGATCACCCAGGATCTATTTTGGTTAGGAAAGAAATTATGCATTTTCTTCAACAAAGTCTTCCTAAGGGTAAAACATCAGGGATTAAAGGAACTCTCTAGTTTTCTGAGAGAGAGAGAGAGAGAGAGAGAGAGAGAAGCTTACCGTGAAGTTGACATTAGGATCTTGGGAGACCAACAAACAGCGCGCGCTCCGATTCAACCCCGCGCGTTTCCTCATAAACCAACGGCAGCAACGACGCGCGTGCGTCCTCGCGCCGATTCGCTTCATTTGACATGTTTCATTTATTTAAAAAAAAAAAAAAAAGGTATTGTAAAAGTTTGAAGGTGAAGTTCACGCGCAGCAAACACGCACGTGCACCCCTGTGGAGAGAGAGAGAGAGAGAGAGAGAGAGATCTGTCTGATTCATAAACGGATTCCAGGTACACTGGGACCATCAGTCTCTCTCTCTCTCTCTCTCTCTCTCTCTCACACACACACACACACACACACACATTCCCGATCTATATTTGTTGCTGTCTATTTTCTCTCTTTTCTTCCTTCTTTGTCTCTCATTTCATCTCCCCGCCTCTATCTCTTTCATTGCCTCTCTCTCTCTCTCTCTTTTATTCTCTCTCTCCCTTTCATTCATTCTCTCTCTCTCTCTTTCTCTCCCTTTTACTCCCCCCTCTCTCTATTATTCTCTCTCTCTCTCTCTCTCTCTCTCTCCCTGGGTGTGGTGTTTTTCAGCAAAAACTGTTGCACTGTTGCAGCAGGGTAATATAGCATGACTTACACTAATTAAATACACAATATGTTCAACACCATCCACGTGTTCATCATACTTTAGCATCTTCCTGCTCCAGATGCCTCCTCCTACTCAGCACATAACAGTAACCAGAGATAAACATCTCCCCCCAACCCCATCTCTCTCTTTCTCTCTCTCTCTCACTCTCTTAGTCCTTCCATAACGAAATATAAATTGCATCTTACATTTGCTTTTGTCAGCTTGTGCAAACGTAGCTAGCTACGTTTTTATCATTTATGTACGTAAATATCATGTATTAATAATTTTTATAGAATTATACAACATCGATTCCCACCACAGGAGTTTGCATGTTCTCCCCATGCTCGATGGGTTTCCTCCTGGGACTCTGGTTTCCTCCTACAGCCATCAGACATGCAGATTAAGCTAACTGGCATTTCCAAATTGTCCTTAGTGTGTGAGTGAGTGTGTGAATGTGTGTGTGTGCTTGTGTGATTATGAATTATTAATACATATATTATAAACCAAATTACTTTCAAACAAAATAGTTCCTTCAGACTTTAGGTCACATCCACTATCCAAATGCTGTAGAAAAAAGTGCGTTGGCTTTAAGATTTTGTTTTTGAGGTGTGATTGTCTTTAGCACGGGGGTGTCAATAAGTTAGTCTTGACATTGATATCAATGCCTGTCATGGGGATGGATTCACAAGATATTTTATATGTGTAATAGTTATATATTTAATGGTGTTAGCATTTCTAGCTATAAACACTACAAAGCATTTTATTTTAATTAGATTAGAAAACACTTTATGTGATGTACAGTGCTAATATATGTGCTAATATGGTTTTTAAAGATATGCAAATATTTTCTAATGTTTTTAGTGAAACTGGCCTTTACACTCATGAAAACTGTATGTGAAATCAAAGGTGCAACCCTGAATAATGCAATGAGCCCAAACATTTGTTAGCACTTATTTATAGGACACATGGTTCACACTGCACACTCAAAGCAGTGATCTAGGTTAGATGTAACAACAGAAGTAAGATTTGTGCTTTTGACTACATGTCCTAATCCTTGATTCCTTGCAGTGCAATGCATAAGCCATGTCTGCTCATTAGATGAGAGTCTAATTTTGGTCCATGATAATGGGGTCAGTGGCCAAAATGGTTATGATACGCCAACCTCTTTATACTAACATGAGAGTAGAATCTGATGTAGTCTGTCCTGTTTTAGTCTAACATCAAGTATGCTGCACCATTCATATACTGTGTACAGGGTTGCCGGGGTCCTGAAGCCTATCCCAGGAGACTTAGGGCACAAGGTGGGGTATACCATGGACAGATGTAAATCCATTGCAGAGCACACACACGCACTATGGGCAATTTGGAAACACCAATTAACCTAATCTGCATCTCTTTGGACCGTGGGAGGAAACATAGTACCCGCAGGAAACCCACCAAGTACAGAGAGAGCATGCAAACTCCATACACACGGACGCCTATGCTGAGCTGTTGCATAAATATTCACACCCTTGATCTTTTTCCCCAGATCGGATTGGGATCTGGGGAATTTTGAGGCTGGGTTGCCAGTCTTTTTACATGCTGGCCTCTGTGTGGAGCGGGCTGTGGTGCACTTGGTGTTCTAGAGCCTGTCTATAATGGCCAACACCAGTGATTTTTGCTGCATTGGCTTCTCTGTGGGATTGGCCAGGATAGGGTGGTCTTTGATCCCAGTGAGCATGAGTGACCCCAGGGAATCTCCTCTCTGGCTAATTAATAAAAATAAAAATAAAAAAAATATATATATATATATTATTATTAATAATAATAATAATAATAATAATATCAACTAAATTACAACATTCTTATCATTAATCCAGAGTGATTTTTTTAAAAATAAATGTGTCCTTGTCTGTTCCTCAGCAGAAATAAGGACATGTTTTATGAATTCTCATAGTGGACTTGTTTCCAGAATGCCAGTTGTTGATCATTTTTCCATCTGAGGTTCCAATCTCTTTCAGTGAGGACTGTGGTTATTGAGATCCCATGCCTGGTGCACTGCTCGGAAAAATGTCTACCGAACAAGCACAGACTCATAACTATACACACATACATCCAGGCACACACACAGACACACGCACATACATACCATGTTGTGTCCACTGGAGACCTGTGTGCTATGTGGCAGATGCCCAGGCCTGCTGCCCACACCCAGCGCCAGTCAGACTTGTTCTGTTAACAGACACAGCCTAGAAGCTCAAAAAGAGCCCTGTTTGTCTTCTAATTCTCAACTTTAACAGGATAACAGCTTGTGTCATGATTCAGAGGCAGGATCTGATGTAAGTGAAAATATTTTTGATGAGCTATGGTTTGGCCCTGATGTTCATAGCTGCCCTTTTGTACAGAGGAAAATACTGGGAGAAAATAACAGAGTAAAAAAAGTAATAATGTCCAAAGTTTTTTGTGTCATATTTTATGACAATTATCTTTTAAATGCTAAAGTTTAAACCATTATGAATTTGCTAAAAGCTGTCTGTGATATATTTGACTGATTCATTTTAAAACCAAAGACTTAAATGCTAGTATATCAGAGTGAGTGGATTAATACAGTAAATATGCAATATATGTACATCTGAATCCCTGTTAGATCTGCTCTTATATAAAACGGTTGGAGTCCCACATCTGGTTGCCATGCTCCCTCACCACATCAAAGACTGAATGACACTGAGCATTCAGACAGCTTACTAACACCACTCATCCCAAATGACCAAAGTCTAAGACCAAATCAATCTGGATCACTGCAGAGATGAAAACCTACAGCATCACCACAAATAAAACGGAAAGAAGCAGATCAGCCTGAATTACTGAAGGATTTAAAAAATCTCAGAGCATTGTAAATCACATCAGGAATCCCAGAACACCCTAGATCCCCCTAAACTTTTAAATTCATAGCAACTCAAATCACCATAGTACACAAAAGCCCTATTTTTATTTTATCTTTTTATCCCAAATCACTCCTAATCACTCCCCCTAATCAGACATACAGTACTGTTATAGTTTGTACAATAGAAATAAGTTTTACTGAGTGGATCAGATTATATATTAAAAAAAAGGCTTTTTAGTCTCCTTTTCCCATTTGATGAACCATCTGGGCTACTTTCAGGTCTTTCATATGGTATTTGATATTTAATTCAGATGGAAAGTTTGACCTTGCATCCCTGCAGAGGATTTTTTTTTTAAAACAGATGCCCAGAGCATTTAAAGACAAATAGACAGTGATGCATGTGTATATTCACCCCGCTTCAAGCTGAAAACAGATGTTTTCAGAGTAAATTGCATTAACAACAAAAAAGTTACAAGCATGGGCAGTTTTTACCTTAATACAGGCAGTTGTGGAACAAGGATACGACCTAGTATTGGAGTCTCTGAAACCCCAGATCACTCAAAATGATCCCAAATTACACTAGCCCATAAGGATCCAAGCTGTGTATGGTCAGAAACTCCCTGATGTGAGCTGTGTTAGTGTAGTGCACCTTGTTGCTTTTGGCTGGTGATTCTGATTGCTGCCTCTGAGTTTGAGTTCACCTCCAGGCTGCCAGTACATCGGTGGGGCTTGACGCAAGGCAATTCATCACCACTTTCCAAGACACCACATTACTGGCTCAGGTCATTTATCATAGAAAGAAAAGGAGGGTAAAACTGGGAACAAATAGATCATACAAGCTGCAGATAGATGTACTGTACATAAATATTTATCTCTTGATGAGACTTGATGAGAAAATGCTGTTTAAACCTGAAAACAGAAATTAAGGAATGAAAGAGGAGTGTAAAGAAGCAGAGTTACCGATACACATAGAAGCTGATTAGTTTCCTTCACAGCATATCTGGATGTATTTTATTACTCTTTATTACCACAGCCTTTTGTAAGTGTTTACTTATTTAAATGATCCAAGAAGAGCATACTTTTTTGAATAAACATTTATAGTCTATAGTTTATACCTGATCTCACTTATATTTATAATTAGACAGTGATATCCAGGCTAATGAGTAGTGTTTAGGATCTACATGGGAAGAATAAACCAGATGTCACTGCAGGGATAATGAGGAGAGAGTGTCTTAGTGATGTATTGAATAAGCATTCACTGACTTAAAGTAGCTCAAAGTAGATGTTCCCCAGGCTAGGGAGGTTTCAATTGTCAGAGCAACAATTCTGGGTAAAGAACAACTTAGAAATGCATCGCTCTGAAAAATAATTCCTTAGAAGTAAATCTAAATCAATTTATTTTTTATGTCCTGTCTGTGTTGAATTCGTAGCAAAGAAAAAATCTTACGAGAAATGCATAAGGTGTTTTTGTTTATTTGTTTGGATTGTATTTAGACCCAAAATTCCAAATAAAATGCTTCATCCAAAGTAACTTTATTACTTTTACCATTTCTTTTGTAACACCGACTCCTACCCATTCATTCTATTGGCCAATCATTGAATTATGTTGCAGAAACACAAAAAAACTAAAATTAATAAATAAAATAAAGCTGTTCCAGTGTTTGTGATTATGATTTTATCTTCTTGATGAAAGCAGACTCAATGAAAAAAGTGATAAACTCACTCTTGGTTCTCGAAATAGTATTTTAATCTTGTCTTAATGCACTCAGTGCAGCATTGTGCCTAATAAGAAGTTTATTGCCGTCATTTCAAGAATATTTTACATGGAGGGCCATTTAAGTAATATACAGTTAGCTAATGCTATGAAAGCCATTAGAAGTCTGTGTGTGAAATCTGACAATTCGTGTTTGGGGTACAGCTAATTTACGCTGTAATGCAGGAGTTAAATGGCCACAATGGAACAGTCTGACCTGATGTAAACTCTTTCCAAGAGTTAGGCGGATCTCCGGAGTATGGAAGGCTGCAGGCGATTATCTTCTTTGCTGTTCACTGGAGATTTAACAACACGGCAGAGCAAAACCAGACAATGGCGAAAATTAGAGAGTTGTTTTTCATTAAGCAGCATTCACAGACTCATACTGCATGTTTCTTCAAGAATCACAATGCGCTCATTCAATCACATTTCTATTCCACTACCTTCATTTATCAAAGCATTATGCCCAAAGTTATCGAAAATCACATAAAACACACCAGAATATTTGTTCTATTTATTATAGATATATGTGTTATCTTTTTTGTATGTACAATAGGCATTTTGGTATAAATATTGTTATAAACATGTACTAGTAAACATTTAATGTTGTTTTGTACCCTAATCAGCCTCTCTTTATTCTTCCTTTAAAATAAATGATAAAATAAATGTTTTCTTACAGAAAATATATATTAATTAACTAGCGCAAGAACCAGTCATTAACGGGAAAAAAGAGTTTGTAGAAATAGTCAGCTTTAATGTAATCAGTGATACTATTATTTCAGGTTGATGCCCACATTTTTCTGTACGGCAGAACTCTCTGCCTAACTAATTAATACAAAGAAGTAAAATTTTGTAAAGTTAAGTATCTTACGCCTTGTTTACGCTAATTTGGACATCTTTCGTCATCCAAGTACACTTCCTGTTCGATAATCAGAGAGTGAATCACAGATGACAAATCAAAAAAGTAGATAAAAAATATTAAATTGTCTTAAAATAACTCCAGTGTGTTAACATTCACTTTAAATTGGTAAAGTGCTCACACTATCATCCGGAGATCGCTGGTTCGATTCCCGGGTGATGCTGCAACCTCTCGCAGCCGGAGGTCTAGAGAGAGCTGATTGGCCGAGCTCTGTCAGGGGTAGGGATGAGAGGTATTTACTGCTCTCACATTAATCACGGCTCTACAAGCAATCAGGGGCGTCTGTGAGCTCACGCAAGTGGAAGTAGCGGATAGCGCTGACCTCCAAGTGTGTTACGCCGCCCCCAACGGTGCGTGAGCGAGCAGTTCGAAAAGATGTGGTTGGCTGTTGAGATTGCTGAGTGGTAGTAGTTGCCTTAATGTGGAGCGCCCTAGTGAGAGGGAGGAATAGTACACAACTAAATTAGGGAGAAAATCAGGAAAAATCCCAAAAATTAATAAAAAAAAATACATATAAAAATATATATATTCAGTTTAACTTTTCGAATTAATATCTATTAGTGCACGTGTTTGTTTACATTGAGCAAGTAGCTTATTTTAAAGTAGATTATTCAGCCTGGCACATAACTGGTTAAAACATGGCTTTTGCATGGATTTTAGCGCATATCAATGTGCTCTCAGTTCAGGTATTTTATTTAATTCAATTAAATTTTATTTGTATAGCACTTTTAACAATTGACATTGCCGTAAAGCAGCTTTACACAATCAAAGAATTATTTAAGTTTGTATGAGATGTGAACGTGTATGAATCAAGATGATGTCCTTGATGAGCAAGCCGAGGACAACGGCGACAGTGGCAGGGAAAGAAACCTTGAGAGGAACCAGACTCCACAGGGAACCCATCCTCATTTGGGTGAAATGGATAGCAGGGATTGATCTGCATCATACTGTGTGAGACTGGAAGTTCAGTATAACAGGAGATATGTTTAAGTTAAAATTGAGTCCAGTTCGTTATTGGAGGCTCAGGTAGACTGTAGGAAACTCCAGTCCTGAACTGTCGAGCAGCTGAAGACACAAGTCCTCAGAGAACAGCTGTCTGCATCAACTGAGGACAGGACCGTCTTCGTGGAAAAGTGGAACCGTTCCCAGTCACCACACGCATCCCAGGCAGACCACACGGGGCATCCATGCGACGAGCATTCCAATTAGAAGCAGGACACCAGGACGAGTCAGACAGCTCCAGGGGGCAGAGGGGGTCTGGATCACTGGCAGCTCAGGAACGACATGTATAGCTCGACAGAGAGACAGGTAGAGGTAAAGAGAAAGAGGGAGAGAGAGAGGAGAAGAGAGAGAACAGGAGAGAGCAGAAGAGAAGGAGAGATGGCAGTTAGGTCTGGTCACAGTCAAACAATATATAATGTGAATGTATATTTAGTGCAGAGTGCAAGCAGGGACTCCAGCAGGACTAACTATGACAGCATAACTAAAAGGGAGAGCCAAAAGGAAACACAGACATGAGGGCTCCCTGAGATGTAAAGCGACCAATCACTTCACCGTCAACAAAC
>JAOVVA010000004.1:11742060-11758056 GCA_028565275.1 Leiocassis micropogon | reverse complement strand
AATCCACTCTCCATCCCCCCCCATGCCTAAAACCGCCACTGCCTCAAAGGCTGTTAAATTGAAAGCTGCCATTCGATCGCTGCATGGAAGAGATTGACCAATGGACTGCATGCTTTCATCTGCACCGAGAACCAGCTTTTCCAATTAAGCTGGTGAGGAGAAAAGCGTACAATGTTCGCTGTTACCCGGAGTAAGTCGCCCGGATGTTGGAAGTCACAAGGGTTCACTCAGAGGCTGCACCAATGGATGACTGGGCGCGGCCAGTTGGTCGCCATAGTGAGAGGAGAGCCGCATTTAAAAAAGCCTGCATGAGCCACTTCCCACAAGAGTCCAACCTGCCGCTCTAAAGCTGCCAACTTACACCAACCTTCACACGTGAGTGGCATGTGAGAGGGGTGATATCCTGTGCCCCGGGGACTTCAAAGGTGAACACGCTATGCTGCTGTTGCACCAGTCTAAGCATGCTATGCTGCCATTATACCAGCCTGAGCATGCTACACTGTTGTTGCACCAGCCTGAGCCGCCATTTCACCTGTTTTTAGCTCAGTTCATAAAAGGCGAGCGGAGTGAACAATGCTGATAAACCTGTCTGAGCTCATGAAAATTCCCGCCTGAGGCTGTGCTAATGGATGGCTGGGCTGGGCCAGCTGACCACACCTGTGAAAGCTTCATCAAAGGGCCGTCAGGAGCTGCTGCCCACAAGGCGGAGAGAAGTTGGAGAGAAACCCGTAGACCAAGTTCGACAAACACGCAGTGCTTTAATTTGCAGAAGTGCAAACAGCAGCATCTTATCAATGCAGTGCATACTTAGACATGTATCTGAAGTCTCAGTGGCTCTAAGGGGGCGCCCAAGACAGGGGCGCAGATATACCTCCCGTAGTTCAGTGCATAATAGTGGAATAGTAGAGATGATCCTCCCAGCTGCATGAATGGACAACAACATCGCCAAGGTATGATGCTATATGGACGATGACAGCTTAAAACTATGTCCATAAGCCACTGAAAAGACCATACTGCCAATGGTCCTGGTTGGTGTTAAAGGCAGTCTTTTCCTTAGCCTCAGGTGTAAGCACATTGTGCAAATAGCTACTGTTCCAAATTGGTTCAATTAAAAATTTTAATGGTTATTTGTGTACTTTTTTCAAAGTTATTAATCTATTTCTGATCACATTTAATGATTTTCCCATTGCAGAGCGGTAATCAGTCATATGTGAGCACTCTGAGAGCGCTGCTGGAGCCTGAGCCTTTCTGTAAACAATGCAAAAGTATGTAAAGTTTACATCTCAAACCTCATGTTTATTTTTTCCCATTAGAGAGATGGAACTCCAGTTTTGCTCAAAAGATAAATATATACTGTAAATAAATCTGTATTCAAAATGCTGTGGTTTTTTTGGGCTTTTTGTACTGGAATTATTTATATGGAGAATATATTTTTTTAAAAGGCAGCAAAAACAGGTTAGTCACAACTTTTCACAGCTGTCATTCCTCTCTACCACAGGTAAAAGCTACCCTGGCATTTTGGACCATGATAAGTTCTTTAAGACCACCAAAGGCAAGAGCTTCAAGTGCCGGTCAGAGACTCAACTACATCTGTCTGAAGACCTGAAGATTAAATTAATCCCTCTGCAGGTTCAGGCTTTTGACATGCCCAGTGCCACTTTTGGAAAAGGTGCAGACATTTTTCAAACTTACTTACTACTCTTCTAGATGTTGCTGTGGATAGTAATCACTCATTCATTTACAATTCGTTAATAAAGTACTCACCAGATTTATACAGGGCTGGCTGGTGTAAATGTTATATCATGTTACTGTATATGTTGAGGCTAAGCCCATGTGTTGTTTATGGATCAAATGACATCAGTTTCATTTCTGGTATCTACATCAGATTATTCTGCTGTTTACAAATTATTGTGATACTGAAATTTTGGAATTTTAAGGAAGCAAGATCAGCAGCACCACCAGTGGTCATGACAAAAATAGTTAATGGAATGAAAAAATAAAAAACAAGGTGGTGACTGATTAAATTATAACCCAGAGTGCAGGTTGGTGTAGTGTATCGGTGATCTTCCCTACATATCCATAGTAAATTATAAGCAGTTATTGAGGAAGTGCATGTTAAATACATTTGTGGGTGTATTAAACATTAATGAGTTAGTTATTTTCTTAAAATGCTGTTGGAGGAAAATCTAAATGTAGATTGAGCAAGCTCTGGGATTCACCAGTGGCAATTGATGAGCCCTCATGATATAATACATTACTGATTCTGAATAGGTGCAATAGATGCTGTATGAGTAAATGAATTATAATTATTATTAAATATTTAATTTTTATTTTTGCAGAGACAGAGTGTTGGCAGGACTACATGAAGAGGATCGTGCCCATTGTGGTGGGTGCTGTAGTTGCAGGAGTCATCCTTATTGCAGTTCTGGTCTTTGTGCTCATGCGCGAACATCGTAGTCAACAATACGAGCAACTCTGAATGTGATTGCCATCAAGAAACATCACTGTGTTACAGCCTAAAGCTATAAAAAAAAAAAAAAACAGCCTGTTATATTCCATGCACTAAATACACCATGATGACATGTTGCAACAAAATGCTTACCTATCATCATATGCTAAAAAGTTTACATTTTTCCATCTTTTAGAAAACTAAATGTGGGTTTTCATACTTCAACTGTTGGCTATATATGAATAACAAATTATGTATGTGAATAACAAAATATGATGTTGATTAATGTAAGCCTTATTTGTGTTTACTTTTACATGTATAAATTCTTTTTTATTTTACAACAATTATAGTTTTTAGCAATAAAATATAGAGGAATTAAATACATGCACATGGACTCCATCTAACCCTATCCTCTGCATCCTCTTCTCTCACCCCAACTAACTTCATGTCCTCTCTCACTGCATCCATAAATCTCCACTTTGGTCTTCCTCTAGACATCCTGCCTGGCAGTTCCAACCTCAGCATCCTTCTACCGATATGTTTAAAATCCAAACCACCTCAATCTGGCCTCTCTGACTTTATCTCCAAAACATTTAACATGGGTTGTCCCTCTGATAACCTTATTCTTGATCCTATCTTACCTTTTCACCCCCAAAGAGAACCTCAACATCTTCAGCTCTGCTAACTCCAACTCTCTCTAACACATGACAAAAAGAAATAAATACAGATAGAAATAAACCATTACAAAATGTATTTTGAACATTATTATATATATATGTAATGCTATTACTCTTGTAAACATTACAGAATAAACTCCACATTGCTCATTACACATGTAGTGCATTCTCTATGGTGTGTGAGTGACGTTGTAACCCATGTAGTGCACAAGGCCAACACGCCCACATCATCCTCCACTGTGATTGGTTAGCGAAACTACGGGTGGGTATTAGGGTCAAACTGTATTTCAAGCTAGTTAGCTAGCTAACATTTTGTCAATATCTGTATTTATTTACAGACTTTTAAAGACACATGCTAAAAATAAAAATATGTCAGGAAGGTATCGTATAATCCAGTGACATTTATTGTTTAAATAAGGTTAATTTACAACAAAACATTAGTTTTAAATATTTACCGGTTCTGTTAGCAAATTAGCCTAGCTAATCGGTGTTTGTTCTCTCGCAAAAATGGCGGCTGCTGTCCTGCAAGTACGAATCAACCAAGCTCTGAGAGCCCAGCTACAGTAAGTTATTACAACGACATATATTTAGTCATATTGTGTGTTGCATATTTAGTGCTGCTGACCATGCATTGCTTGGTTATTCAATGTCAGGCAGTTAAATGCCACGTAAAATGATTTTAGCCCAAAACGACTGTGTACAGCTTTACTCTCTTCTCATATAGGACTGTGGATATGGATTCTCTAAGATTAATTAAACATGAATAGACTAAGAGATGCTCAGTTTAATAAATCTGATGTTCTGCACCCAAACTGGGAACAGTGACGTCAAGTCTTGGACAAGGTTAAGGGCAGGACAGAAACGGTGCTAGTGCCAGTGTCCTTGGGTGTAAGGGCACCAGGTTGTTGTCAAAATATGGCTGATTTTGTGAAAAATTAAAGCATTGACCTCTGTGTGTCTCTTTTCGTAGGAAGCTGATCTGGAGCAGAGGAGCTGTCAGACATGCATCTGTGGGTAAGAGGATATGATCCATGATTTCTTCAGGATGCTCACACATCCCTCAAAAGTTTTCCTCCAGTGTTACAAAAAAACAATCTGCTAGCTCTCTGATGATTACAGAACAGTTTAGTTTTATGAAACAAAATCCTCTTTCTCTCGCTCTTTCTCTCACACACACACCTAACATGGGTGGCAGTGCAAAAATATATTCAAACTTTTCAACTATTATTATTTCTTGTTATTCACATGGTATTAATATTTATATTAAATCCTTTATCATTTAACTCAAGTAACCAGTCAATTACAGTGATAATTCTGATAACTAAATAATAACAATGCTCACTATAATCACTCTTGACAGCACAGTGAAACTTCATCCTCACTAAAACATTACTTGTACATTATTATTATTATTATTATTATTATTATTGTCATCATCATCATCATTGTCATAACAGTGGCACAGTGATGGTGCTTGATTTTCACCTCGGGATCCGTATGCGTGGAGTTTGCATTCCTCCCCCCTAATGCTTGGTGGGTTTCCTCAGGGTGTTCTGGTTTCCTCCCACAGTACAAAGATATGCAGATTAGGTTAATCGGTGAACATAAGACTCAAATTGTTTTCTCATCATTAAGCATCATTCAACCAGTGAATTATGCTTAGCTAATGACAATTCAGTTTAACATGCTTGGTTAATAAATCAGGTAGTTAATAAGTGGAATGTCATGAATCTGTACAGATATTATGATATTTTAGATTATGGTGATATTTGAATCATATTAAAAAATAAAAAAGTAATACTGCATCTTAATAATTTGTTTATAATTGTTTTAGTTGAACTGACAAAAGTGTGAATTATGAAGTTCCACTGGATGATGATATTGATGTTTGTGAATTGTAAATTACAGGGACAAAAGAAAGATAATTGCATGTAAGTACTGATCTTAATTTTGTGTCTGCAGGGAGGATAGAGAAAGTCCTCATCGCTAACCGAGGAGAGATAGCGTGCAGAGTGATGCGCACAGCAAAAAAGATGGGTGTTCGTTCTGTGGCTGTGTACAGTGATGCTGACAGGCACTCCATGCATGTGGCCATGGTGAGAAAATCACACGTTACAACTTCCTCTTTACCACTGTCCATTTCTTAGCACTTTTTAACGCTTTGTTTAATGCACGTACATGTGGCTGTGTACAGCAAAACTGACAGGCACTCCATGCATGTGGCCATGGAGAAAAAATCATACGTTACAACTTCCTCTTCACCACTGCCCATTTCTTAGCACTTTTTAACGCTTTGTTTAATGCACTGTTGTCTGTTGTCTATTTCTGTTAATCTGTCTGTGTTTGCCCTGCATTTCCATCTGTAAATTAAACAGCTGAGCAGAAATGTCATCTTTAAATTGCAGGCAGATGAAGCATATCACATTGGAGCACCTCCATCACAACAGAGTTATTTATGCATGGAGAAAGTTTTAGGAGTTGCCAAGAAATCTTCTGCACAGGTACAACTCTTCCACCATTAATCCCACTCTTGCACCATTCCTCCCGCTTGGCTTCACTAGGGTTCAGTAGGATTGCTTTAGTTCATAAAGAATCAGTTTAAGTCACTTGGATAAAAGGAATTGGGACTAATCTTTTCATTAATAAAGAATAATTACTAGTCACTTGGTTAATAAAGAATGATTATGAGTTACCTTGATATTAAAGAATAAATATAAGTTGCTTGGTTAAGAAACAATCAGCACAAGTTGCTCTGAATTATAAATTAAATAATCGTCAAACCCGATGGAACAATTTTTGGTCTGTCACAGTACTTTTTTTTAAATGTATTTATTTTTAAATAGAACAACATTAAAAAAAATATGGGTTTGGTTATGTAACAGTGCCATTTATTGTTCACAGAGTTAAGGCTTTTCTTAAAAGGATTGCTCTTAGGCATGGTACATCTTTAGTGTTTCAAGAACAACACAACGCTGCTTTCACACTTTTTTTAAACCGAAAAACCACTGGCCACTTTTTTTTGCTGATTTGAAATAACTACAGCTCACATGATATTCACACTTATAAAGCTCCTGCCAGTTCTAGCTTAGCTTGCTGTCTAGATAGTATGTATCCAATGATGTAAACTTTAAAGCACTTTTTGTAAGTCGCTCTAGATAAGAGCGTCTGCCAAATGCCTAAATGTAAATGTAGATTCCATTTGATTTCTAACTCTGGTCGTGAGGAGGTTGTTTGCCTTCACTGTAGTTTTTGGAGGCAGCAAATCAGGAGAGTTTAAGCTGTTTGTGTGTAAATCTACTTATTTTGGCTCATTAACAAAACCCATGGTTAAAGCAAGTTTTTCTCACTTGCACACCCAAACTTGGATCCAGAACTGCCTGGTGTCTAAACAAAAATGTCAGGAGCAAAGCATCTCTTCTTGTTTGCCAATTTATGTTGCATCAATGTAGAAAGGGCCACTTCATTAAACTTACAAAATCAGTAAACAAATAAAATCCCTTACTACACCACAATTTCCATTGAGATATTATATAAATAAGAACTTCTTATGAACCAATTTTTAATTGTTTTAAATTGTTTAAATTGTTTTATCATAGTAAAGATTTTTCCTGTTGCTCAACATTGTATATGTTTTAATATGTTCTTAATTTAAACTTTTTTTGTGGTAATTTTTTTTTCTTTGTGTTTTTGGTAAAGGCCATCCACCCTGGTTATGGCTTCCTGTCTGAGAACACAGAGTTTGCCGAACTGTGCAAACAGGAAGGCATCATCTTCATTGGGCCTCCATCATCAGCGATTCGTGATATGGGCATCAAGAGGTAATGTTTTCCTTTTTTTTTTTTTTTTTTTTTTAATTAAGCTTTTATTAACCAGAATAATTAAATCACTTTGTTTTGCCTTGTTCTCTATCAGCACATCCAAACACATAATGTCCGCTGCAGGCGTTCCCATCATTGAAGGTTACCATGGAGAGGACCAATCAGATGAGAAGCTTCATGCTGAAGCTGCCAGGATTGGTTATCCTGTTATGATCAAAGCCGTACGAGGTGGAGGTGGGAAGGTGAGAGAGATCAGCAGAAATTTAGTTAGGGGAAAAAACGGAGAGAAATATTTACCTTTATTGAGACCTACTCACTTTGTCTCCATAAAATATAGATTTAAATTTGCTTTAACTTCCTGAGCTAATAAATAAAGAAATTGAACAAATCAGAGAAGTCTAGTGCAGGAACAGTGTTCTAATCACAGATCTTGCTTATGTTTCGGTTGGTGCTAAACTCTGGATTAAACAGGATTAATCCTCATCATGTTTACTTGCCCTGATTGGCTTGTGTGTATTGCGTTGTGCAGGGAATGCGTATTGCTCGCTCGGAAGCAGAATTTCATGAGCAGCTGGAATCTGCCAGAAGAGAAGCTCGCAAATCATTCAATGATGATGTCATGCTAGTGGAGAAGTTTGTAGATAACCCCAGGTAAAAAGTCCAACCACACACATAAATTCTGCTCAACGCTTGTTTTCCAGGCTGGGAGATATTTTTGCCTTTCTGACTAGCAGCATCTGTCTCAATATATGTCTTTGAAGCTTATTCTTTACTGTTCTTTACTTCTTGCTGTTGTTTAGGCATGTGGAGGTGCAGGTGTTTGGAGATCAA
Organism: Leiocassis micropogon; assembly: GCA_028565275.1. Classification (NCBI taxonomy): domain Eukaryota; kingdom Metazoa; phylum Chordata; class Actinopteri; order Siluriformes; family Bagridae; genus Leiocassis; species Leiocassis micropogon. The sequence goes on along the minus strand of JAOVVA010000004.1, from coordinate 11,750,281 downwards.
CATGGTAATGCGGTGTATCTGTTTGAGAGAGACTGCAGCGTGCAGAGGAGACACCAGAAAATCATAGAAGAAGCACCAGGGGTAAATATGGATGCCATTTATTTATATTAGGGATAAAATAGAAATATTGTACAAATACATTATTCAGAATGAATGGGTAATGTGTGGAGAAGATTCAGTGACAGAAAAGCAGTCATACTTGAGGACAACATGTTACTGTGACAGGCACACCATTGTGATGTCTTTTATTGTTTGATCAGATTAGATTTTTAACATCCTTTTTATGAATTCTCACTCACTCACTTACTCATCGTTTATACCGCTTTATCCTGTATTCAGGGTCGCGGTGGGCCTGGAGCCTATCCCAGGATACTTAGGGCACAAGGCAGGGTACACCCTGGAAAGAGCGCCAATCTATTGCAGGGCACACACACATACAATCACTCACACACTCATTCACAAACTACAGGCAATTTAGAAACGCCAATTAGCTTAATCTACTCAGTCTTTGGACTGTGGGAGGAAACCGGAGTACCCGGAGAAAACCCACCAAACACAGGGAGAACATGCAATTTCATGCACACAGAGACGGGAATCGAACCCGGACCCTTGAGGTGCAAGACGGCAGTGCTAACCACTACACAACCGTGCCCCCTCCTTTTTTATAAATTAAGTGCTAATTTGGATTTTACAATGTAATACAATTTCCTTTCATCACTGTGTTGCAGTCAAGCCACACCAACACCCTACACCATATGGATAGGTATTTGTCCAAACCTGTTAATTATTGAATTTAGGTGTTTCAATCAGGCCCCTTATCCCCAGTGAAATCTTAATGCTTCAGCATACCAAGACATCTTGGACAATGCTGTGCTTCCAGACTTGTGGCAAAAGTTTGGGGAAGGCCCTTTTCTATTCCAACATGACTGCGTCCCGGTGCACACAGCAAGGAATGATAAAGATATGGTTTGATAAATTCAATGTGAAAGAACTTGACTGGCACAAAGCCCTGACCTCAGCCCCATCAAGCACCTTAGGGGTGAACTGGAATGGAGAGTGTGAGCCAGGCCTTCTCATCCAACATCAATGTCTGACCTCATAAATGCTCTACAGAATGAGTTGGGCACAAAAATGGGCACCGAAACACTGCAAAAATCTTGTGGACAGCCTTCCAAGAAGTGTGGAAGCTGTTATATTGGCAAAAGTGGAAAAACTCCATATTAAAGTGTATTTGGATACAATGTCATTGCAGGTTTGGCCAAATACTTTTGTCCATATAAGTGCATGCCCAGGAACAGCCAGTAAACCGCACACAGCGAAGCGGTTCTGGCTACGTTCACATAACAAACCACACTGTTCAATTCCGGTCAGGACGTGATTTTTTTTTTTTTTTTGGTCAGAACGAATTGGCATGTCATCACGGTTTGCATTTATAATTACAAGTGATTTTTTTGTGACTCAATATGGACGCGTCTGTCCTCTGAAACAGCAAGCACACACACATCGATATGTCTTTGCTTACACAATCTAAAATACATCATGAGGTTGTGTAAGCACTCATTCATTTCAAATACTGGATGTATTTTGCTCTGGAGGACGGCAAGCAGGCTGTATTTGTTGCGCCTCATTTTTTACACTGTTTTACCAGTTATTCTGTTTTCCTAGCACTACTATAAAATTCCTGCCCTGCTGGTGCTGGCTGGCATCAACGATCAGTTGCGTAAATTTCAATTTGCCTGTTCTCATTCAAAACGCATGACCACATATCGGATTTGTATCCAATCCTGGCCCACATTTGAAAGTTACTTGGAGCAATCTAAAAAAACATCAGATTTATGCATTTAGACAGCATGAAAAATTCAGATAATTTCACATTGGGGTAAAAAAAATCAGAAATGAGTTACTTCAGGCTGGTAATGTGATCGTAAATTTAAAAGTCATTTTTCAGGAGGCATTATTGTCCATAAGAGAACGCCTTTTTATAGCTCATGCTTTTAAAAAAAATTTAATTAATTAATTTATTTATTAATTATAATTTTTTTACCCATTTCTGCAACATTTAAACTTCATTTAAAAATGCGACTCTGTGTGTGTGTGTATGTGTGTGTGTGGTACAGCCTGATATTAGTCCTGAAGTGAGGCGTAAACTGGGAGAGGCTGCAGTCCGGGCTGCCAAAGCAGTAAACTATGTGGGAGCTGGTGAGACAATGAATACACTCTGTTTTTGATCAGCAAATATTAAATTTAATTAAATAATGATAAAAATCAAACTCTTGTTCTAATAAACTGGAGCTTTTTAACCATTCTCTTATATATATATTTGTGTGTGTTTGTGTATATATTTGTGTGTGTGCGCGTGTGTATATATTTGTGTGTTTGTGTGTGTGTGTGTGTGTGTGTGTGTGTGTGTGTATATGCCCACAGGCACTGTGGAGTTCATCATGGACGCTCAGCACAATTTCTACTTCATGGAGATGAACACTCGTTTGCAAGTAGAGCACCCCGTGTCTGAGATGATCACTGGGACAGACCTGGTGGAGTGGCAGCTCAGGGTAAGGGTATGATTGTGATTATGTAACACAATTCAGTTAGCACACTGATCTGAGAGCTGTGCAGGTGGGTGCACAGTGTTCTAATGAGCACAAATGTTTAACACCTGTCTATTCCATCATATTTTATGGATACATAAAATATGATGGAATGAGAGAAAAGATGACGTGAGGAGAGAAGTCTATCATAGTGAGAGCAAAATAACTGAGGAAAAATCAGAGGGGCAGAGACAAATCTGACATAGCAGGAGAGGTCTAACAATGAGGAAAAAGCTGATGTAGCTTGACATCTAGCAACGTAAAAGAAATCATATAAAGCAGCAGAAAGTTCATGTAATGAGAGGAAGTTTATATAGCAAGAGAGAAGTGAAATAGCGGGAGATATTGGACATAGCATGAGGAAGCTAATAGAGCACAGGAAAGCTGATGCAGCAGGAAAAAGCTGGTGTAACTGGAGAAATCTAACATGGAGAAAGCTGATGCAACATGAGAAAGCCTAGGGGAAAATGTGGCAACATAGAATAGGACAGATAGGATAAACATAGCATTCTCTCACAAATTGCTGATGTAGTGAGAGAAATCTAACGCTGTGAGAGAAAGTCAAGACTGAACCTGATGCTACAGTCATGTATTTTATTGGTAAAATCTGCTAGAATTCTTCCTCTGGGAATTATAAAGCTAATTCATTCTAATGGTTACTCTGATCATGAATGTTGGTTTAAGGTTTAAATGCTTGATTTCTGTGTCAGGTGGCTGCTGGAGAAAAGCTTCCACTGTCTCAGGATGAGATTGTGCTGCGAGGTCACTCATTTGAGGCTCGAATCTATGCTGAAGACCCCAATAATGACTTCCTGCCTGGAGCCGGACCCCTCCTGCACCTTTCCACACCAGAGGAGGAGACGCACACTCGCATCGAGACCGGAGTACGGCAAGGTTAGCATGTTTTTTTTTTTTTAACTAGATTGCACACAGGAAACCTCATCCACAATGAAGTTTTACAGTTTCGCATTTCAATTGTCAAAAAGTAACTAACAGCAGGTAGGTACTAAAGAGACATTGGATCACAGACTACATAGTATTCATCTGAGGAATCATTTGTTTGTATGTCATTTAGGGCTGTAGCTATCGAATATTTTAGTAATCGAGTATTCTACCAAAAATTTAATCGAATAAAATGTACTTTTGCTTAATTAAACACCAATGTAAAATATATAAGAGAAACAAAGATTAATTGGTTTTCTTTTTAGAAAAATCAACTTTTATTTTTTAAATACATACCGCATTTATCAAAAATAAACATTGTCATTATTCACAATACAAGGAATAGCTTAAAGTAGACTGAGATGAACGAAGTGCATTACAGTGTCATACCTTCTTATTTTAAGGCTTTTCTCAGATGCAAAAACTAAAAAAAAGGGTATTTCAAAAAAACTAAGGCACACATTAAAATAAGTAATTATACAAAAGCACTTAGTTGTGCAACTTAACTTTCAGGACTAAAAGTTTCAAAATTTACCGCTCAGGCATAACATAAGCCTTTTTTGACTATTTCTGTCGTTTTCTCTTGCTGGTTTTTCTTGGCTCACTGATAATTTTATCGCTCCCTTCCATTTTGCAGGCCGCAACAGAACGCTCCATCAAATCAATACACAGCTAACTGTTTGCGTCTCCTTCCGCTTTGTGGGTGACCTAAGCGCTTCTTCTTCTGTGTTTACTGGCGCCTTGTATCCGGAAGCGCGCTGTGTCACGCCAAACAAATAATTGCGCAAAAACATAATGCAAAGCTTTTAAAATTAATTAAAAGAAGCTTCGAGGCAGAAGATTTTGCCTCGATCATTTTTTGTAATCAAATTACTTAAGTTACTCAAGGAATCGTTTCAGCTCTAATGTCATTGTCTTACCTTATGTATTGACACATTTCACTTTCTAACATGCTTTAGTGTTTTTTCAATGTTTCCACCTCCAAGTTACCTCTGCCATACTAAAGTACTTAGATTTGGTCTCCATTCTTCCCCAGGTACTGTATAATCTAAACTTGGATGTGTGTGTGAAGTTAAAAATAATGCAGACAGTGTCTGACAGGAGTCAAGATTTTTTTTCCTTTTTTTAATTTTATTTTTATTTTATCTCCCTTTTCTCCCCGAATGGCTCCTGGCTAACACAGGGGAGCTTTGTGGACTTCCTAGTGCTCACACACTAGATATAATTTGATTATTTGAGATTCAGCAACAGACAATGTCTGACTGCCCATATGTGATTTCATATAACTTTGTAAGGTGCGTGGGAGCATGAAAGCATGGGCCAAGTTAAAAATTTTGCTCAAGGTTAAAGTATTGCCACCTGGCCTGTGTTGTGGTGCAGCCATTAAAACAAACTTTGTGGTTCATCAGTTACCCATTACTAGACAGTATTGCTAAAGTGATGCAGTTCAACATCTACTTCTGCTTATAGCTGTTACTTCCTGTAGTAATGTGTCATTTCCATGTGATATATACTGTAAACTGTGTAGGAGAGGGAAGTTTTCTTTATTTTCCCATGGTGAAATTCACACAGCCATCTCTGCTGTGAGTTAAATAAACCCCAGTGCTGTTCTGGATTCTGATTGGTCAGAAGTTTCAGTTTCTGTATCAGCAGCTCTGTGCAAGACATTGCACAATCTTTTTCTTTTTTCCTTAAGTGGAATTCCTTGGAAACAACCTGCTTTCCATGATTATATTCTATGTGGAATGAATTATTCCTGTAGTAGTTTTTGTATCACTACAAAATAATTTCCTGCAGTTGTATTGTTGTAAACACAAATGTAAAACAGGTTAATAAAGTTTCCTCTGTACTGAGTTATATCTGATGATTTTCTTTTTGTGTGTGTGTTAGGAGACGAGGTTTCGGCTCATTATGACCCCATGATCGCTAAGCTGGTGGTTTGGGGAGAGGATCGCCCAGCTGCTCTACAGAAACTGCGGTACTGTTTACGTCAGTACAATGTAAGACTCTAGAGGAGAACATTGCACACTCCAGTGCTGTAATAAATCTAAAACTTAAATACTTAAAGCATATATAAAATTTTTTTGTTGAAAGTTTGGTAATAAAATGAACTGTAACAATGCACATGAGGTATTTGTGGTAGGTTGTCCACAGGTACGTTATTAATTTTGGGATTTTAACGTTCTCTGTCCTCAGATTGTGGGTCTCAACACCAACATTGACTTCCTGTTAAGTCTTTCGGGTCATGCAGAGTTTAAGGCAGGAAACGTTCACACCAGTTTTATCCAGCAGCACTACGATCAGCTGTTTCCTAAACCGACTGCACCGGGAGGAGATGTGGTGTGTCAGGCTGCTCTCGGACTTTTGCTGCAAGAGAGAGAGAACACACAGGAGTTTCTGCGCCAGTCACATGGTCAGAACGCAAACACACTACACACACAGTAAAAGTCTGGCTTTTATTTATAACAGCTGTTTTTAATTAATTAACACATTTACCTGACCCAGGTGTGTAAACAATGTTAGTAGTATGGGTGGGCTATTTTGGGGTGGGGGGTGTGTGGTTTGGGGAAACCTTACCTTGAGGACATTTCTACCATATGTGATGCACAGTGCTATGAAAAAGTACTCCAAAACCTTAATTTTTAGTATTTATTTCTTTTTGAGCCATTCAGAGGTGGACTTGCTGGTGGTGTTCTCCTTTAGAATTTTCTGGTAGAATATAAAAATCATGGTTCCATCAATTATGGCAAGTCGTCCTGGTCCCATCGTGTTTGACTGTTGGTGTGATTTATTTATTTATTTATTTATTTATTTAAATTAAACACAGTGTTAATTTCCAAGTTACCAAAAAGATTAACTTTTGTCTTATTAGTCCATAGAACATGTGCTCAAAAAGTCTTGGGGATAATCAGGATGTTTTTTTGTCAAATGTGAGACGAGCCTTCATGTTCTTTTTGGTCAGCAGTCTTTCTTAGACTTGGAACTCCCCCATGGATGCCATATTTGCGAAGTCTTTTTTTTCTTATTCTTGAATCATGAACACTGATCTTCAGTGAGGCAACTGAGGCCTGCAGTTCTTTAAATGTTATTTTGGGTTCTTTCTGAACCGCTGTGCTCTTGGAGTACTTTTGGTAGGTCGCCCTCTCCTGGGGAAGTTCACCGCTGTTCCAAGTTTTCTCCATTTGTGGATAATGGCTCTCTCTGTGGTTTGCTGGAGTCCCTACGTCTTAGAAATGGCTTGGTAACCCTTTACAAACAGTTTCTCATCTGTTTCTGAATTTCTTTACATTGTGTTACTTTTTAGCATGCTTAAATTTTTCAATTTGTTAGACAGGTTCAATTTAAGTGATTTCCTGATTCAACGCTAATTAGGCCTGGGTGTAGTAACAAGTTAAATTTAACTCAGCTTTCCAAAAATCACAGTTTATTCATGATTTAGCAAGAGGGGAAATTACTTTGTGCTGAGAAAGTTTGGACAGCTTTGTTCTTTTAATGAATTAAATAATTATGTAAAATCTGCATTTTGTATTTACTTGGATAATCTTTGTGTAATATAAAAATTTGTTTGATGATCTGAATCATTTGAATGTGACAATAATGGAAAAAAAAAATCTATATCTATATCTATATAATATATCTATATAATATAGCCCGGTAGTGAATCTAATGTTCACAAAAATCACAATTTCTCAAAAAAAAAAAAAAAAAAAAGGTTAGAAAATGCAGACATTAATTATGAAATTGAGAGGATCTGTCAAACAACAACTTTAAAGAAAGAAAAAAAACGCTTTAATTTAAAAGTATTTCAACAGAATTTCAAACTTGGAGAGTTAGAAGAACTGCTGTTGGATGTCATTAATAAAGCGTTCCTGTTTCAGATGTGTTCTCTCCTTTCGGTTTGGGTAACGGGAGCCGGCTCAACATGCTCTGCTGCAGGAACCTGACACTCCAGCTCGGGGAAAACAGTGAGTGGTAAACCTGTACACAAACACAATCAAGTCTTTTAATCTCAGTCTTTTGCTTTTCCTGTGGCATCACAAATCTAGTGTAAACATAGTGAAGACTGATTGCAGTGGCGCTGTAGGATTTAATCTCTCTCTACCTCTCTCTCTCTCTCTCTCTCTCTCTCTCACATATTTCTACCTTAGACAAACTAGGGTTTTGCAACTGCACTTTATTTTTTGGGTTAGTATTTTTTTTCCCCTTTAGTTCGCATGGAAAATGTTCCACTTCTGCAAATCATGCATGTATGATGGATTAGCCTCATGCTGATGTAGCATTTTCGATTCCTGTGCATGTCCAGAGCAGGAAATGGATAGCCTCTTGAAATAGCTGTCCTCTGCACTATGCATGATCTCTAATGGACTATCAAAGTGACTTGTGTGTGGTGTCCTTTGCAGATCTCACAGTAGCTGTGACCTACAATCCGGATGGGACATACAGCATGAAGGTACACACACGCAATATGTTTACTATGATATGTTAATGTGTCAGTATTAATAGTTTTAATTAAACAAAGAAAAGTGAGTAACAGTTGAGAGGTTTTCTGTAACATTAATATTTTTATTCTGGGCTTTTTTTAATGACAATTTTTTTAAATATCAATTGATATTGATAAAAAAAATGTATCATTTATGTTAAGCTATTACAATGCTATACTTTTTATTAAACAGTAGGAGAAAAATACATAT
>JAOVVA010000004.1:11694499-11707171 GCA_028565275.1 Leiocassis micropogon | reverse complement strand
CACACGCACGCACACACGCACGCACACACGCACGCACACACGCACGCACACACGCACGCACACACGCACGCACACACACACACACAGAGCACAATTTGACTTGCCTTGGCTTTCTGCAGTGGTGCCATCCTGCAGCAGAGCACAGCAGAGCAGTTCTTACACACTTCCATAAAGAGCTTTTCATGTTCACGCAGAGCCAGAGAGAGACTTGCACCATCCACCACCAACCCGTGCTGGATCACATGGTCCTCTTTGATCCTACACACAAACACACACCATTATAAAACCCTGTATATTACTCATTCTCCAGCACACTCAGTAAAACCTAACTGTTTTACCTGCAGTACTATGCAAAAGTCTTGGGCACAAACAAACAAAAACATTTCTACATAAAAGTAACTTCTATAAAGGTCACTAAAGAGTAATACAATAAGCACAGTCACGGTCAATATTCAGTGTGAAAACTCTTCGCTTGAAACTAATCAGTAGTGTTTTATAAGTAAACGAGCTGTTGGGTTTTACTGAGCATGCTGGAGAATATGAATTCTTCTGTTAACTTTGTCCTTACAAGGAACATTAGTTTTTTTGTTTCCATCTGTAAACTGGACTGTTGTGTGTAGCTTTTTGTGTTGATGGCTTTTTTTAACATTGCTTTGTTACAGGCCTGCAAATATTCTTCTGTAATGTTATTTATAAAAAAAAATTTGTGTTTGGAAATAGTGAATGGTTTTGTACATAATGCAGAAATGATAAACTTGAATAATAAAAAAAATTGTACTGAACATAATGTGTTTTCTAACGCAACACATCAATACAGACTGTGACTGAATCAGATATGGCTTGACAATAATGAACCAATCTTCAATCTACCATTAGGTTTTCTTTTACAAATTCATTTTAATAACTTTTTTATTGTATTTTGAATTAATAAGTCTGCAGTAAGATTACACCATACACAGCTAGCCACAAATATGAATAGAAAATGAATTCAAAGGACAAAGAAAAATGGGCAGTTATTGTTGTTGCTGTGAGTATATGTGTGTGGTCTGGTGTGGTGTGTGTGTGTGTGTGTGTGTTCACCTGCGTGCCAGTCTGCGTAGCTGCTCTGCACACTCATGATCAGATTTCTGCTGCACGAGCTCCAGGATGTTCATAGTGCGATGAAAGTGGCCGCAGGACAGACTCACACTGACCGCTGTCTCATGTTTATCTCCTGTTAGCACCCACACTTTAATTCCAGCCAATCGCAGAGCCTCAATCGTCTCCTGGACCTTCTCCTGCAGCCTGCACGACAATACACACGTACAAGCAGCTACAAAACCCAATGGTATCATGGAATTCAGGAAGCAGAGATTGGCGTGTCTTTGCAACATACTTAAAACTCCATGTGTAATACACCCACTCATTTTTCATAGAAACTGACCTATACATTACACTTAATTTTAATAGAAACTGACTGATTTGACCAGTGCTTGTTGTAGTGGGTCACATAACCAAAACAAGTAGGTTGTCTCAGTGCTCATTCATCTGTACACAATGTACACAATCACCAGCCATAAGCCGAACCATTGACAGATCAAATGGATCATCAGATGAAATCAATTATCTGTTACAACGACACCTGGTAAGGGGTGGAATATATTAGGCAATCAGTGATTTTATGAGAAACGTGCTCAGCCTTGTTTGCAGATTCATGATGGACATTAGCCATACTTTTTGCATGCTACACTGCACACTGAACAGCTGCACTACACAAAATGTATATATTTTTGAAAAAGGATATTGTTTTATATGTCAAAAAATATGGCAAGCAGATATAGTACCACTGTTGGTCATAATGACGGAGGAATGGACATTTTGTTATTCATAATGTATAATGAAGGTGGAGTGGCCTCTACGTCTGTCAGTCAAAAGAAAGAGAGATTAAGATTATACCAGAGAAAGAAGTGACACAGATGAGGCCTGTTTGTCTGTTAGCCATATTGATCTGTATTTTGTCCAGAATAAAAAATAGCTACTTTAATCATTCAACTTTTTTATTATATTGTTACAAATTCCTAAATCTAAAAAAAAAAAGTTGCAGATTTAAATTCCTTCAGGTCTGCATAATTCCACAGATAATAAAATAAACAAGTGAAAAAATATTACACGTGACTTTTAACACATAACCAGTGAGCAAAAACTAAATAAAAGAGTTACAGAACAGCACATAACCTCATGGAGTTTAAATCAAAATGACGTGCTGATCAGTGCGATTACAGAGAATGAGTTAAATGGCTGAACACAGTCTCAGGGGATCAAGGCTGAAAACACAAAGCAGTCACACCACTCTGTGCACATGAATATAATTTGTAATGGTGGGGTTGAGAAGGAGAAGAATGGATGCAAAAGAAGAATAAACAAGCAGGCAAGTGAGCAGGCAATAGGGTAAAGGTGAGAGGAGGGAAAAGTAAAAGGGCATGTTGGAAAGACATTCAAATGAGGATGAGAAAGTGCTTTCTATTACACCAAGGGCACTACAGTGGATAAAGCGTATCAATCTTTCAGAATTAAAATTCTGTATATTAAATAAATATAATGCCAGGTAAATGCAGTTACGTAGGTATAAAAAAAAAATTATAGCGAAAATGTAAGAAAAATATAACTACTAATTAGGAGAAAGTGTGAAATTATAGAGAATCTGAAGAGGAGCACAGACTCAATCAGTGATTCTCACTCCTAGACCTGGATGAACCATGCCCTCGGTTTGGAGATGTAAAGGACCTTTTTTCTAAATTACAGATGGTATCTTTGGAAAATCCTGTGAGTTACTTCTATACTGTAGGTATGAGTATATAGGGAGCTGTACAGTATCATAAATTCTTGTGATTAATCCTTAAACACACCTCACTGAGCTAGTGCGTGTGTGTGAGAGAGGGAGACTCACTTATCTTCTACTCCAGTGGCTCCGAGCAATTGCAGGTCTTTCTCTATGAAGTTAAAGGCTTCACTAAGCTTCTCTTCTCTCTGCTGGAGAGCAGTTCTAGCCCCGTGGATCCGCCGTTCCACTTCCTTATACTCCTCCGCGCTGAAGAGCCTGTAGGCCACCACAAGTGTCCTCAGACCCTTCTGCAAACAATACAGGTAAATGACCATAAAACTTTCATAAAATAGCCACTTTGTCAAAATAGTCATAGTCTATACATTATATTCAGTAATATTATTAAGAGGTCTGGCCAAAAAAAAAAAAGTCAAGTTTCACTGATGCATAATAAAAATAACTGCGTCACTGAAAATACCCACAAAACTGTAAAATAAGTGATAATGCAGAGACCACTGACATCACACAAATATTGTGTTCACAATCATCACGTATAACTGTAATACTCTTTATTTTATTTAATCCTCTTATTCCACAGCATCATGCCAACCAATACATCTTTATATATTTGTATTTAAAAAAAACCTTATACATCCATTTATAATCACATTTATGTTGTGGAACATCAGGTACTGCATGTTGTAACAGCAATGAACAGTTTTGCTTTTTTTATTGTATTTTTTAATAAGTCTATAATCATTATTACATTAGTGTCAAAAGCCACATCCAATATAATTACTGAAGCCTTCAACACCTACAGCCGACATGTCACACGTAAGTGTAAGTTTCTACAGTATAAAGGCACTGCTGATTCTAATGAGACGCCGATAACTCTGCATAAGGAATGCGTGATGCACTGTTTCACTCTCTAAAATTACATTATGTCATAAGTAGATTTATTTTTGTTATTGCAAGCCTTGCGTGAATTATTTCAATGGCACAAACCCCCCCCCCCCCCCATCTCTCTTATACGATATGTCACAATCTTTAACATATACATTATAGGAGTCTTAAACAGAAGACTATTTCTACACAAGATTCCCTTTGAAAAAGAAATCCTCCTCAGTATACCTGCAATGTCATGATTCTGTTCTGTTGATTAATGTTCAATAATATCAGCTCTGACAGTGCGGATGCTTTACATTTTTGTGCTCGCTTGAATACACTATTGTTTCTATAGTAACAGCTCAGGGATTCTAAAAAGTATTCAATTTCAGTGTAGTACCAGTACCTCCACTTCATCACAACATACCATTACTATTAGGATTATCTTCCTATAACAGCAGAACATATTTGTCCAATAAAAACATAAAACTAATCAGGCTCAGAGACGGTCAGGTCTCTTACCAGAGCGAATTCGTCCACATGCACTCTGGTCTTCTCGATCTCTCCACTCTTGGTGTAGGGAAGAACAGAGGACTCGGCTCCTTTAGTGAATAACACCTTCTCCCCTAATACACCACACAGAGTATGTGGTTAGCTGACACTTTGTATGGGTTTATTGCACCAGACATAAACTCTTCTTGGCAATAAAACTGTTATTTACAGATCAGCATTTCATACTTATTGCTATTAAGATGTTATTCAAAATACATACCTTTTAAAAGACCACATGTAGCATTATCAATATTTAAATTTTTAACTGCAGGTACTGATGTATTAAAACATACAATGGTAAAGCAACAACATTAATCAATAATTGAAGTACACTAATCTTATGCAATAATAACAGCAATAACATTTTACAACTTTTAGATTCTACTCTGTGCTTATGCTAGTGATTAACAAGACACTTGTTGCTTATAGTTTGCCTCCTGTGAATGTGTATTTAATACTGCTTTACTATTATTGATCAACTTTTGTTTAATACATATTGTGCATCAGAAATTAAATATGTCCAGTATTTGTTAGTGGAATTACCAACTGAATTGTGCATTTTTTAATGTTTCAACTGTGTAAATAACAAATAAATTCTTTGAACACTTCTACTGAGCACAATCTTAACTTGCATGAGTTAAGTTTCTTTGACTCAGAAATTTGTGTATATATAGTAACATACAACAGCTAATTAAAAACCTCTACCATCTGGCTAAAACTCAATCTTATGCCTTTCAAAACAGAAAGCTAAAATACTGGCTTTTTTTGTGTTGCTTTTGTTTTAAAGCCCAACAGCACAAATGAAAATTCCATGCGTCCTGCTGGTAATTACAACTTTCATGTAAGAAACTTGTAATTACCGTAATTACTCAATTCTGGCAAAAGATGAAGGCATTATACAGTAGCTGCTGATCTGTGCACTGCTTTAAGGAATATTTTATTACATGTTAACACCAGGAGTCAAATATTTAACATTTAAAAAATGTGTACCATTTAAACTTTATTTATTTTGTACATGACAACTGCCTGTATATTACATCTATTTTTATTAGACTGCATTTAACTAAAGCTTGGACTGTAGACCTTCTTATGTCAGACTACGAAAAGCTAAAGAAAATCCCTCAACCCGGAATTGTTTGTCTGTGTCCCACATCATGCAAATAAGGCGACTCCCATTGTCAACAGTAAATGAAACTACTGAGTATACAGAACGAATTACTTCACCTTCGTCAACTCAATCACATGCATTGGTTAAATCTTTAACACTGACATACAGTTGACTGTTTTGAAGAAGTAAATAAATCATAAACATAAATCACTCAGGGTACCTGACTAGCATACTGCCCCCCACCCCCAAAAAGTATAGCTTGATCTTAACATACATAGTTCCTCGTTTCCATTTCCGATTTAAGATTAACACAGCATATGTATATAGCACTAGACATATAATGATTGATGTGATATATAAATGCTGTAATTACAAAGAATTCTGTCACATACCTGAGGGAGCCTGTAATATCACACTCATGCGCCTTCGGTTTGCATCAAACTCTAATACATGAAGGAGTTTATACCTGTGGAGAAAAAAAAAACTGAGTGCTGTAACACTATTGAGTAAAAAACAAACTACACAGACCCAACAAAGACATATGTTAACTTTGTACTACAGTGCTGCTGAATTCTGATTTAAATTAAAGATTTATATTAATATACTCAATCTAATATGTTAACGTTACCATAGTAACAGCTCATTTAGGGACTCATTAGATATGTGCTTTGTTGGGTCTGTAAAGTTTGTGCACATTACATTAAAAAAATTTAAAGTTTTCCATGAGGAACTTTTCTGTAACAATTTAAATTACGTTCTTTAATATGAAAAGCTGCCGCGGTATTGGGGGAAGAAAACACTGATATGTGCTGTTACAGAAAAATTATCAACATCATGGTGGCAAAAGTAATGCCACTTCACCACACCACCAGGTTGTTAATTATTTTCCAATAACAGAACAACGTTGAGTGGTTTCTTCCTTACATAACTGAGGTCTATATAACTTTAAGTCTCACTTTTCTGATTTGCCAAATGTTTTGATCTCCATGATTTCTCCGTTACTTCCAGCAAAGGCCACGCCCATCCTGCAACATCAAACAGAGCAGAAATCATCAGGGGGGAAAAACAGCATTATTATGTTTAGCAGGGATGAGTCAAGTAACAGACCTTTTTGGTCTTTTTTAATTCACTCATGGTCTTTAAAATCAAAGCAGTGAAACGTGGTCCAAAGGCCTGTTTAAACACCCACAAAAACATCCAGAATTAAATTGAACAGACTTTCTTTCTCTCTCTCTCCTTTTTATTTAGCTCTTTCTCCCTTAACTTCTTTCCCTCATTCCCTTCCTTAACCTGTACTTCTCCTTTTTACTTTACTTCCATTACTTCATTCTCTACTTATTTCTTTGTCTAAATATCTTTCCTCCACTACAACCAATGATCTTTCTTTCTTTCCTTCCATAATTTCTTTCTTTCCCCTATTCTTTTCATATTCTCTATTCAATCCTTCCTTCTCTATAACCCATGCTCCCCCCTATTCTCCCTCCCTCCTGGTCCTCCATTTTTTCTCATTTCTCTCTCTTACTTTCTCCCACTCACTCTCTTATCTCCCTGAGTCTAACTGTGATTTTCATGCTGGTGATGTATTGTTAAAAGGTATTTCAGAAAAACATGAACGGTTAAATGTAAACGTTTTCTCTGTATGATGCAGTGTGGCTCACGGCTATAAAACGTCAAGTCCTGACACACAGCAGCAAAGTGACATGCGACAATCGCTGTGTTCAAGCTCCTCTGACACACACGGCAGGTTTATTTTTACCTCTTGGTGGCTTCCACGAGGGCTTTCTCATCAGGAGAGGAGGCGTAGTACTCCATCTGAGGGGTGAATCCATTAGCGTGTGAGAAAGGATCAGACACACCGTCTGTCTGATCATAACTGATTTGAACCGTGTGGCACAGAGAGACTGCTTTCAGGAACAGCTCCTCTTCCCTGCTCTGAAACACACAAACACACACAATTCCATTTAAATATCCAAAAATAGGTCTGAAAAAAATAAAAATTAAACAAATATGCCTATAAACAGGCTAAGTGCTATAGTAACTCTTTTTTTCTTTCCTCACTTTTCTTTCCAATTTCTCTCTCTCTTTCCATTTTCCCCCCTCATTTTTTTCTTTCCTCAATCTTTCTTTCTTCTCTCTGTCCTTCATTTGATCACTCTTCTTTTTTCTTTCTCTTTTTTACTTCTAACATTTTTTTCATTTCTCAGTCTTAACTATGGAGAAGCTTTCCTGCCAGAAAGGAAGGAAATGTGAAAAGCTTAAATGATAGGGTTAAAGGGTTGTAGGAAATAAAAAAAAACAGTTGATACTGGAGAGCAAAAATGTCAAATTTTCTTATCTTTATCACTTCACTGAAACAATATTGACAGGGTTTTTTTTCTTCTAAAAATTAAACAGTGACTTTGGGTCAGAATGTAATTTTCCAATCAGAGTGTTGTAGATGGTACAGTCTGAAATACAATCCTGGTCTAAATCACAGCCCGACACAAAAAATGTGATAAAAACCCTTACACATGAGCTGGTGTTTGAATAGCTTATTACATTTCCTGCAGTTTCTCTCAAACATCTGACACTCTAGGAACATCCTTATCATCTTACATCACCAGTGTATTTAAAAAAAAAAATTGGTGTCTCACCAGACGAGAAACAGATCCGATGTCCGGGACGTCCTCCGTCATTCCCTCAGAGACCAATTTGCTGTTAATCTCTTGGTATTTGACGCCGTTAATGGAGCATTCACGAAACTGCATTTCATTTTCCGTCAAAGTTCCTGTCTTGTCAGTAAAAACATACTCCACCTACGGCACAGTAAGAGCAAAAAAACTTTTACTCTGCTGACTTTTAAAACATCTCATTCAGTGAAAATTAAAAAATGGAGAGAAGAGACATGTATTATAATCCACATTTCTAAATGTAAATAAAGTCATGATGAGATTTCACATACAAGCATTCAACAAACAAAAACTCTCTCACACATACCTGCCCCAGCTCCTCATTGAGGTCAGAAGTGTTGACCTGGGCTCTCTGGTCACTCTCCTCGTGGTAGAGGTCGAGGTCCCAGCCGATAAAGAAGGAACCCAGAAACTTTTGCATCTCCACGGTGACATACAGTGAAATGGGGATGATGAAGTTGTACAGAACCAGAAAGGCCAGGAAATCAGAGATGAACTTCAAAATCTGTGTAAAACAGATATGAAATGTAATTATTAGACATTTTTACTAATGCCTAATCCCCTGCCCACCCCAGCCCCAATTTCTCCTCCAATGACCTGATTGGTTGAGCAGTTTATAAAAAAAAACAAATAATAGACAGCTCTTGCCTGGCTGCTGTTGCGTTCTGTCTCAGTCTTCTTGTTGTAGAATGGCTCGTCCCATTTGTTCTCCGCTTGCCAAGTGTATTTCAAAATGGTGCTAAGGACAGCCTCAAAAAGCAGGATGCTCAAATAGATGATGAGAAATGTGTTCATCGATCTGAGGGAGATTTGGGCAATTGATAAAAGGTCAATTGTGAATTTAAATAAAAGTGAGGGAAGTATGAAACGATTTCCATTTTGGGAAAACAAAGAAAGTGAGCAAGAGAGAGAGAACTTTGTACTTCTCTACTGCTGAGCGCTTCTGGGACTTGCACTTGTAATTCAGAGCCATCTTGGACTCCATGCCTGTGTACACAGCCACACCTGGGCACAAACAAAATAAGGACAATTAAACACACAAACACACTTAACCGATGCTTTGAAAGAACACTTTTAACACGTCCAAAATACATACAAATGCTTAAGTGCAGAAAAGAAAAATGTAGAAAATGTACCAAAGATCTCTTTGGTGTTTTTCAAACGAGCCCCTCGAAGCAGGAGGTTTTCTGGTCCTAGAGGTCTAAACACAACCAATAACACAGCTGTTAGCTGTCTAGTCCTTACACTGAGGCATAACAAACCAAAGTTTTATGTCTTACAAACCTACCTGACAATCTCTTCTCCATGTTGTGTTACTGTGATTCTTCCAACAAACCTGTAAGTAAACAGACAAACAAAACGATCAGAGCTTAATAAATATATATAAAAAAAAAAAACACAAATCATCATAACCTCAGCAAAATAATGACTTATTTCCCAGATTTTTTCCATGAAATAAACGGACATTAAGTATATATAATGATAGTATCCTAACTCGTTAATAAATTTCTGCATTTACTTGCAAACTAAATTCTTAGTGTTTAAAATAATATTTTTATTTCTATTTATCTGTATGGTCTTTAAACTGTGTAATAAACATGGCCAGACAACTAAATAAACATTTAGTAAAGTTTGCTGAAAAGCAGAACTGAAAGCCTGGTTTTGACTCTGACTCTCGTACCTGTATAAATCAGGCTCAGGCTGCTGGCACTCCACCACGGCCTGCAGGGCCTCGAGCCGTGACACAGACTGGGACACAGCCGTCTCCGGTACCGCGTAGTGAGTCTGAATACAGAGGGGTAATGAGCTGAGCAGCAGAAATCACCTAATGGCTCATGAACATGTTTCAAGGGTAAGCACAGCAGAAGGAAAGCTACAGTTTCTACAGTAGTGCTTCACATCAGCTCACAGATTCCACTGAGGACAGACTGCTTCCTGTTTAACACTTTCCTATATGCAGGTAACTCAGTATATAGTGCATGCCTGCACAATTTACCAGTTTATTGTGCCTATTAAACCTGATTATAGAGTGATCACAAACTTAGATGTTGTTGATGTGTGAAATATCTGATGGTATTTAATCAGTAATTCAATTAATATTTCCCTGAAACCTTGTCCAAATTCTGCAATAAAAAAAAATATTATACTTGTGTAATCAATCAGTGTGACTTATCAGCTTGTGCAGAAAACTGGCTTAATTAACTTCAATTCAATTCAATTTCTTTATAGCATTTTTAACAATGGACATCATAGGTAATAGAGGTTTTTTTTCCTTTTTCTATTTACACTTCTTCATCACCACTCCCCTATGTGTAGCTGTCTCATGATTTTGGTGTCATTCTACACTACTCTCCTATTGGTGGGTATTAGACGAGTATAAAAAAAATAAAAAAAAAACTTTTTAGAAACATCTTCGGTTGTGAGAGCACATCATCACACTGGGCGTTCTAAGACCAAAAAGCTCTTACGTGATTTTTTGTAAATGACAGCAAAATTAGGCTAAAAATCATACAAGCTTATGAATCTGGAATCTGGAATCCCGATTTATCATACTTAGTACATTGTTTTGTCTTGACTTACAAACTGTAGATTAAATTATTAAAAATATTATTTAAATGATAATATTGTATTTATTGTTTAAAACTAAGTGAAAGCAACATACCATCATTTCAGAAAGTTCAATATTTATATATTTAATATTGTGCACAAAACTGACATGTTTTTTTGTTGATGTTGTTGTTTTGCACACCGACACACTGATTCAGCTCATAAACCAGACAAAACACATATAGCAATAAAGAACAGTCAATTAACATATTCTGGGATAGAAAACAAGTGGGTTTTGCGATCAGCTTATTATAATTATACTCATGATGTATACTAATGTAGTCACAGCATGAATCTTCAAACTGTCACAGACCTTCAGATTTGTCTCTCCATCTAAACTGGCTGTTGTGATGTGACACGTCCCCTCTGCACGGTCTGAAGACAGAAGCACCAAATCAGCTGGAAACGTCTCATCTTTCGCTACTCGCACTATGTCTCCAACCTGGAGATGGACAGAAGAGACATTCTGAGAATCCATAACAACTTTACAGTAATCTATATATCTCTTGTTTTACTGAAAAATGCTCATGGCATATTATTCACAGTGGGTATAGCACACTTTTTAAACAAGAAATAGTTGGATGGTTTTGTTGTATCACTTGCTCAAAATCAGAACAAACAGGACCTAAAGGAACTTTATGGACATGGCTATGACAACTGCAGGCCGCTGATGGTTTATGCATACCATGTCACACAATATACAACATAACATGC
The DNA here is from genome assembly GCA_028565275.1 of Leiocassis micropogon. Lineage (NCBI taxonomy): Eukaryota > Metazoa > Chordata > Actinopteri > Siluriformes > Bagridae > Leiocassis > Leiocassis micropogon. The sequence goes on along the minus strand of JAOVVA010000004.1, from coordinate 11,695,836 downwards.
ACACTAATTATATGAAAATGTAATGATTAATAATAATACTAAAAAACTAAAGTTAAACATGATTGGAATTATATTTGTGCAACTGAAGGTTACATTTTCTCAAAACTTCATGCAAACAAAAAGCTAAAAACTGCAGAGTGACATTGAGCATGTTTTTATCTCCTGCCTAATCAGACTGAAAATCACAGAGAGCAAGCAAAACAAACATAGAGAACTAAGTGGGTAAAAAGTGAGGTGTAGTGAAGAAGGTGTGTGATTTGTTGTCTGCCATATCAATCAAACTGCCTTTTTGTGATTTATACCTTCGATATTTAAATATTTCACAAAATTCAATAAAAATACTTGGTATAAAAATTGTAATGCAGAAGATAAAGAGAAAACCTTAACTGCTCTTGTTTGTGTTATAGTTTAATGATTTTAAAGAAACTCAATGGGAGTAGATTCGATAGATTTACAGTGTAACTCACTCGTATATTCTTGGAGCGAGTCTGCACCAAACCGCCACTGCGCACCACAAATACTGGAGCACCGTTTACTTCATTATCGGCTTTGTGTCTCAGCCAGTCCTCGTAGCCCTGCAGTGTGTGTGTGTGTGTGTGTGTGTTGGGAACAAAAAAGAAAAGGTACGTGATTCCTCTTGTATGTAATATCGCAACAATCAAACAGGGAAACAGGGTGCTAGTCAAGCCAATTTTATACAACAGATACCACTGACACCAGAGAGATGGAGGCCTGGCTTAGTCTGTCTGTCTCGGTACAAGAAGAATAGATTTTTGGACGTCAATGTGTCAGCAAAGGAGACATGGCCTTCGTGTCAGTCTCAGGGAAGGAGGCGCTGCCTCTCTGTGTCAGTAAGGAAAGAAGTGGCCTCTGTGTAATGCCACTTTCAGGGAAAGAGGTGTATTTTTGTGTCAGTCTCAGTGAGAACGATGTGGCCTGTTTGTGGTTAGTGAATAAGGCATGGTCTCTGTGTGTCAGTCATGTTATTTCTCAAAATGGCTAAATAATTGATGTAATTTAAATCAGTAAAGAAAACTGATATAATATACAGTGCATCCGAAAAGTATTCACAGTGCATCACTTTCTCCCTATTTTGTTATGTCACAGCCTTATTCTAAAATGGATTAAATTCATTTTTTTCTCAGAATTCTACACACAACACTCCATAATGACAACATGAAAAAAGTTTACTTGAGATTATTGCAAATTTATTAAAAATAAAAAAATTGAGAAAGCACATGTACATAAGTATTCACAGCATTTGCAAAATTGAGCTCAAGCGCATCCTGTTTCCCCTGATCATCCTTGAGATGTTTCTGCAGCTTAATTGGAGTCCA
>JAOVVA010000004.1:11682883-11694399 GCA_028565275.1 Leiocassis micropogon | reverse complement strand
AGGATGATCAGGGGAAACAGGATGCGCCTGAGCTCAATTTTGCAAACGCTGTGAATACTTATGTACATGTGCTTTCTAAACTTTTTTTTTTTTAATAAATTTGCAAAAATCTCAAGTAAACATTTTTCATGTTGTCATTATGGGGTGTTGTGTGTAGAATTCTGAGAAAAAAAATGAATTTAATCTATTTTAGAATAAGGCTGTGACATAACAAAATGTGGAAAAAGTGATATGCTGTGAATACTTTTCGGATGCACTGTACATCTGAACATACTGGAACAGAAACGCCAATAGATCAAAACACAAATATGAGACAACAGATCAGAATTTCCTGATACTTACATTTAGATCTTAAGACTACTTATTTTTCCAGTGACCAAAAATACTGTTATTGCTTAAACAATCAATATCTCTGAATTTCTGCTCTTAATTTGAACCCTATGATTCACCTATGGAGACTTTTTAAAAAAAGGTTATACCTATATAAAAGAACAGAGAGCTGTCCATGGAAGAACAGCAAGCCATTTTTAAGTAAATAAAAGAGAGAAAATTGATCTGACACATTGGACATAGTCAATTTGGAATGTCCAAAAAAAAAATAACAACCACTACCGTACTAACAACCAGACATCAAACACGTAGCAGTTTATGGTAGAAACAATGTAGGAGCTATGAAGAAAAAACCAAAGTCGGTCAGTTACATTACATAAAGCCTGCACATGACAGGAGTGAAGATTTCACAGTTCACAGAAGACTTCAAGGGAAGAATTATAAATGCTAGAGATGGGAGTCACGAGTCACCACCTGATATGATATTACAATTGATAATATTGCAATTCTCTAAGTATCATGATTTTTTAAACATCCCAATTTGATATAAATGTTTTTAAAATTTTGCTACAATTTAAAGACCATAAAAATTTAAAACAAGAAATAAGCGGTCAGAACTTGAAGGTATTATAGCTGTAATTAACAGCTTCACAACTGAATTGAACATAAGTAATTAAATGTAGTACATATATATTATTATTAAAACGCAAGGGTAACATTTCAAAAATGCAAAATTATGATTAAAAAATTAAGATGAGAGCCAAAGGTCCTGGAACATAGATTAACATTTACATTTAGGCATGTGGCAGATGCTCTTAATCAGAGTTACTTCCACAAAAAAAAATCCTTTAATCCGACGTTGTGCAGTCAGAGGGTGAACCCAGTAGTGGCGGGCTTTCATATCCAGTTCCCGACACTGCCTCCACAGGTTAACACAGAAACTACAATTTGGGCTGCAGGCTGACGTTAGACAGAGACAAACGAACGCCAGTGTAGAAGTCAATCGAGCGCCACTACAAAACGCAACATAAATGTCTAGGACGTTCAGAGCGCATTTGTTTATCCAAAAATTTAACGCCCGTGTGAATAAGGCCGTAGTCTTTCGGCTGCCACCGATGAGGAGTTTACTTTAAGACTATGTTCTTATAAATTTTGCCTACATAGAAATTATGTGGTCTGCATCCAAAGGTGCCATGTACCATTTAACACGTCTAGACGTAAATATCAGGAAATAAGAGCTAAAATTCTGATCTAATCTCAAAGAGTATTGTCAAAGAAAGAATTTTAGAATTTAACACTATTGCTTACTTTCATTACTATTTAATCAGCACACCATGTTTCACAAAGCTAACGCAGAAAACTCACCTGTTTAATGGCAGTTACTGTAATGACAAAAAATAAGGGAAGTCCACTTGTCACAGGGGAAGTTGGTGTGTCTATCATTAACTGCAGAAAGAAGTATAGTGTCATAAGAGAGAAATTCACTGCTACTGAACTGCAAAGTCTATGTTTTAGTTAGTCAACAAAAATCAATAACAAACAATCATAGTAACTTCCAGTTGTAAAAAACCCTCAAAAGATACAAGAACGCTTAAAAATTTGTTTGTACTAAAAACAGAGAGGTGGATGTGCTGCAATAATGAAATAATTAATAAACAAGAGATAAGAAGAAGTAGAGCTCCTGTAACCAACCTGAAGCAGAACATGTTACACATGAACAAGTCTTTCATTCTTTTTATACCACAGAAATCAGCTAACAATTACTAATATGTTACAGCAGCTACAAACACTCAGTCCCTCACTTGGCTTTCTATTTCCCTCTTTCCTGATGTTAATAACTTAAAAACATGCAGAGTATAACCCCTTTTGTCCTGAAGATGGCAGAAAACAAAGATCTAACATCAAGCCCTGTAAGAAGTGGTGAAAACCACGCAGTGCATCAAACATCTTCACCACAGTAGATTTCTGCATAAAGCAAGCAACCTCAGCAGGAACTCCAAAAAGCAGTTACCCTGCTGAATACACTACGCTATAATTTTTGGACACTACTGCATAACTAATAATCTGGCACCACTGTTCTATACTTTGTGTTCTGAATTATCTCTAGATAACTGAAATATTCATATTATAAAGATTATTTTACCTTGCAGAGGTACCACTGTATATCTGTCTATAATCCATGCGTAGTTTGGGTACGTATATTAGACTTTTGGATACATAGTATAGTTTCTCTACTATAGTAATATTTTCTATTGTCGATTTTTTTATTACAAGTATATTACACATATTATACTGTTATCTGCTCAATAAGCTACTGCACGTATTCACCAGTCATAACATGTTTAGTTATTTACAGTATCTGATATCTGTCTATCAATCTATCTAATATAGACCCATCCATTCTCCCACCCAACCTAAAAATTTTACCACATGAACAAAAGAAGTACAAGTTCTTGTGAATGTCACTATGAAAACAATAATTTTGTAGAAAGAGTGCATTATTATTCTGCTGTTATAAAATAGTCATTAACACTGATCAGAAAAGAAAATTTTACAGCAGTGAGGCAAAAATAAAAGGAAAATGAATCTGTGTCTTGATTCTGTTTAAAAGAATGTCCCTCTACTGCGGTTAAGATTTCGCTCATGAAAACCTGAAGTCTGACTCTCATAACCTTTATTCTGAGATGGCAGATTTCATAAAGAGCAAGCTGGCTCAAGGGCACCGGCATGATAAAATAAAGGTTACAAAAGTAATATTCTCTTAAGGGAATCAGATAAACCTACAGCACATAAACAAACAAATGTAATAAGTCACAAAGAGCTCAAATAAAGCTATTTTATGATCAGCATAAAGAAGAACAAAGGAATCCATGATACACTACAGAGGAGTGTAATAATTAAGACCATTTAGAAGCCTCTGATACAGACACCTGCTAAATTCCACAAAGGTATGTGAAAGCACTTCTCTCTCTCTCTCTCTCTGTCACACGCACAGACAGACAGACAGTCAGTCGGGCACTCACTCGGGCACTCACTCGGGCACTCATTCGGGCACTCACTCATCAAATCCTGAGAAGCACTGTTTCTTACCTGCACAAGGAAGATGATGAGGAAGTAAAAATTGGCTATCCTTCTGAACTGTTCGAACAGATTTTTGGGAATGAAGTTCCATATAGTGTACTGCAGAGGAAATATCAAAGCTCTGTGAGTGATTAATATATTCTGCCCCATCAGACAGAGAACAAAAGAAATATATATGTATATATATATATATATATATATATATATATATATATATATAATTTGGCATGTACAAGGAACGTTCAAGTCAAACTGGAACCTTTAACGAACCGTAAAACCGAATGACATTTACAGAAGACTTCACGCACAAAAGCATCTGTTTAGGGCTGTGCGATATGGACAAAAGAAACCTATCACGATTTTCTTGAACAATATTGCGATTTTAATCACGATTTTGACACACACAGACATGTTTTACAATGTGAATATGAAACATTTTTCCAAAGGAAATCAAATAGATCTTTATCAAAGACCTGTAACATGTCTCTAGAACAGACCTATGGCAAAAAGTAAATGCGTGTGTGTGTTAGGGGTGTAGCTGACTTTAAGTATCAAAAAAACTAAGGCACACTGTTATGTGTTAAAATGCCTCCCTGCTACGGATGATATAATAGAGAATATATTTAATAGAGATTATGTAGGGGGGAGCAATCCAGCGCATAACACACATTAAAATAAATAATTATATAAAAACACTACGTTGTGCAACTTAACTTTCAGAACTAAAAGTTTCAAAATTTACAGCTCAGGCATAACATAAGCCTTTACTGACAATGTCGTTTTCTGTTGCTGGTTTCGTCATCTCTTGGCTCGCTGATAATTTTATCGTCCCCTTCCATTTTGCAGCCCGCAACAGAACACTCCATCAAATCAATACACGTATACCTTTTTTTGGGTGACGTAAGCACTTCTTCTTCGTCTGTGTTTAGTGGCGGCTTGAATCCGGAAGCGCGCTGTGTCACGCCAAACAAATAATTGCGCAAAAACATGCCACACGCTTTAAAAATTAATTAAAAGAAGCTTCGAGGCAGAAGATTTTGCCTCGATCGTTTTTTGTAATCGAATTACTCGAGATACAAGGAATCGTTTCAGCCCTAGTGTGTGTGCCTATTTGTCGTTAAGCTCAGTCTCCTGTTCTCGCGCTCTGTTTAGGCGCGCTGCGTTGTGATTGGTTCAAGTAGCATACTGCGGGAAAAGTCGGGAGCACGCAAAAAATCGTGCTGTAAGGTGATTTAGAATCGCGCATATTCACATCGCGATTTCGATACGATTTCAATTAATTGCACAGCCCTAATTCTGTTTAACCAGGACAATGCATGACTTCATAATGCTCGTCACACCACTTGTACATTACGGCTGGGAGTTACTGCCACATCTCCCATGTTGTCCTGAGAACACTTTCTACCTTGATTGTATTCAAGCACTAGTGAAACGCTGGGTTAAGTGTATTAGTGTAGCAGGGGATTATATAACTAACTGTGTTCTGTTATTCTACACAATCAAAAGTCTTGGTTTGACTTGAATGCCCTCATACATGCGTGTAATTTTATTTGGGAAGAAAAAAGCTAACAAAACAAAAGATTAGCTATACATTAAGGATCAGGAAAGCAGCAAAAATATTACACACAATATAACATCACTTTAAATTACACATCACAATATATAATTTTACTGTGGTTTTGCTAACACAGCACCAACAAAAGGTCAATGAGGGCTAAGAGATTTCTGTCCTGCATTTACAAATACTTAAGAATTTCAAGACAGAAAGTGAGTTTTTTTAAACATTAAATAATGAATAAAGTTTTAGAAGTTCTGAAACCTAATGATAATGAGGATATAAAGATTTATCATTGTGTTATATTGCACAACGTTCATTTTTCATACTGAAAATCAATCAAAAAAGTCTGCAATGTTTTGAGGAAATAATAGTTGATCTTGTATACTACATTCCTGAAATACTATATTCTTGAAATATACACAGTATACAGAGAGAGAATGTGAAATGAGAAAGTTAATGTCAGAATTATAACTATATACTAACTATATAATTATAACATATATTATGTTATTTCTGGTGCTACATTATCAGTTTCATTCTATGTTTATCACATATTTTTAGGATTAATATAAATGAGTAACACTAAAATATTGTCACAGACAGCAGCACATGTGCACTGTTCAAGCATCTTTTGAAGATTTTCAATTTGTTCTTAAATTAACATGTTTCTTTCAACACTTCCAGCGATCACAGACCATCAGACAATAAAAGCTACATAAAGCCACTGTGGTTTGCATGACCATCATTGTGGTTTTTACTTGAAGCCAAAAATACAAAAGAAAAGTAAACCAAAAAAAGTATAAAGCCTCTCTTTATATTCTAATACAATAACCAGTCATTTTAACAGGAACAGCTGAACACCTGTACACCTGCTCATTCATGCATTTATCTCACCTACCAATCATCTGGCAGCACGACAACAAAATAATGCAGATACAGGTCAAGAACTTCAAGAAGTTAATGTTCATGCCAAACATCAGAGTAAAAAAAAAAAAACCCTGTGGCTTTAATTGTGGCATGGTTGTTAATGACAAATGCGACAAATGAGTTGGTTCGAGTATTTCACATGCAACTTTGTCTTGAGTTCAGCAAAGTGTTAAAAACAATAAACATCCTGTGTGATAAGAGTCTCCAGGCTGAAACACACTGCTGTTATGCGAGATCAGAGGAGAATGACTGGTATGAACTGACAGGAAGGATATTGTAACTCAGAAGCCTTTATAACGGTGGTCAGTAGTTTTAGAGTGTTTATATGAGGTACTATATCGTCTCTGGCAGATCAAACTAGTTGGGCCATTTTCCTCTGACCTCCCTGATCAACCATGTGTTTCAGCTTGCAGACTCTTTTCTTTTGTTTTTCACCCCACAACTGAGTGTAAAATTCCCAGGAGAACAGCAATTTCTGAAATACTCAAACCAACACATCTGCTACCAACATCAATGACGCCTCACATTTTTTTTTTCTTCACCCCGGTTAGATTACTGCCAGAATGTGCAGGTGTTCCTAATATAATGGACAACTGACTCGGTGTCAGAACTCGTAATATTCTAGAAACTATACACACTTTTTTTTTTTAAACATAGCCCATAATTTTAGGATGAAGAGTTTTTTGTGCTGCAGGAGTGGTTGTGAAATTACGGGACTCTCAGGCTTGACTTACCTTGGAGGAGATGATTCTGTTGTCCGCAAACCTCTGTGGAATGTAATGTCCATGTTGAGGGAAGCGGTTTGCGATGTAAATGGTTCTGGTGTCACTTTGATGCGGCGGGTCAAAACCCTGCAAGAGAGGAACACAAATAAGGCAGAAGGTTAGACATTCAAGCCTTCTCTGTATCACCCGTCTATCTATCTAGCTGAATTTTTTTCCTTTGTGTAGACAGAAAAATCTTGTGTAGACAGGCAATCACAAGAAGCAAGAAAAATTAGGAACTAGATCAACTAATTAGCACTGTACAAATCATACTGTAGAAATAGACGATTTAATTTTGTATTAAATTAGAGGTTCATATAATGCAATGCATACCAATAACTTATTATTTTTATGATAACAGCTCATTCAAAGAGACCTGTACAGCAACAAGTTTTCTGCAAGGAAATGTTTATTTAAAATTTTCAGAAGAAGACAGCACTAAAAAAGGTAAAGCTGTAAACAACATTTCTGACATCTTCAAGACAAAGGTTTTTTTTGTGGTTTCTTAGTAAAATGACATGTTACTTTTGTCTCATTAACTTCAGGAGAGGAGAAGAAAAACACACACACACACACACACACACACACACACACACACACACACAGAGGTTGGTGAGAAACCAAATGTTTATAGCTGCTATTACTGTATTTGTGAACAGATTTACAGTATCAAATTTAACTATGCTGTTTTATAAAAAAAAATTATCAGTTGACAAGTTCCTACGGTATAAGAGTAATAAAACTTCAGAACATACAGGAAAATAATCAATGCTTTGCAGTGCTAAGTGCATCTCCGCTTTATGTCACGTTGTATCCTGCCAGTCTACTGTGCACCATTTTTCTCTAACAGCATGGCATCAAATGTCTCCTCATATGCGATTGGTTACTGCACATTTGTAATGATGTAAATATTAGGCGGCAATGTAGTTTAGAGATCTAATCTCTGTAGAACGACAGACCTCCAGGAGCAAAAGTGACAGGACATTACTTTAACTCGTTAAAAAAAAACGCATTATTAATTCAGACATAGAGCAGCTGAACAATTCATTACATAAAGGTCTCACTTGCAGCACTGCGGACTTAAATCAATTACTACTGAATTTCAGTGCTGGCTTTTTATTTACAGTCCCTCAGGAAGGGATGCGGGATGTCAGACATGACGTACAGACCGCAGAAATCATATTCCTTAAAAAAAAATAATAAATCCTAAATTCCACACAAGAAAAAAACAAGTTTTTTTTTTTTTTTTTACATGGCTGTGACCTCTCGATACACACGTAACCAGATTATGATGCAGTTTGGATTTCTCTCTAACTTAACTGCTGCACATTTGTCTAAATAATTAAATCTACAGAGGGACGCTAATCAAATCATGGCTTGATCGATCGCCATGACAACACAACCCATTTCAATGAAGCAGCACACTTGTGCTTTGCTTTCAGCTTTTGATTTTATTTTTTCAGGATGATAAAAGGAACAAATAATCAAAGAACAAAAGGTCAGGGTCAAATTTTTTAATCTGATGTGACACTTTAGAGATGCTAGCATGGAAAGGTGAAACCATAACATTGCTTTAAGACTGGGTTTTTACTGGTCTGCAGGACTCTGTAGGGACTAACCCTAGCAGGCTGCAAAGTAGCAGGAGGAGTAGAAGTTTAATTGCTTGTTTATTAATCAAAAAATTTATATGAATATTGTCTACTAATTAGATTTTTATGGTTTATGTCGATGTTGAAAAATGGAAATTAATTTCACAATTTCACTTTTGTATGACACCTCGAGCTTCTGTAGTTCTGCTACGTGGGAAATACAAAATACAACATAGCAGCGTGCTCTGACGAAGCGTTTGCAACTCTAGATGTTGAACATGCCAAAGCCCAATGTAAAATCTGTTATTCCAACACCTTAAAAAGAACCACATTGTTGAATGGGAGGCGTGTGTAGAGCTGAGAGCTAAACAAGACAGCACCAGAACCCCGGCTAAAAAGCAGGTAACAATAGCAGCCTCATTTTCCCACTGTATCCCATATGATAAGCAGGGGCCTCGATGGAAAGATATTACTGATGGTGTGGCACATTACATCACAAGACATTGTGCCCATATATACAGTTGAAAAGCCTGGATTTATTCATATGCTCAAAATAATCAACCCCCCAATATGAGCTTCCAAGCCGAAAGTATTTTTCAGAAACATGAAAAGCAACATGAGGCAAACTTTCCAAGGCTTAGTAATCTGGCCAAGAAGTATCTCTCTATTCCTGCTACAAGTGCCCCATCAGAGAGGGTCTTTAGTATGGGCGGGGGCATTGTAACATGCCACAGGGCATGTCTCAAGCCTGATGTAGTGGACAGGATTGTGTTCCTTGCTAAAAACATGCAAAATGCTGTTTGATTTTATTTAGCATGTAAGTCGCATGTTGAACTGGTTTACAAAATAGTTTTTCATCAGGGATTTCTTTTCTACTTTTATTCTATTTAGTTCATTTAGTATTTTTACAACTATTTATTTAATAAGAAACAATTCAAGTCTTCAGCGTGCACATTACAAATCCAACACATTTTGTAATATTACTTTATTTTGTATAGCAGGAATAACAATAACTTGCCACTACCAAAACCAGAACTTAAGCAAAAAAATGGTGAAAGTTAGAATTATTCCCAAATAAATAAAGATTTCCCAAAGATTTGCATGTTGTTTGTGCCGATTATAGTCTTTCTAAAATAACAAGAAAACTTGTTAATGAAGTTTACACTGTTTGGATATTTAAAAAATAATCCATCCTATATCCTCTAATCATTCTAAAATTTTATTTAATCTAAAAAAAAACTGAGATTAAATTTATTGGACATATCGCCCAGCTCTAGACAGAAGTATGCCACCTCTCCAATCTGCTCCCTAGACCCCTGAATAATGATGGCTGCAGCAGGATTTAAACACATGATCTCCAGGGCCAACACTTTTCTATTGCACCAGAAATGCATAAAACAGAACGGAACAAACGTGCTTTTGAATCCAGCATTCTCCACTACCATGTATAAATTTCACAATGCCTGCTGTGAATTTATTTAGTCTGGATTGAATCACTGAAGAAACACTGCCTGAATGCAGCATCTTTAGATCACAGCAAGGACAGGACTGCAATGTTAAAACATGAGACAGAGTTTTTGAGTGAGTGAAAATACAGTTCAAAAGTGTGAACTAGTCACAAATATAACTCAATATATTAACCCTATGTTCGTGCCTTATGATAGGGTACACTGTACACATATACGGTGAGTTCTGTAAATTGTACTTCTTCAGGTCCACAAGACTTACGTTCTGTTATCTTAACGGCAAAAAAACAAAAATTGGTGTAATGACACCACACAATACCTATTGTGATATTTTAGTATCGCACAATATTGCACAAGAATTTATAACCCATAATCTATGTAAGAAACAGTACTAAACTTATAAGAAGCCTACTGAAACAGAAACGTGTATTTGATTTTAAAATCTTCAATGCATCCTCTTACTTTGCTTCCTCATGCTTTGTCTATCAAAAGCTCTTCAAAACCCTAGGCGTGGCATAAAAATAGTGTTATTCACAGGTTAAGCACTTTTTTTAATTTAAAGTTTCACTTTGGAACAATTTAGAGAGATTGGTGCCTTTTTGCTTCTTGTTTGTGTTCTCTGTAATGTTTCTTATTAAAGAAAGACCTATACCTTTAAATATTCAGGGCTGAGGTGGTAGTGAAATGACCGCAAGTGAAAGCACAGAGTTACAGCTGCTGCTTCATTCCATGAAAATTAGTGAGTGAGGAAGCCACGTCATCCAACCCGTTTGACACACTTTCAACAGCTGCCTTCACTGAGCTTTTGTGTTTGCACTGTTTGCACATGCGCGCGCGCACACACACACACACACACACACACACACACACACACACACGTACATGTACATACACCTCTCCAAGGGCAGCCAGCATTCGAATCAATCAGACAACAGGCTGCCTTTTACAAAAACCATGCAGGCACTAAATGATGACATCCTACTCAGGAGATTAAACTTTGACCACAATAAGGAATTTAATTCAACAAATGTATTTTCAATTTTTCTTCAGTACAGAAACCATTAACAATCACTGAGAGCACAGTCCTCCTGCTATTAATTATACATTTTTCCCCCGAAGAAACATTTTCTATAATGGTGGAATGGGCTCATGTGTGTGACTTAGTTACTGTGTAATGCAATTTATTCCAAAAACGAACAGACAAACCAGAACATTTCACTTTAAAGTCAATCTCTGTGTGATTCAACATGCTTTACATTCATTTTGCATGCCACATCCTTCATTTTCATTTAGTAAAAAAACAGCAACAAGGAAACTTCCAGTCTGTTCAAGAGCATAAAGCTACTCACAAAGTGAATTATTATTAGAATTACTATTACTATGATCATAATAAAAATGTTCTGTAATTAATGCCCCTTATTCCCACATGCTATGGTTTCCATAGAAAGAGCTCATTCACAAGGAAAACGAGTCACACTAACCAATTTAAAAAGTTTAAAACCAGTTTAAAAATCATTATTCTATAAGGAGAAAAAGAAAAACATTTATGGAAAAAAAAATCTCCAGCATAAGTGCTTTGTAACAATCAGCAGTAAAGCTAACTACAAGGTGAGATGAATAAACCATGGAGGTCCTGAGAAAGTATGAGATTTACTTTATATCTCCACTTATTCTGCTTTAGAATATGCTCAGCTAGCAAAATGGTACTGTTTTATTGCACCATGTACTAGGGCTGTGTATTGGCAAGGGCCTCACGATACGATACGTATCACGATACATGGGTCACGATACGATAAATCAC
>JAOVVA010000004.1:11645458-11665836 GCA_028565275.1 Leiocassis micropogon | reverse complement strand
CACACTCTTTCTCTCTGCTCTACACAGAAACACTGCTCTGTCACGATTTTTTTCAAAGGTAAAGTGCAGGTTAATTTATTTTATTTTTACTTTACAGCAGTAATTCCGTTAGTGTGTTGCTCAATCGAGTTTCATTAGAGAGATTTCTTGTTTATTTTTCCAATAAAACAGTGTTTCGTTTTTGTGCACGCGCGTGTGTGAAAAGAGTGGAGGAAGTTTAACTGTGTAAGATGAGAAGGGGGAGAGGGGGAGCTTACTTTAGATTCACACACACACACACATACACAGCGCCTGCACGCACAAACGGAAACACTTATCTGTCGGGATTTATTTTTACTTTTTTTAAAGGTAAATTGCAGGTTAATTTGATTTATTTTTACTTAATATTTTGTGTTAATTATTTTTATGTATTATTATGTCAATAATTTGAGTTTCGATTATTTCTTATAGGAAAATTCTTGGTTTTTACGACTTGGTTTACAAGTGTTTTGGAATACGAGCCCAAGGTTCCACTGTATACATTTTAATTCTGGCAACACACTTGATATTATTAATTATGCTAATTAAGCAATTTTAATTAAAGAAACCTGATTTTCATAAGGGTGGCACGGTGGCTTAGTGGTTAGCACTACTGTCTCGTACCTCCTGGATGCAGGTTCAATTGCTGCCTTGGGTCTGTGTGTGTGGAGTTTGCATGTTCTCCCTGTGCTTGGTGGGTTTCTTCCGAGTCCTCCGGTTTTCCTCTCACAGTCCAAAGACCTGCAGATTAGGATAAGTTGTGTTCTCAAATTGCCGGTTGTGTGTGTGCGCTGCGATGGATTGGCAACCCATCCAGGATGTACCCCACCGTGTCAACTTATAGATGTAAAATGTATATTTTGTTGCATTTACAATAACAAATACTGTTACAAATACTTAAATTATTAGATCCACTACATCAATTAGATCATCTTTGCATTTATATTAGGCTACATTATTATAAATATTTTAATCTTTTTTTTTGTCCTGGAAATAAATGCCATCTAATAACTGTTATTGTTTAAGCAGGAGAAATGTTCAAGGTGAAATGTTTAAATGATTTTCCACTAGGTGTCACTAACAGGTTTTGTCAAACAAAAAGGTTTGAAAACCTCTTCAAATCTTTATTCAGACCACACTATGAACATATTGTAATGCTGGTTTTAAAAGACATATCTAAATATATCTAAAATCAGGATCAAGCATTAAGATGAATTATGGTACGAGTGTATCAGGTGCACATGCATTGTTGGGATTTCTGATAGTGATCGAACCTAGAGGTTGATAAAATGTGCTGTAATAGAGAATTAGGAGATTTGTTTTATGAGAACTATTATAACATATACAGGTCAATTATGCGGGTCTAACTTTTGCAGCATTTATTGGGCCTGATTAGTAAAAGTACTTTATTGCAGAGTATATAGTACATGCAGAGTTACTATGGTGCTGTGTTACAAATTTGTTTTTCTTTGCAATAGAATTACTGTAAAAAAAAAACATAAACTTTGTGGATATGAGGTCATATATGTGGGTCTGGCCAGAACCAAAAAGAAAGCTCACCCCCAAAAACAGATACATATAAACAAATAAAGATGTGGACATTGTATAAACTACTATGTATGTCCACATCCTTATAGGGCAGTGGTGGCTCAGTCAGTTAAGGCTGTGGGTTACTAGGTTACTGATCAGAAGATCAGGATTTTAAGCCCCAGCACCCGCAAGTTGCCACTGATGAGCCCTTGAGAAAGGCCCTTAACCCTATCTGCTCCAGGGGTGCTGTATCCTGGCTTCCTAACTGGGATATGCGAAAAATGATTTCACTATAGGCCTACTGTAAGGTTCATGTGACAAATTATTCAATATTAATAATAATAACAACTAACAGTTGAATAAAAAACTCTGTTTACAGTAGAAAGGTTATAAAATGATCATGACTAAAATATTACATATATTTATGCTGTAATACTAAAAAAAAAAGTTACATGATATCATGTATAAATGTTTTATGATGGTTTACTTGTTCCAGATTACTACTGTTGAACTGTGTTCATCACATTTTAAAGATTAATGATGATGTTAGTTTGAAAAATCCTGTTATGCTGCTACAGCGAGAAATAAATGATAAAATGCCTTTTTGTGGTAACGTGTTGTAAATTTGAACAATACTGATGCTCCAAATCTTATTATGGTGGTTACTTTACTCAATCAGCAGTGTTTATTATTATTTATTTATTTTAATTAGATGTTATTGACAGAGGTGGAAAGAGTAATACATTTTTGTACTCAAGTAAAAGTACTGTTACTTCTGTGAATTTTCCTTAAGTACAAGTAAAGTTACCATTATAAAAATCTACTCTAGTAAAAGTAAAAAGTAGCTCATTAACAAGTTAACTCAGAGTAAAAGTTACCGCGTTACATTTTTTAACAGCGGGGTGGGATGGGGGATTCTAGTGTAGTTCAAAAAAGACAAGCGGGTATAAATCTCAAACTAGTTGTTTTTAATTGAAGGAACAACTTTTTACATAATGAAGCTGTTGCCTTTCTTGTGCTTGAAATCATAGCGGTCACTTAAATATGATGTGCCGGATAGCCGAGGGGAAAAAAGAGCTCAGAGCCAAGAATAACGTTCAGCACAAAACCTTTATCGGCCTCTTTCAGTGTCACAAAATTATAATACAAAACATAAAGTAAAAGTAAAGAAAAGGGTAAAGGAATAGAGCGTTTCGGGGGATGAGCAGCACAACTGAGCTCCTACTCCGTTCTCTCCTTCTCACACACACACACACACACGCACACCTCTGCAGCGCGCACACACACGTTGGGGGGGTGACGGCAACTCTTAAAAGGTCAACATACATACCTACTGCAATGTGTTAAACAACCTAGGATTACGAGCATAATTCGTTCCGGAAGCAGGCTCGTATTCCAAAACACTCGTAAACCAAATCGCCATGAGAAATAATAGAAACTTGAATTATTCGTTCCACAGCCCCAAAAAATAAACACGTAGAAATAATTAACACAAAATATTAAGTAAAAATAAAACAAATTAATCGCCATTTTACCTTTAAAAAAAGTAAAAGTAAATCCCAGCAGATAAGTGTTTCCATTTGTGCGCACAGGCGCTGTGTATGTGTGTGTGTGTGAATCTAAAGTAAGCTCCCCTCTGCCCCTTCTCATCTTACACAGTTACCCTTCATCCACTCTTTTCACACACATGTGCGCACAAAACGAAACACTGTTTTATCGGAAAAATAAACAAGAAATCTCTAATGACACTTGACTGAGCGACACAACAACGGAATCACTGCTGTAAAGTAAAAATAAAATAAATGAACCTGCACTCTATCTTTGAACGAAATTGCGACAGAGCAGTGTTTCTGTGTAGAGTAGAGAGAAAGAGAGTGTGTGTGTCTCTGAAGGCGAAAGTAGGAGGGGTCTGTGTGTGTGGCATGGTGTCCAATGACGCGCGCGCACAAAGACACAAAGAGCAGGCTGAGCCTTGAGCAGAGAGAGAAAATCGATCTTTAACCTCTCTAATGAGACTTTTGCTTTACACGCGTGCTGTACACACACGCATACAGACACAAAATAAAATATGTTTTACGCGCACACATGTGGTCACAGTGTTATAATAAACAGTACACGCGTGCACGGATGTTGATTATACTAGTGTAAAGTTTTTAAAATTGTGTAGTAGAAGAAGCAAGTTGCTCGGTCTGTCCGCTGTGCTTCAATAAGCTTTTCTGGCACCAGGAGAGACTCAGTCAAACACACACACACACGTTGTCTGTCAGAAAGATCTCTGTTTATTAAGAGCAAAAGATGAGGTTTTTATATGTTGACCAAACGCCTGTGCCATCGACATATGTCACTACAAAGAACATGAACCATTGTAAATGTCCTGGTGAGATCCTGAAGAATCAAAAGAGAGGAAGACGGAGAGGTGTCCGTCCAGAGACGAATCACAAGATGTTGGCTCGAGTTAGGGGGAGAGGGGGAAGGAGACAAAGGGAGATAGAGAGAGAGAGGGACATATAGAGAGAATGAGAAGGTGAGCGTGGGAGCGTTCACACCTTTAAGAACAGATGCAAGAGGAGACAGGAAGATAGATGCAGGGAAGATTTAACACGTTAAAATCAGATTTATGAGGAAGAGAGCAAGAGAGTCGAAATAACTCATTTTTATATAAAATAATTCTAACAACCAGTAAGAGACGCACACTAAGACCCAGCAGGGGAGACGATTACCCACAAGTCCGCAGCACAAGAGAGAGAAAAAATGTTGTCTCAGTTGTGATCCCATGACGCTGGCATCAAAACAAGAAGCGCATGCGTGATATATGATACTTGTAAACCAAGACTTGTTAGTTTTCAAAATTTATTCCAAAGTCAAAATTTATTACAAATCTTTGCTCGTCTTGCGGAACACTCGCCACCCGAGTTACTTGCAATCCGAAGTTTCACTGTACCGATAAATGGTTTATAAACTTCACACAGAAAACATGCTTCTTATAATATAATGTAATAGACCAAATTATTCCCCTCACTAACAGCTTCAAGATTTCAGAAATATCTCAAAATTTTTTCAACACCATAACACAATTAGTGTAAACCGAAAACCCAGATGTGGATTATAGTTAAC
This sequence comes from Leiocassis micropogon, assembly GCA_028565275.1. Lineage (NCBI taxonomy): Eukaryota > Metazoa > Chordata > Actinopteri > Siluriformes > Bagridae > Leiocassis > Leiocassis micropogon. The sequence goes on along the minus strand of JAOVVA010000004.1, from coordinate 11,661,174 downwards.
CCTATGGAAGAATGGCTTAATCCCAAATGCTTTTTCAACTCTCTAAACAAGTGCACAAGGAATAAAACAATGTACACTAAGATGCAATTTGAGTTTAAGCCGAATTATTTTATATAATTAAACCACACAGAATAAATGAAAATAAGCATTCCAGAAAGTGCCCTAAACATTGTGTACATAGAGAATTGGGATCGAGCCGATGAAGCTGCTGGCCTGAATAGTTCTAGAACTTTTACCCACAATTCTTAGCGTGTTCAAAATGGACGAACTGACGGTTGAGGTTCGCGGCTCCAATGGGGCTTATTATAAGGTAAAAATATTTATACATTTGATTATTTTACAAATCCTAAATGGGAGTTTAGAATATTTAAAGACATTAGAGGCAAAAAATGCCTCTTAAATTAATGCCAAGTCGTATTAAAAATGCGTTACAATACGGGTTCGGCTTTTATAGTTACTATAGTTAGCATAGCTTTGCGGTTCAGATTGCGTTATTTCATCCTACCTGTTTTCCGACAAACCCCGCCTACTTCATTAGGATTCGTTAGGAAGCTATGTTGTGGCGCTGTAAACCAATCACCGTGCTGGCGGTGAAATACTGCTAGGCAATCCTTGCGCAGAAACTGGGAGTCGTCCGATTACAGGTGGGTTCTTTCGACGCTAGTAATATTGTACGCTAACCGAAATAGCTAGTTAACATTATTATAATTTTCATATAATAATCGCGCTGAATTAATTAACTAAATGTAGGTAATTGTTTAACAGGCCAGTGATGTATGCAGTTTGTGATTCGTGAGTTAATTTCAAGAACTAAGGACACCCAGTTTCTTCTAGCCTGCTAGTTAAGTAAGACTTGAGCTGAGTGGAGTTTTTATAGAAATGTCAACATTTTCACTTTCGTTTCTTTTTCAGTAACTTGATTAACTTTCGCTTTTGTATCATTAGTGTAGGTGTGTAAAGCATTTATGGAACTCTTGGCAGTATTTTTGTGAAGGTAAATAACAATAAGCATGACAACACAACACACTGCAGTTATTTTAGAAATGAAGCAATCGCACGTGATTTTCACTTCATCCTGCAGATAGATAAATACAACTTTGTCATTGCATACACTGCTATGAAGAGAATATGTGCAGTAATTAAAGAATGGATAAAGCTCTGAAGTTGGAAAGGGCTATAAGCAGGCAATACTACAAAATTGAGCAGGGTGTATGTAGGTAGGTAGGTAGGCAGGCCTCAGACCTCCAGATGGGAATCGATGGGTTTAGGTCCCACCATGGGTCTGTGTACGTGGAGTTTGTGCCCTAAGTCTCCTGTGTATATAATATACAAAAAAGATTCGTGCTGGATTATTTGTGCATGGTATATAGAGATAAATTGTATGGATGCATTTTTTAATATATCTTTTATCAGTGAGATCTTACAGCTCTATTTAATTTTTTACACTACTCAGGACGCACTATAATGTGCCAGTTTTAAGTTAGACTGCTAGACTCTCATAGTAATCTATAGGCATGATAGAAGGCTGTTGATGTCCATGTGTGTTTACTGTACTAGAACCTATTCTAGAAGGTATTTTTGGACCCTTAAGGGAAAAAGGAATAAAAATATGAACAAAAGCCTTTTATTTAAAAAATATATTTAGCCTTGTTTATATTTAGCTACAAACCAAGCACAAACAAACTCTTCTGTAAAAAATAAAATGTTAATAAAAGGTCTTTCTCTAAGAGATTTTTGTCCCTACACACCACACAGTTCTTTCTTTTTAAGCAACTGCTACCAAGAGGAGAGGTTGAAGGCCAACACATGCTTCCTTTGAGATAGAACTTTTGTTCAAGAGAGTTACACTACCTAGCTTAATACATAAGCTCACAGAAGCCCATGATTGGCTGGTGTCACTGTGATTGACAGGGCAGAGAGAGAGAGTGAGAGAGTATGCGCCTCCCACTCTCAGACAGCACAGGCAGTTACACTCTCGTCTCCTCCATTTTTGGTGTAAATGATCTTTTAGCACTGCATATTTTGACAAAAAAAAATCTATATTGCGATTATTTTGACACATATTGTGAAATGTTAAACTGCGATGTTTAACTGTTAACTGTACATTTTTATATTAAATGTATTTATCCAGGCTAACAGCAAATGTTGGCACAAATGGTCTTAGTATAATGATGTTTGCCAATATTTGTTTATCACAACTAATACTGAAATAATTTACAAACTCACATAAATTTCAGACAATTTATTTCTTGTAATAAATTGTAGCCTGTTACTTCTTACAGTAATTGCATAGGTCTATATTGGGATTTTAATGTTTGTTGCAAATAATTGTGCAGGACTTATATCTTAAAATGAACATTTCAAAATGATACTAAACCTGCAGTAACCTGCACACTATTCACACTATCACTCGTTTTTACTAGATCTTTTAACAATTTGGCTGGTTTTGTGTCTACAGGACAGGCCTGGTCAGAAATCCTGTCCACTGCGGTTCAAGCAAAAGTTCTGATACGCGTGTGTGCTTTGTTTCGAGCGTCAGCTGTTCGTTTTAGGATCATGAGCTGCTGTTGGAAGATATGAGCGGATAAATTCAGGGGCCAGGTCTATTTTTAATTCGCTGTTAGAAAGATGATAACTCTCGCTTAGCTGTTATGAGAACATGAGCGAAAACTTTCTCTCTGGCCATATGCACATGTACAGGGGTATGTTTTTAAATGGATGTTTATCTCAAGTGGCACAGAGGCTTAGTAGTTAGCACTGCCGCCTTGCACCTCCTGGAATAGGCTCCAGGCCCCTGTGACCCTGTATACAAGATGAAGTGTTATAGACGATGAGTGAGTGAGGTTTATCTCTGCAGCCCCATGCAAATAAGGTGACAGTTGAGGGTTTATTTACTGAAAATAACTGAAACATTTATCCGTAAAGTTTTAATGTTCAACGTTGTTATTCAGTTACTTTGTAGTTAAAAATGGTAAAGATCACAATATCTCATAAAATTGTGCAATCACAATAGTATTGTAAAGTGATATCATATTGCCCAGCTTTACGCAACTGGCAGACCAGCTGTCACTACTGTGCTCAGGCAAACGCAGCATGAGAACCAACAGTGTATCAGGCTGACTTAAAGTTTGTTTTATGGACATACACACACAAATCCAGAGAAACATCAGCAACCCCTATATGGACCTGGATAGTTCTATCACTTTGTTGATTCACATCACACACACACATACTCACATAAACAGTAAACGAGCCGTCATATTCTTAATATGTGAAGCACATATCAGATGCACTTGCATATTGCATTGCACATTCTGTAATAGATATTTATTGTTCACCGCTCTCCGTCATCCTTCGCTCTGTGTCGTCCCACTCTGTGTGTTGTCCTGCTGTCATTTGCCATTAATAATGTCACAGCAAGAATCTATATGCCGTTTAATTTTCTGTTCATGACAAATAACGAACGACTGTCGTTTCAGGGCTTCGTCAAAGACGTTCATGAAGATTCGCTCTCTATCTCGTTTGAAAACAAGTAAGTGCTTTTATGATTGTGAGCCATTTTAATTCAGTACTATTTAAATCAATAAATAAAATGTAATTATTTTTTTCTTATTTTTTAATAAGTTGGCAGCCGGAGAGACAGGTGCCGTTTGCAGACGTGCGCTTGCCTCCTCCTGCTGACTGCAAGAAGGAGATTGGCGAGGGAGATGAGGTGGAGGTGAGCGCCTGTGAGACTACATGCTTTTAGAACCACTGGACTTATTTCTGGTTGTAACATGATTACTCTTGATTGTGTCTCAGATATACTCGAGGGCGAACGAGCAGGAACCGTGTGGCTGGTGGCTCGCCAAAGTGCGCATGATGAAGGGAGACGTGAGTATATGTGGCTGTCCTGTGTCTGTTTGCTTTCTGTTTCACCGCCATATTCTGCAGCATTGCTTTAACTTCCTGTTTCTCTCCTTAGTTCTATGTGATCGAGTACGCAGCCTGTGACGCCACGTACAATGAGATTGTCACGTTTGAACGTCTGCGGCCGGTGAACCTAAACAAAGCCGTGACGAAAAACACCTTCTATAAGTGCACTGTTCCTGTTCCTGATGATCTGAAGGCTGCGTGAGTGGACTTGTTGATGCTGCTTCTTTTTTCTCTGTTTTTTTTTTCTTTCTTAGTGATGTTATAGGGAGTGATCTGAGAAATGTGTTGTATCTCAAATGTAAATCTGCAGCTTTCATTTCCAAAATTATGTTTATTATTATTATTATTATTATTATTATTATTATTATTATTTTCTAATATCTCTTAAGCTCATAAGTGTACTTTCTCTTCCAACCCATTTACCCCACAAATTTGCTCATTTGTATTTTCAAAAAGTTCTTTTTTTAATAATTTTATTTTTGTTACCAAAACTGTGCTTCTGACAGATTTATGTTTACAAAATTTCCCTTAAATCACTGACCTTCAAAAAATATTTTATTACTATTCATAATTGTCCTTTTTTTCTTATTTTTCTTTACTTTACTCCCCCACTTTAGTTTAATATGACATCATGATCTGTCTTTAGTTCCACAGTTGCACTGTTTAACTAATGTAAAATTGTATTTTTATGGAAAACGCAATGTTACTGAATATTTATTTATTTATGGCTCAATACTCTCCTTTTTTCTTTGAATCTGATGTTTTATCACCTTTCTATATCCCAAGGATCTCCTTACCCAAACCCAGTGTTTTCCTTTAAACTCACTCTTTTCATCTATGTTTAGCTTCTAAAATCTCATTTTGCCTCCGAGTGGCGCAGTGGAAACGCAGGAAACACGTGGGTCGGTCTGCGGCCCTCCCGACTGATTGGCAGTAGAAGCTTAATGTGGGAGCCTCCAGTGACTGGGTGGAATTGGACACTACTAAATTAGGGGAGAAAATCGGAAAATTCAAGTGCTTATTAACACCTTTATCCCACTTTTGCTCACCAAATTCCTCTTTAAAGTCCTCTCATTATCTCAATTTTTATTTTTCTTCCTTTTTCTTCCAGCTGTGAGAGCGAGCTCGCTCATAAGGACTTTAAGAAGGCTGTAGGAGCGAGCAGGATTGTCTACAGACCTGAAACCTGTGAGCTGCTTGTCCTGGTGAGTGCTGAACATGTTCACATGTACACTGCATATTATTTATACCTTTTTATCATAAGAAAATTAAAGTTGAGTTAAATTATTAATATTTATAGAAAGTCTGTCTGACTGTGACACTGTTTATGTTCAGAATTTCTGTTCAGTAAAAAAATGTTGACTTGCATTTAATAATAAGAAAATCAGTTAGGTGAAAATGTTATACCTTTAACAATTTTAATTATGATAAATTTAATTCTTGTGTTAAAAAACTTTGCACTAGTTTGCACCTTTTTAACACTTTCCTTATTTAAAAGTAGCATTTTTATTTGTCTTTTACCTCATGATTTTTTTCTCACTTTGTCCTTGTATACCCATTTACTTTTCCAGACCACCCTGGTCATTCCAAAGTCACCCTATTCATCCATTCATCCAAAATTTCCTTTATCATCTTAAATCATACTTTTTAAAATCTTGCTTACTTCCCAAACATAATAATTATTTAAACATTCTGTCATGTTTTTCAAAATGAAGAAAGGTCACCCTTTGAGACATCATCCATATGTGTTATACTAAATTAAAAGTGCTCATTTTAATCGATTTGGTGTGTGTGTGTTGGGGGGTGGTGTTTTACAGTCTATAGACGAGGTGACAGTGAAGAGAGTGTCTCTCCTGAGCGACATGCACTTGAGAAGCATCCGCACTAAACTCATGCTCATGTACAGGAACGAGGAAGCCACAAAGCACTTAGAGGTAACAAGATATTTACCAGAACTTAATGTGAATCCAAGCGTGAGGAGAGGGCAAGAAATTTGGAAAAGCAAAACAACACTACAGAGTGCTGTTTAACCTTTAACATTAAATATCCAATTATTCTTACAAAGAAAACTCAAATATGCTGATGCAGCAGGTTTCTGTGTAAACATACTGTGGTTAGTCATGAACAGCTGAAGTATTTGGACTGGTTTGTGATATAATGGTGGTATTTCCCAGTGCACGAAGCAGCTAGCATCAGCGTTCCAGGAGGAGTTCACAGTGCGAGAGGACTTGATGGGTCTTGCCATCGGGAGCCACGGGACAAACATCCAGCAGGCCAGGAAAATTCCAGGAGTGACAGCCATCGAGCTGGAAGAAGAGAGTGGAACGTTCAGGATTTACGGAGAGGTACTTATCTGTAACGTCAGCGTGGATCTTTAGTCATTGGCATCGTAATGATGTATTTATTCATTTTATTGTTCATAAATTCACCCCAGACTACTGAGGCCGTCCAGAAAGCAAGGAGCATTCTGGAGTTCCTGGAAGAGTCGGTACAAATCCCCAGAAATCTAGTTGGTATGTTTTTTTTTTTGTTTTGTTTAGTTTTTCCCCTCCCCTGCCCCACAGCCATTTTAAACTTTGTTTGCATTTTTGTCCTCGCTGTTTGTTCTGTCACAGGCAAGGTGATTGGCAAAAATGGCAAAGTCATTCAGGAGATCGTAGATAAATCTGGGGTGGTGCGAGTACGGATCGAAGGAGACAACGACAATAACCTTCCCAGGCAAGAGGTCAGATCTCATTCTTAAGACCATTTGCTTTCTGATCCCTTGAGTGAGTGGTATTTATCGCCATGCTGTTTTGCTTTATTTAAAAAAAAAAAAAAATATATATATATATAATATATATAATTTATTTATTGCAGGGAATGGTGCCCTTCACGTTTGTCGGCACAAAAGAGAGCATTGGAAATGTTCAAGTTCTTCTAGAGTACCACATTGCTTACCTGAACGTGAGTACTGCTCATGCACTGACAAAATTGAGCTAATAGGTACTTATTTATTCAGTGATCAGTGGTCCATGTGAGGCCATTAAGTGAGGAATAAAATTAATGACTGGGCGGTGTGATGAAGTGGAGTTACTGTTACCCCATCAAAGTAAATTATTTTCCAATACAAGCAGGTGTTTTATTACTTTTGTACAATAGCAACTTTGACAGTTACAAAGTGCTGAAACTGGAGACTCCTTTCATAAATGCTAAATAAATTTATGCTTATTAAGCAAAAGCTCAGTATAAGTTGTCAGTCAACTGTTAGAAAAGAAATCAATTCATCAATTAATTACAATGTTAAATAAATCCATTACAGCCATTCTAACTAACAAGTTAAGACTATTTTGTGCTAATTATGTGTAGGAGGTGGAGCAGTTAAGGTTGGAGCGGCTGCAGATTGATGAGCAGCTGCGTCAGATAGGTATGGGTTTCCGTACTGTTCCAGCACGATCCAATGAGAAAGATAAAGAGAAGAGCTTTGGCATGGATGAAAACGCTTCCACCATCTCGCTGCACTCCGGGCGCTCCTACACAGGCCGGGGACATGCACGCAGGACCGCCAACCACAACGCAGCCTACGGTAACACACTTCACACACTTATCTGGCTACAACTATGATAATCTTACTTGTTAACTGATTGACTCATGTCTCCCTTAATGCCCTATTTAAGAAAAATTCTAAAAGATTTCAGTTGTAAAAAAATGTATTGCAAAGAGTATATAACCACAAGTATAGTTGAAAAAATTTAAAAAGTAAACCCTGTCCATCCTGTCCATAGGAACGAACTCGGAGCACTCTTACACTTCCGAGACTGATTCTGAGCGGAGAGATGAGCTGAGTGATTTCTCTCTAAGAGAAGATGAGGAAGAGCGCAGTGTCCAGCCCAGGGACAGCAGGAGGAGAACAGCAGGGGTCAGAGGTCGCGGTGGCTCGGGAGTGAGAGGTCGTGGGACTGGAAGAGGGTCAGGGAGCACCATGAGCTCAGGTACATTAACTAAAAAAATATACACTCATCTGCATTTTGAAGAAATGTCTTTACAAGAAATGACTCTACAGCAGGTGTGTCAAATTGGATCCAGACAGGACTGATGTGAGGTTGAGGCTTTCATTTCAACCAGGCAGAAGCTATACGTGATCATTTCTTGAATGCCAAGAGCAACTAATTAAACAGATGGAATCAGGTGTGGCTTTTGCTTGGTTGGAATGAAAACAAGCACCCACACCTACTTTCTAGATCCCGTTTGACACCCTGTGCTACACTATCCCATGCTTAGTAGAAAACATCAGGACAGTCATTTAGGATTGCAAGTTGTTGTAGCCACGTGGTTAGGAGGTACTGAAAAATGTTTTGGTTTCACCTGAGATGGTTGTGTTTGATTAAAGATGCTGTTACCCTATCAACATCCAGCCAGTGGTCCTGTATTTCTGATTCCCACATAGACTGTAGAATTCATAACTAAAAACATTAAAACTAAGGTTTATGTCTTCTATCTCCCATTTGAAGAGGCAACTTAAAACAAATCTTTCCTTCCAACACTTTTTCCTTGCTTTGTGCTACTAGTTACCCTTTTTGAGCGTGCAAGTATATAGCACATGGGAGTGTTAGAAAGGCCTTATATAAACGGAATGCTTTGATATTTATTAATAACATTTGAACTTGACATTTTATTAGACTGAACTGAGTACTCAAATAACGTAGCAGAGATGTAGCAGTACTACTGAGGGAATTACTCTCTGTAACAGTGTCTTTTCTAAACATTAACTATTTCATCTTGTGCAGCTGCTCCTCTGCTGTGGCCACATGCATATATGTTACTTCTGTAGCCACATGCATATATGTTACTGAATAAGCAGTTTAAAATAAAGAGAACACATCATGGTTTATTGACAAAAATTGACAACCCAATAGAATGTTTTATAATATAATATATTTAGATTCTCTGTTTAAGAATATATTTGTTTTCCCGGCAGTTCTGAAGGATCCAGATCGGAATCCGTACAGTATTTTGGATACCTCTGAGTCGGATCAGACTGCTGATGCAGAAGCAAGTGAGTGTGAACCGACTTCTCGGAGCCGACGCTCGCGACGCCGACGCCCTGAATCTGATGACAACACGTCACTCAGTGAAAATGGCCTTGGCAAGTACACCTGCATACACAGTCTTCTTTTACACTGATGTAAATTAGGCACATGACATTAGGTGAAGGACACCAAAAAAGCCTTACAAAAAAAAGCCTTTAACCTTTTGACAGGGCAGCATATCCATGAGTCTGAAAAGTTGATTTATATTGTTTTTGTAGTTTAGTGCCAAGTATTAATTTCTACCTGAAGGTTGTGTAAGCTGTATTAAGCTTTGGTTTGATGCCAAACACACAATGCCAACAAACGGAAGCAGTCCTAAGGTTGAATAACATCTAGATTTCACTCTGCTGTAGATGAGCCTGAATTTAAACCTCAGCAGCAAAACCGTAGCCGCCGCAGGCGCTTTCGGCCTCCAGAGGAGAGACCGCCAGGTAGTGCAATAGTGCATGAACCAGGTGTGCTTGGAGTGAGTCCTAACCAGTGTGTGCCGACTTTCACAATTCACTCATTAAAGATTGTTAGTAATTGAAGGGTTAACTAGAAGGTTTAGCCTTTATTAAAATGTGAATTTCATAGTAATGAATAATCTATTAATAGGTAATAGGTCTTTTCTTCTTGTACAACAGCAATGACTACAGTCTTTTTTTTTTTTTTTTTATGTTTTATAAATTTATCCCCCTTTTTCCGAATTTTCCTATTTTCTCCCCTAATTTAGTAGTGTCCAATTCCATCCAGTCACTAGAGGCTCCCACATTAAGCTTCTACTGCCAATCAGTCGGGAGGGCCGCAGACCGACCCACGTGCTTCCTCCGATCCACGTGGCGTCACTGACCATCTTTTCGAACTGCTCGCTCACGCACCGTTGGGGGCGGAGTAACACACTCGGAGGAACAGCGTTATCCGCTCCCTCCGTGAGCTCACAGACGCCCCTGATTGGCTTGTAGAGCCGTCATTAATGTGGGAGGACTGAGTACCTCTCATCCCTCCCCCCTGAGAGAGCTCGGCCAATCAGTTCTCTCTAGGCCTCCGGCTGTGAGAGGTTAACAGCATCACCCGGGGTTCAAACAAGCGATCTCCGGATGATAGGGCGAGCGCTTTACCACTGCGCCACTCGGAGGCTTTATGTTTTATAAAAGAAAAATGTTAGATTTCCCACACCATTCTCTCTTTTTTTTTCCTCTACTGAAGTTAATAGGACACAAATATAAAATGCAGCTTGTATCATTTTATACAGAAACCACCAAAAAAACATGTCTTTAAAATATTGGAAAATTGTTACAAAGCTTTAACACTGGAGACTCTTCCATAAATGTTAGTCTTCTCCTTACAGAAACTTTACTACATGAGCCATTTCTTTATTTAGAATTAGTTACTGAAAATTATTCAACACATTCTCAGCAATCACAAACCAGAATTCAACAGCACTGTGGTGTCGCTGGATTAATTAATGCTAGCTTAATTAGGCATGTGCTCATTCCCTAGCCAGTACATATAACAATTTTTGGCACACATCACTGTCGAACTAACTATTAAACTTGCATGAAACATGCTGGAATCGGTTTCTAAACTAAAGTTTTAATTAGATGTTTTTCTTTGCAGTCACCGTGGCTGATTACATATCACGTGCTGAATCCAACAGCAGACAGAGAACGCCACGAGATCTGAAGAACAATAAAAAAGAATTGGTAGGTCAGAATTCCTCCTGTTCATAATATAATAATCTTTAAACAATAACCCACAGACATAATTATTTCACTGTCAAGACACAAAATGGTCTTAAACTGGTATAAAAAAAAAAAACATTACAGCACTGTTGAATTCTGCAGGTTTACATTAATTCACACGCTCGAATAGGTTATCGTTTCTGTAGTAAGAGCTCACTCACAGAGACTAGTACATTAGATGGATTAAAAAAAAAGAGTAATAGTTGATATGGTGAAGTTTTCAGTAAGGAGATTTGTGTGTATTTATGAAAGGAGTAATATTAACATGGCAAGCTGTGTTAATTTATTCTTTTTGTTTAAGAGAGAAAAAAAGAGAGGCTGTGAGGGACTGACTTATTAATCAGAATGGGAACTAGCATGTTTTGTTAATGTTCCCCAACATTTAACTCTTAACTAGATAAATATAAGATGAGGTGTAGTTTAATACATTTTAAAACGTATGTGTAATGGTTCCAAATTGCTGTGGTATATGAAGAATAAAACAAATGGGGACATGCCGCTATAAGAAAATTATCACTTGTGATAGAATAGTAAAGGCAATTCTACCTCATTCATTCTACCAATTTTTTATTTTACACACGTGGACACAATTGTTGGGACCCTTCAGTCAATGAAAGAAAAACTCACAATGGTCACAGAAATAACTTTAATCTGACAAAAGTAATAATAAATAAAAATTCTATGAATGTTAACCAATGAAAGTCAGACATTGCTTTTCAACCATGCTTCAACGGAATTATAAAAAAAAATAAACTCATGGAACAGGCCTAGACTGTTTAAAGATTAAAGTTATTTCTGTGACCATTGTGAGTTTTTCTTTCATTGAACGAAGGGTACCAACAATTTTGTCCACGTGTAGATGGACAGATCTACAAAAATCATGTAAGGTACAAAAGGATAAAATCATGTAAGGTACAAAAGGAAAACTGTTCTTTCTTAAGGATGTTCAACTTCTTCCAGAAGTTATGTGCTATAACCTATGATATTGAAATTGCTGTGTAAAAAAAAAAAAATATAATAATTAATAAAAAAAAAGAAAATTCTAATTTAATTTAAATTTCTTTCTACTGTCAGGGTCAGGTGGACGTCATATCTGAACATGGCATCTCGAAACAGCTCGCTAATGGCCCTGATACCAACATTGATGACCAGGAAATGGCACCACGCGCTTCCACAGAAACAGCCCCTGGCGGGAAAACCGATGTGGCCAAGCCAACTGTCGTTAACGGACTCTCCTTAACTCCCTGACCTGTTTCTCTATTCTCTTTCCAAACAGTCATAACCTTTACATTTTTACAATAGTGCTTGTACAAGCTCGCCAAAGATAGACACACACACACACGAACTTCCAGATTCTTCTCTCTGCTGCACTTTTCTGTTCCTTTACCAGGGGTCAGGTACGACGGGAGAAATATATAAAAGAAGCCCCAAAGTGCAATGCATTATTAGCCTTTTTTCTGTCCAGTTATCTTTACAAGTTTACCATTATAAGTGTTATAACTTCAGACCTCCAAATTTTAACAAATTTGTCAACTGAGATTTGTGTAAAATTGATCATGCAAGAAATCACCAGTCGTTTTTCCCCCAGTCAGTCGATATGTTTATCTGCAGTGATTGACATTTAAGTGTCTGGAAGCTGCACCTTCTACTGCCAGCTCACATTAGTAATCTCATGTTGACTCAATTTTCCTGGTAAAGTGCTGTCAAAATGTGATTTTTATGTAAATGAAACTCTTTCAGTGTGTCCGACTGGGCTAACATCTGTTAACTGGATTTTTTTGGGATAACAGAATATTTCCTGCCGATAGTCAGAAACAGATCTATTTCCCTGAATAAGAAGGAAAAAATCAATCCTACAGTGACGAATCAAAAACTATATTAATAATGTCACTGGTGATGATTATTAGGACAGTATTAAAAACTAATGCATTAAAACAATGCAATCAAACCCATTATGGAAACCGGAGTATGTTGTGTGTGTATACAGGGTTTTATGGTAACTGCTTGGGACTGAAAAGCCACCATTAGTTGGTTTTAGTTATGTGGTGGACACTTGATCAGCGTTTTTTTTTTTTTACATTATTAATTTTAGTAAATGACATTTTTCCTAGAATATGAAGAAAAAACTATTCAGGTAAATTTTTCTAGTGTTTTGCAGGACAGTGCCCCTCTAATGTGCTGGTGGCCAACATAAAACCTCTACATATACACTCATTTATAGCCTAGCATAAACACATGAAATGGTGATATTAATAACATACCATACCATAATTTGACGGTGTTTAGTCCTCTTCAGGGCTGGCCAGTCTTGAGTAATCTGAGTGTTTCCTAATTATCAAGCAGGTATGTCAACGTTTTTTATCCTATTTATTAGATAGATAGTTTTTGACCAGCAAACCTCAGAAGTGTTTCTGTTATTATATTGAGATGATGATAATGGGACAGAAGAAAGTATAATGCATGATCTTTCTGGGCTTCGTTACAGACAATATGAAATAAAGTCTGTTATGTTTTAAGTACATGATCAGATGTTGTGCCTTCAGAGAGTAGGTCACTGGCTGGCTGTAGGCCTAAATAAATCCAGAGAGAAAATTAGCTGCTTTTTATTTTTAATATGCAACCACTTCATCTTGGGCATGTGCTGATAATCAGTCGGATGATATATCATGATATCCAGTATTGAGATTAGGAAGTTGTAGCATGGGAAGAAATAGCCTGTTTGCGTAGAATGGACTCTAATTTAGAACCCAAGCACAGACTTCATCTATGATCCTGTAATTTTGGACAAATCTGAAGGAATGTTTTTTTTTTTTTTCCCTTTTTCTTTTTTTCTTCAATATATGGAACAGAACTGTTGCTTCAGTAATATTGTGAACATTAAAAAAAAAAGCAGTTCCCAAGAAAAGAAAGCATCATATCAGCACATGCCTGTTTCTTACAGTGATTTAGGAAATGCAGTCAGGAAGATAAAGGATGTTTTTGCACTGAATAGTAATTTCTGTCCCTTTAGAAAAAAATGTTAGTCTGGAAAACTGGTTTGTTACTGTCGTCAATAGGAAAACACTCCATGTGACTCTTGGAATGATTTACTGACTTCTGCGAAAAGAGCCTTGCTTTGGTTTATTTATTAAGATGTACAGTATTTAAATGAAAAATGCAGAAGCAGTTCTTCTTCTAACACTAACTTGGCCAACTGAACGTTGCACGCAGGAAATAAATTGGACTACTGAAAGATCAACTTCCAGACTTTCCGTTCTGTAAACTGTTTCCAGTCTTTTTTTAAATGATCATACTGGTTGTTTGATGTGCAATATGTTTTGTATGCAGGTAGTTCTTAAATAAAATTTTGATCTTCCAAATATTCGTCATTTTAGTTTTCTTTCTGCCTTTCTTTTTTTATTTTTACCATGAAACCAACAAGGAAATTGGCCATACCTCACTTCCTGCCTTCCCGTACACTTCCCACAACTGTCCATAATTGTTCATACTTTATTTTAGCTCCTGTGGAAATTAATCACATCTATTCCATTGAAACAGACAAGTGTATAGACCACACCTCTTTCTGTGAAACAGAGGTGGGTACAGAGGCCAGAGACAGGTAGAGGGACTGTCCAAAGGTGATACCTGCTTCCCTGAACCTTACAAATGAATAGACAACACCTTAATTACTGAGACTGTGCACCAGATGGGGAACTTTTTTACCCAGTAAGCATAAATAATAAACAGTGGTGTGGGTGCAAGGTAACAGATCCACAGCTGGATTACAGACTTGGTCAGGATCATCACTGTGAAATGAAAATGAGACAAATGACTCCAGTGATACAATTGACAAGTTTAATGAAACAGAGTCACTCCCTGAGTGTGTATTAAACTATTTCTTGGCTTGTCCATCCAGTAAATCTTTTGCTTCATTTATTTTTGCTGCGATGTACGGAGATCCACCTGGACGAGAGACCGGACACAACATAGATTAGTCTAAATTAAGTTTTTTGAAGATTTTCTCTCACGTCGATCTCATACAGACAAATTTCCTGTCCAGCTTTATTGGCATGAGAATATACTGTATGTACAGTATTGTCAAATTGTCTCTCTCTCTCTCTCTCATACACACATGCACAACAGTTACAGTAGATGGATCTTACCACGGTCAGGATGATTTAAGATCATCAGCTTCCTGTGCGACTCCCTGATCTTGTTTTTGTTGGCTGTGGGACTGGCAGCGGAAGAAAAAATAAACAAATTTTACTTTCCGTCACAACATAACACTTTGCAATCCACTCATGTTAAAACACAGTGTTGTTGAGTTCTGGATTCTGGTCAGATGGATCTTGATCACATTATTAAAACTTTGATTAGTTTACTAGAACAGCACCACATAGTGGTTAGTGGTTTAATCATTATAGACCGTATTACTCATGATCAGTACCTGACTCCTAGGATGAGAGACGCTTCTCTCTTTGTCATCTTGGGTTCGAATCCTCCTCTGTAGTAACCGCTTCCAAACGTCTGCCAGAGAAATCATCACTCATATGTTTTTGAATACACAAATGTGGGTAACTGTTATGCACCTTTATCTATGAACTTGCTTACAGATTTAGGAAACAACTGGAGAGCCTGCTTCATCTGGGGCTCCATCTGTTTCAGGGCCTGCATGGCATATCGACCTGTAAGGGGAGAAACTAATTCAGTTTCTATGAAGCATGATCATGAGAGTCATGCTGAATTAAAAATGTTAGGCATATGCAAAAAAGCTATGAAACAGATAATTTCAGAAGTTTCATTACTAATTATATATATTTATATAATTTTACATTATCGATTTATATATTTATTATAGTTTCTATTTGAATAATGCCTTCAGGAAGGTATTTTATTATAGGAATACTGACAATGTATGGATATGTATATGTGAATTTACAGTTGTGTTCAACATAATAGCAGTCCAACATCAGTAACCAGATCAATAATTGTTTTTGGGAGAAATTATATTTCTTCATGGTAAATATTT
>JAOVVA010000004.1:11627738-11640240 GCA_028565275.1 Leiocassis micropogon | reverse complement strand
GTTTTGGCACCGGTACCGTTTTAAAAGTATCGATTTGGCACCGGTATCGAAAAAAACCTAAACGATACCCAACCCTAAACATGACATTTCAATACTTTGTGGTAATGAGTTGAGATAGAGGAAGGAGAACCAGTAAGCAGTAAACATTCCTTATAAGTAGCAGCAAAGATAAAAATAGATAAAAATTAACAAGTAATGAATATTGTGCAAAAGAGCATTTACAGGTTGATGTGTACAATTGTTTGATGGTTGTTGATCAGTGTGTTTGCGCGTGTGTTGATTTATTTGTCCAGTCTCAATGTTTTAAGGGTAGTTGAGTTAATCTGACTGATTGTGTGTGTGTGTGTGTGTGTGTGTGTGTGTGTGTGTTTCAGTCCAGTCCCTTATTGTTGAGGAGACGGATGGCTTGTGGAAAGAAGCTGTTACACAGTCTGGATGTGTGTGCCTGAATGGATCGGTACCTTTTTCCAGATGACAGGAGGATGAAGAGTATGTGTGATGGGTGTGTCCGATCAGCCACAATGCTGGTGGCTTTGCGGATGCAGAGTGTGGTGTTGATGTCCTTGATAGAGGGAAGCGAGACCCCGATGATCTTCTCTGCTGTCCGTACTATCCGCTGTAGGGTCTTGCAGTCCAAGATGGCACAATTACCAAACCAGACAGTAATGCAGCTGCTCAGGATGCTTGTGATAGTCTCTCTATAGAAGGTGGTAAGGATCAGTGGTTGAAGGTGGGGCTTCCTCAGCCTTTGTAGGAAGAAAAGGTGCTGTTGGGCTTTTTTGTGCAAGGAGCTGGTGTTGAGGGACCAGGTAAGGTTCTCCTCCAAGTGGACACCCAGGAATATTGTGCTGTTGATGATCTCCACAGAGGAGCCGTTGATGCTTAGTGGAGAGTGGTCGCTCCGTGTCCTCCTGAAGTCAACAACCATCTCTTTTGTCTTATCGACGTTCAGAGACAGGTTGTTATTTTTATACCTGTCTGTTAGCCTCTGCACTTCCTTTCTGTGTACGCTGACTTGTCATTCTTGCTGATGACACCCACCACGGTCATGTCATCAGCAAACTTGATGATGTGGTTGGAACTGTGTGTCACTACACAGAGTCATGAGTCAGAAATGTGAGTGGAGCAAACAGAGCACACAGTCCTGGGGGGCCCCAGTACTCAGTGTGGTGGTGCTGGAGATGCATTCCCCGATCCGTACTGACTGAGGACTTCCAGTCAGAAAGACCAGGACCTAGTTACAGAGTTAGGTGTTCAGGCCCAACAGGCTCAGCTTCCGGATCAGGTGTTGGGGGATGGTAGTGATAGTGGGAATGACGGCGCTGCTCAGAGAGATGTTGAAGATGTCGGGGAGAACATCTGCCAGCTGTTCAGCACATTCTCTGAGCACTCTGCCAGGGATATTGTCTGGTCCAGTAGCTTTACGTGGGTTGACTCTGCATAGAGTTTTCCTCATATCAGCTGTGGTGAGACACAGCACCTGGTCATTTTGAGGAGGAGTGGTCTTCCTCGCCATCACATCGTTCTGTATGTCGAACCAAGCGTAAAAGCTGTTCAGCGCATCTGGAAGGGAGCCGCCACTGTCACAGGTATGTGATGTCGTCCTGTGGTTGGTGATGGCTTGTATGCCCTGACACATGCGCCGTATGTCACCACTGTCCCTAAAGTGGTTTTGGATTCTCTGGGCTTGTGCGCGCTTCATCTCTGTGATGGCCCGGGAAAGTTTGGCCCTTGCTGTTCTTAGGGCCACCTTGTCAGCCACAGTGTTCAGCTTGCCTGGATCCAACTGGATCTTTGATGGGGCAATACTAAATTGCAGAAATGAAACTGTCACAGTGGAACACATTTCTCTGCTTTTACATACAACTGGTTCTTTGGGAGCTGAATGACCTGACAAACATGAATGTTAGGCTCCTTAATGGAACAGGAAAAAAAACAGGATGTTGTCCAGGTAGATGTTAACGAAGATGTTGAAAAACATCTCATGTTGAATTCATTCATTTGAAAATGAATTTGAATTTGAAAAAGTCACTGAGAACATCATTCACCAGGGACAGAAACACAGCAGGAGTGTTCGCTATGCCAAATGGCACCACAAGATCCTCTTAGTGCCTGGACAGAGTGTTAAAGGCTGTCTTTACTCTCTGTAGGAGGTCAAAGGCAGTGGACAACAGAAGTGGGGAGCAAGTTCTTAATGTTGAGAGTATAAATATAAAGAGTATACTAAAGAGGAGGAGCTGTACCAGGAAGAAGATTAAATGCGTTAGATTGTCCAATCGATGAGCATTGTCCATGATGAAAAAGGAGATCGCTTCAGAATGGTTGCCATTCTGATATTCAAAGGGTGACTGACACAGTGCATTATGTAATGGAAGATAGGAGGGTGCCATCTAGTGCTCGAATGGCTAGCAGGTAACTGAGAGGTTGGGTAGGAATATGTAGCTCCTGTGCTTTAGTGTCTGAGATCAGATTTTGATTAGATCCTGAGTCAACGAGGGCATACAGTAACGGCTTGTTATCCATCTCTGTGTATGCTACTTCAGCGCCCCTAGGTTCCCCGGAGGGGGCTTGATTTTAACAGGCACAGAAAGCAAAAATGTCCAAACTTGCCACAGTAGAGATGCATCCAAGTAAGCCGGTTAATTCACTTAGATCAAATCCTCTTGCAGGCAGCATGGTGGCTTAGTGGTTAACACTGTCGCCTTGCACCTCCGGGGTCCAGATTTGATTCCTGCCTCAGGTGTACATGGAGTTTGATGGGTTTCTGACGCGTACTCCGGTTTCCTCCTATAGTCCAAAGACTTGCAGATTAGGCTAATTGCCGTTCCCAAATTGCCCATAGTGTGTGAATGAGCGTTTGAGTGTGTATGTGTATGTGTGTGCCCTGTGATGGATTATCACACTGTTCAGGGTGTACCATGTAAACATGCCCTAAGTCTCCTGGGATAGGCTCCCGGCCCTCTGCAACCCTGTATACATGATAAAGCGGTATAGACAATGATATCTGTGAGAGGGGAAACACACACATAAAGAGATCCGGAAGTGCAATTCAAGTTCAAAGTCCGTGAGTCAGGCATGTGTGTTATGCACAGACATTGATCCAGACACAAAAGATATCCAAGAGGTGAGGCCGAGATGTGAAATCTAAAAAAACAGGCAAGGAAAATATTTGCTAGAGAACTTTGCAAGGAAAAAGAACACCAGGCACACTATAGCGATGAGGGAGGGTCTTTGCGTTCTTTTAAACCCGAGGGTTGATTACCAGATTGATTTCAGGTGCGCTGTGGTAAGTACCTTGGAGAGTAGACAGAAAGCCTGTAGTGGCATCATGATCTGGAGGTGGCTGGCTGATCGGGCTGACTCACGAGAGATACAAGTAAACCGCTAAGAAGTGAAATATTAAGATGGAGAGCGTGATAGGCAAATTCTGTCACAAGGTCTAAGAATATAAGAGTAAATACCATTATTAATCGACCCTTGATTGGTTACGTAAACCGATGATTGACTATGGAATGGTAACCAACTCCCATCACTAGAGACTATATAGTTTCCACTTTCCACAAGTTTCCATTTTATTTGACTACATGTGGAGGTGTGATTGTTCATAAATCTAAATCTCAAAAAGCTACTCTTGAAGGAACACTGGCAAGTCCTTTCCACATGGCTCTGCTCGCCGAGTAAAGATCCTAATTATTGCCCCTTTCATTTGCATAATTACCCTGTTTTCTTTTCATGCCGTATAGAGATGGTAAATTGTAGTGGACTGGCTGCAAGTCAGTGAAAGTCAGCCGTAATGATAAATCTGTCCTCAGCCTGGCTGGAGCTTCAAAAGGATTTTCTTTCAAAAAAAGAAAAAAATATATAAAAAACAGCCAACTGTGTGCAGAAATGAGAGTTTTGCCCCTAAATCATATGGAATTACAGTGTTGGTGCCTGCATACACAAAAAGCCCAGAGGAAGCAGCTCTGTCTGTGTTTTTTTTTTTTTATTAAACCAACCAAGCAATTTAATTCTTTTGTTCACGAGAGTTCTACTTCATTGATTAACAAAAGCAGGGATATAATTTTTTTTCAGCCGTTCTGAAAAGCCTGAAATGTCAAGCCTTTTAAAGCAGATTATTCCGGCTGTGTGCAGTGAATGCAGCCCGAGTAACCTTTTGTCTACAATTAAATATTCCGGCATAAATATAAAAGAAAATCAGAGATGGGGGAAGATTGACTCAGGAGAGATTGGAGAGGTAGATCCTCACACTGATAGTGCAAACAGCTCGCTTCTAATTAAATATGCCACTGAGTCTCTAAGCATTCGCTTTCCGCCGCAGAGAGAGGAAACAGCGTAAGAATGTGAGGCAGAACGATATCTACGCCATCTCTTTGGCCATGGGCTTCCTCTGGGCATCTAAAAGGTATTTCGGGGATATGTTTTTTTGTTTGGCAGTGGATAATTGTTTGTTTTTAATATCAAAGGCTGTGGTCTTCTGGGATGCTGGATGGAATGAACAAAGTTTCAAGGTTGTTTACGATGCAGATTTGATAATTAAGGTTCACAACGTGACACTCAGGAGCTTTTATTTCTCATTATAATCAGAACGCTGTGTGACGCTGGGGTGCATTTAAAAATTCTGGCGTGCTTCTTCACCTGCTACTTTAGACGCAAATGTCGGCTTTGTAGGTGTGACGTGACTGAACACGGTGCCAAAGGGTTAACTAGAGATGGTGAATTTTTTTATTTTTTACTCATACTTGAGACCTAAAAAAGTTTAGCATCAGATCTAAGCCTGTGTGTGCTATAGTTGTATTAGGTGTATTATATACTACATAATACACTATTTATATGCCCTAAGTACTATATATTGCTCACAGTTTTATCTCTTGTGAGCATGCTTATGAGAAAGTTTGCAGAAATGAGATACTGAGCTAAATTTTTAACCTTCTTTCTTTCTTTCTTTCCTGCTATATCAGCACAAACACATTTATCAGTGTAATGTGCACTTTTTGCTTTAAAAGATTTTAGGCTGTTTTTATATATATTGCGACAAAATGTGACAACATTTTTAAAAAGGAAATGTTTATTTCTGATACTTAAAAGATTCTTGTTGGGTTTTTTTATTGCCTACTTTTTGCGTTGTGTTGTATTTGTACCTGTAACATGACTGCATGCTTTGTCAAAGGGTAAATCAGAAATAGTTATGTTTTAAATATTAATATATATATTAATTTTATATTAATTAATATAAATTTCTTTCTTTCTTTCTTTCTTTCTTTCTTTCTTTCTTTCTTTCTTTTCTCTTTTTAGTAAATATTTACCAGAGAGTCAGTAGCTGTTTTTCTGTTTTGGGCTTGCTTAATAGTAATTAATTATTCTTTGTATGTGCATGTGCCACTAATGAATCAGATTTTTTTTTCTCTGGCACCCAGTGACGTTGGGAAGCATATAAAGATCCTAGTGTTCTTGGTCACCTGTCAGTTTTAAGATTTATAAAAGAGTTCTAAGACTGTGTTATAAGTGTTAAATGGTCACATTTTCACACATGTTCTATTGGGACCTCCTGTATGGGTGCTTGAAAGTTTGCTGTAATGTGATACCATCCTAATGCTTTAACTTTTTGATCGTCTATCCTTTCTTTATTATTATGCACCAATTTAACAGTGTGTGCCTAATGTAGTAACAGAGCTGATAAAGTTCTAATATAGATTACACTGAAGGACAAAGCCTCAGAACATGAAATTCCTGAAAAGGAGGTTAAATTTCTGATGATGATGAGGATGCACGGTGACATTAGGTCATATTTAAAGGTGTATTTCTTCCCTTTTGGACTGGCTGTAAACGCACAGAATCATATTTGATTATAGTATCTTTGCATGTTTAATTAGCTAAAAAATTACTAAGCACTAAATATAGATGCCCTTTTGCTCTGTTAGTATAAATAGTATTTAATCTTTCATTTTATTCTAACAAAGTGTTGTTAGAAATACTGTCAGTTGTTTGTATAATGCCTTTTGTGTTATACACCTGCTATAAACATGCTTACTGATGTGGAATTCTATCTCTGAGACATTGTGGATGCATTAATACCAGTGATTATATTCTAAAATAAAAATAATGAAAACATTTTAACTAAAAAACAAAACTTTGCCTTTTTCCTTTTACAAAAAAAAGAGCCCAACATTAGCGGTTTTTGAGGTTACATAACCAAACAGGGATGGCAGCTTGACTGCACTAACAATCTCTCCTCTCAGCCCTGCTTCAAAGTAGACTTTGGTAATTGCATCACAGAGTGATCTGAACCTGTTGAAATGGAAAAACATGAAATATGGAAGAAGACCAATTCTGGTTGGTTGGTTCTAATTGGCAAGGAAACAGCCAATGACAATTAACCATCTATATCTCATTAGCAGTGACCCCTTCTTCCTAACAAGATATATGCAAAGAATTTCACTATAATTTAAGGTTTTTGTGACGTATAAATGCTTTTTCTAAATAACAAATGAATAATATATTGGAATGAGTTACTGTGTTATAATAATAGTAGTAATTATTAGTTGCATTGTCGCCTTGCACCTCCAGAGTCTGGGTTCGAGTCGATGTTCTCCCTGTGCTTGGAGGGTTTTCTCCGGGTACTCCGGTTTCCTCCCAAAGTCCAAAGACATGCAGATTAGGCTAACTGGCATTCCCAAATTGCCCATATCGTCTGAATGTGTATGTGAGTGTGTGCGCTGTGATGGATTGGCACCCTGTTCAGGATGTACCCAGCCTTGTGCTCTAAGTCTCCTGGAATAGTCTCCAGCCCCCCAAGATCCTGTATATACAGTGGGGCAAAAGGTATTTAGTCTGCCATCAATTGTACGAGTTCTCCCACTTAAAAAGATGACCTGTAATTTTCATCATAGGTATACCTCAACTATGAGAGACAAAATAAGAAAGAAAATCACATTGTAGGATTTGTAAAGAATTTATTTGCAATTTTTTATTATTGCAATTAATTATGGTAGAAAATAAGTATTTGGTCAATAACAAAATTTCATCTCAATACTTTGTTATATACCCTTTGTTGGCAATGACAGAGGTCAAATGTTTTCTGTAAGTCTTCACAAGGTTTTCACACACTTGCTGGTATTTTGGCCCATTCCTGGTATTTTTCCCAGGAGCCAAGATGGGCTTGGCTATTCATGTCACTCAACAGAGCCAATCAACATGATACTGTAGCTACCGTGTTAGACAGAGTATGCGGAAGACACAAAAACAAGGGCAATGCACCTACAAGCCACCACAATTTTCATGAAACACAAATGAAAGTGCAACACAGCATTGCTTACTCCAACAAAAAAGTCAAATACACTATGAAAACTGAAACTTCAAAGATGAATGGACAGATCAATTTATGTTTATTCTTCCTGCAGGAAGTTTAAAAACCATACTTTGGTATTTACCTGAAGTACCATAAATGAAATCAAAATATTGATTAGAGGTGAAGTAAAGAGCAGTTATGTGCTAGAATATAAACCGCAAGTTTTGACAGCAAACTGTACATGCATCAAACTGCAGGCGCGTTTTAAATCGACCGCTGGAAAGAATTTAATGAAATTTGGTGGTACTTGGATACTTGCCTGAATTTTAAACTGCACCCCAAGTGAAATCAAAATGTTGAAGCGATGTTATGAACGGTTATGTTTTGGATTTAATAATCTCCTTATAACTTCTAATAAGCTACTTGCTCTTAACCTACTCAACCTTACAAAACTTTATTACTTTGTATTGATAAGTCATGCAGAGAGTTCTATCGTACAGAAAGACAGGCAGACATGTTCATCGGCTTCAACCTGAAACACTAACACTGATTACATTGAAGCTGATCAGCTTATTTTTAGGTTTAACCTTTAAACTATTTCTAAAACTATTTTCCCGTTAACGATGGGTACTTTAGCTAGTTTTGGAATAATGTGATAGTAGGATGTAATGTCTAGTAAGAAAGTCCTTCTTACAGGTTAGTAAATAATGTAATGCGTGGTAATAGTGAGATAATATCTTTAAATCATTTTTCATAATGATGCTTTAGTAAGTCACAATAACAAGTTTGTAAGTTGCAATAAAGAGACAGTTACATTCAAATAATGTTAATAAGTCAAATTAAAATTAAATGATGCTATGCATCCAGCTAAGCTAACCAGCTTAGAGAAATTGGTATAGTTTAATGTTAGCATGTTACATGGGCTGTGTAGGGTATGGATGATGGATTCAAATTCATTATCATTTTAATGAACATTATACAGTCTATGCTCATTATACCACAGTTAGTTCTGACCCAACAATGTGATTGGACAAGAGGCATTCCACCATCCCAAATGGTGATAATAGATGGTAACAACACTGAGACATTTAAATATACATTTTCACAGGTGTTGTAATAACCGTTAATTACACTAACTGTCGTTCGCCAGCATGGGTGAAAGTAGGCCGGTCAGCTGCCTGCCAAAGCCCACATTCACATTAAGTTACAGAAGGACCTTCATCAGCAAGAAAACACATCTAATAACGTTGCATCAACAGTTTGTCTCCTTAATAATTGCTTCTGAGTTATTCCGAATGAGCTCTAAACCATCTGTGCTCTTTTATTTACAGCTAAAAAGCTAACTAGTTTCCAACACAAGGCTAAATCCCAAATGCCTCTTTAGCCCCTGATCATGGGTATTACTTGTTGTGTGTTGAACAAAGGATTGTACATAGTGCGCTATTTTTCCACTAAGCACCAATTGGGATTCAACTCCAGAACTCGAAAGTTAGCTGACATTCTAAAGCAGAATAAGAATTAAAAACTACTTTCACCCTTGTAATAATAATAATAATAATAATAATAATAATGAGATATCATGAAATAAAAAGTTACAAAATCAAAATACGACATAGTAAGCTGTAATAAAGAGTTTATAAATCATCAATTTGTAATAATGCTTTAGTCATCCATAATGAATTAGTAATAAAATTAGGATAATATCTTGAAATAATGATTTTATAGTTAATATGAGACGATCTTATGAGCTAATGAGTTGCTAAGTCAAACAACAAAAATACTGAGATTCTCAAAATAACTGAATAGCACTTTAAAAACAAATATCACATCCTGCAATTAATGCTTGGATGACTAAAAAAAAATCTATAAATCTTTAGTTTATTTTAATTACAAATGGCATCTTATGAACCTGGTTTAGAGCTGATGTACAAATGAATATTCTGAGGAAAAAAAATATTAATCATCATATAATTTTCTGCATAACATAACATTTACTGCCACCTGTGATGATGATAAGGACTCTCTTCTTGCTCAGAGAATGCGGTGAGCCAAAAAGGTGCCTCTGAGTGGATATTTTTACTCATGTCAGCTGTAATTATCTGATCACAAAGTTTTATTCACTTGACTGAACAACTCAGGGATCTAAACCATAAGCTACATCTGCATTGTCATAAAATCTTTCTGCATAATTTATAAGATGAACGTATAAGTTAGGCAGCATAGTGGCTTAGTGGTTAGCACTGTTGCTTCACGCCTCCAGGGTTGAGGGTTTGAATCTCACCCCCAGTCTTTGTGCATTGAGTTTGCATGTTCTCCCTGCGCTTGGTGGGTTTCCTCCTGCAGGCTGATTGGCACATATGAACATAAAAATAAACTGAAACTTTTTTAACACCCCGATCTTTGAAAATTCAACAGCATTGTGAAATAAATTAGCTTACATAAGCATTGACACACAGTAACATTTTTACATACTATAAAGTTTCCTGTAGGTTTGTAGGTAGTCTAATTCCACATTAAATTATTTTAAAAAAGTTAAAAAAAGGTAAATTTTTTCCCCTTAATCATGGAAAAAAGACACCCAAGAGTGCACCCTCTAATGAATCTGACTCTAATTTGTTTACATATTTAATCATGAAAGTTTAAGGAGATAATTTGGCCCTTGTGGTAATACAATCTTCAATATTCAAGTAGCTGTTAATCCAGGGGCAATTTATGTTTATTGAAATAAAATAACAGTCTTGAGTTCCAAGGATTTGGATTGCGCAGAATAACAGAACACAGTCATGAGAGTAAAACGATTGTTATTCTATGCAATCAAAATTCCAGGTTTGCCTTGAACAGGGATGTATTTTCTACATATTCATGTAGCCTGGCTTTTTAACCTTGCATCTATATTCTATGAGTGGAACATGTTGCCTTGTGTTTAGCACAGAATGGTATTGTAACTGTTGAAATTAAACTATAGCGACTGGCATGGAAATCTTTGGTGCCACCCTTTCATGTTAGCTTTTACTGTCCTCAGCTATTAGTTGTCATGTAATATACTACGTCATATAAATATGCTGCTCCTGGACTGTGTGAAAATCTGGTATACAAATATGTTACAGGGTACCTGTTATGCAAAATTGACTTTTTATACATTTTTATACAATCAGATGGG
Organism: Leiocassis micropogon; assembly: GCA_028565275.1. Lineage (NCBI taxonomy): Eukaryota > Metazoa > Chordata > Actinopteri > Siluriformes > Bagridae > Leiocassis > Leiocassis micropogon. Next base: position 11,629,792 of record JAOVVA010000004.1, on the reverse strand, counting down.
TCTCGTATGTGTGTGTACAAATAAAAGCACGAGAAAAAAACATCCTCTGCTTTTTTTCCCCAATTAGTCATTTAGGCTGTGGTTTAAACAAACCAATTAGATTTTCCACCTAATGTGACCTCATATTAGAGGAGTCAATCCCCTAGCCTGTAGCTCATCTCTGCTGTTTTTTAGTGTGGCTAAGCATTATCTAATGCAAATAGACTGGGGTGTTTGAGAGAGGAGTGAAACAGAAGGAGAAGAATTGAAGTGTGAAAAAAATGCTTTATCGGAGGGATAATTTAGCCGGAGCATTAACAGTCACTTGGTAACCTCTGAGCCCTATGGTAACATAAAAACTGGCACTTTTAAATATCCGCCTATATATTGTACACTTTATTATTTTTCCATGATCAAAGTTCCTGGTAACATTTAAGGTGTGGTAGCACTTTTCCCAGGAGCTCTGAATTATTGATTAGCAACACATCACTATATGAAAGTTTATCTTGGGTAAAGAATAAAGTGTTTCCAGTGCACTAGCCATCACAATTTAGTAAGCACTTTTTCTTTGGCATGAGAACCAGAAGGCAACATGTTAAAGCTCAGGAGCTGTGGAAGGCAATTCTGAATTGTATATACATTACATACCCAATGTTTCAGTTATTTTCAGTATAGTTCCTAAATTGCATGCTTTCATATCTATAAATGAATGTTTTGAGTTTTCATTTAATTCTCATTTAAGACAACTGTAGCTCAGTCTTGCAACGCTACAAATGACACAAATCTTTATTTCTTGCCTGCAAAAAAATGCATTCTACATTTATTGGCTTTCTCTCTTTTTCTGAACTGACGTATATCGGGATGGAAAATGCTTCCTGGATTGCCGCCAGGCACATATAACCTTTACCCGTTCACTTTATAAATAGCGCAACTAAGGCAGAGGCCTATGATTATAGACATTAAATTAGATTTGTCACATCTGCTTAGTGTGTTTAGGTTTTTTTTCTTCCACGCCTGCGGAGCCTGAGCTGTAATGAGCTCCATCAAATCAGGGCTTCATTCAGACATGAGAGACGACTCGCTAACTTTGTCTTTGAATGTATTTAAGCTGTATCAAGGTCTGATGTAATGTTAACCACTTCAGACCTGATTTTAATTCTTCTTTGATCCCGAAGACAAATATGCATTTGTGGGATGTTCTAAAGCTCTAAAGGGCTCTAAAGCTGTAACCCATAAATACAAAGGTTTATCCCTTGTGTCATTTTATCGTATCATATACGGTACAATAAAATGTAATAAAAATATTAATACTGTGTTTTTGTATTTGATATGGGTTAACACTAATCAACATTGCCACTATAGTTTTTTTTTATTAACGCTGTGTCTTTATTTTTATAAGATTATGAAATCTTACTTCAAATTAAGCCTTTAATTGGTGCTTGTTATCTAATAGACTGCATTTCAAATGTGGATCCAGAATCACATTTCATAGAATCAGACTGCACATTTTACATTAAAAAAATGTGGTAGCAGGGCTGATCAATGTAGTCTTTAAATAAATCACAGATTTTGTAGCAGATGCTCTGTTTATGCAGTCACATAAATTCATATAAATTATGTAGCATAGGAAGTTCAAGAGGGCAGCTTCAAAATATTACCGATATCCAAAAGAGAATTGTTCACATCAAAAGTTGACAATGAATACAGAATATTTAAAGACAAACGGGGAGCATATTCGAAGTCTCAATGTCCAGTACACACTACATGACTTTTAATATCCCTGAATTTTTGGACTGCTCCCACTATGTGACTGTTGTTTCAGAGATTTAGCAAAGTCGGAACTACACTGAACATGATAAAGCTAACAAACACTGCTGTGCATCCTGTGATTTTGAAGATTGTTGAGGAAGCACGGTCTGGCAAGATGTGCCTAACCCTAGATAGTCTTTGTAGGAAAGAGAACTGGTGGTATACTGCAAATAAACATGACTGTTTTACATCTATACTCAGCAAAAAAAGAAACGTCCTCTGACTTTCAACTGTTTTTACTTTCAGTAAACTTAATGTGTAAATAT
>JAOVVA010000004.1:11602964-11615494 GCA_028565275.1 Leiocassis micropogon | reverse complement strand
AACATTTTGTGTGACAAACATGCAAAAGAATAAGAAATCAGGAAGGGGGCAAATAGTTTTTCACACCACTGTATTGTGTATTCGAACGTGCCATTTCAGTGTCTGTAGCTTTAAATAAACTGCCACTGAAGGTCAATTTGGGTTAGTGAATTTTCCTAGCCAATCAGAAAACAGAGGGTAGAAACTCGTGGCACGTTTCTGAATAATAAAAGAAGCAGAAGAAAGGTTTTCCAGTAGCTATATAAAAGTTGAAACACAACAAAGAATTGTGTATTTAGAGGAAAAAAAGTAAACTGTACACTTGTATAATAGATTCAAGGGGCCCATCATTTACAGTAGATAATTATTCATACATAGTTAAAACTTTTCTAAATTGGAAACCTTTCTGGATCTTTTGTAAAATTCTACAGAGGATTTTCTCAATCATACAACATGCACCAGTAATTTTTCTGTATGACCATATGACATAATATTGAGTTTCCTGAGATAAACTTTTCTTAAGGTTTTACATTTGGCAGACACTCTGATCCAGAGCGACTCACATTTTTATCTCATTACACATCTGAGCAGTTGAGGGCCTTGCTCAAGGGCCCAACAGTGGCAACTTGGTGGTTGTGGGATTTGAACCTGGGATCTTCCGAACCATAGTCCAATGCCTTAACCACTGAGCTACCCCTGGCCCCAGGTAAATGTGAAGTTTAAAAGTGAGTTGTAGTCCTCCTCTTATCTGAGTGGCTAAACACAATGATTAGATAAACATATTCATTTGTGCAAAATTGAGTTATGCTGGCAAACCCGATTTTTCCCACATATAGAGTAAAAAGGACATTGCTCAGCGTGCTGGGTTAAATTTCAGAGTGAAGGTTAAAGGGCAGGGTTAGGGTGATGGGCAGGGGCTACTACACATAGCTTCAGTTACACCATCGTTCATACCACATAAATAAATGACAAACTAAATTCGCTGAACACAGAAGTGTATGCTGTGTAAGGCTCAGGCTGCGCTTGGTTTGTAATAAAAAAAATCTTGATGTCAATCAAAGGACAGACTCTACACAACCGCACAGAAACATGGCCTTGAAATAGCAATGAGAGAACTGAAGAGCGAGAGCGGTGGTGAAGGCCAGGGCCAAATACGCTGATGGCTTTATTCAGAAAGTGGATGATCAGGGTGTTTGTTTGCCCGTCCTAAGCACATACATGTGACTGAAAATGAAACATGTTTTTTTTTATCCCTTACAAAGGCCATGGGTTCATTTGTAGTTGGTGCTTTCCAATCTCTGGTATGGAAGAGTGCTGAGATGAATTGGTTGAAAACACTCAGTGAGAGAAAAGGGCTTAAAACTGCTTGGGGAGAGAAAAACAGCCTTAAAATGGAAAATTGAAGCCACAGAGCAAAGGGAAGGTTATAAAGCTCTAAAAATACTGATATATGATATTGTTTATGGAAATCCTGCAGATGTATCAAGCACCATTTAACTCTTTTGCACAAGTCGAGTATATTTAGGCTATAAACCATGATTAATTTAGTGTTTACTGTCAGTTATTATTATTATTGTTATTATTATTATTATTATTATTATTATTATTATTATTATTAGTATTATTATTATTATTTTTGTTGTTGTTGTAGTTGCTTTTTTCTAGAGATAGAGTAGTATTACTAGACATTTAGCGATATAGCTAGTATAAATAGTGTAGATGTTCAGACAGGGCTAAGTTCCGCTCCCAACTTTAAAATATATAATGTTTTGCTTTTTACATTATTTCAGATTATTTTCTGTGAAATTTGTTGAAAATCAGAATAATTCGAATTTTTGTGAAAGCAAGCACAATAGCTCCACCAGTGGTCGTAAAAAAGGACATAGAATGGAGTGAAATCAGAAGCATGGCTGATTTCTTTCAAGCCCAGACCAGATACATGCAGTCTATCAGTGAGATTCATGTCAGGCGATTATACATTCTTTCACTGACACATCTATAACATATCAGCAGTCACTGGGAAAGTGCACATGAAATATACTTTGTAAACGAGGCGGATTATTCACTCAGGTATGCTATTTTATTATTTCCAAAATATCTCCAATTTTGGAAGAGGAGGGAAAATGAAAGTAGCATACATTGCATACTCTTCAGCACAGATTGTACAATCAAAGTATGTAAAAAGTGGGAAAATTATTTGTAAAATGACGCTTATATCTTGTCCATTGGCATATTTGGAAAATATGAATTTCTTTACTACTTTACCTCTGACAGTTACAAAGTGCTTACACTAGAGACTCCTTCCTTAAATGTTAAATCAACATCTTCTTACAAGAAAATGTCACCGAATCAATTATTACACAGGGTTTTCTGTCCTTGAGCATTAGCTGCTGCTACTACAGGAAATATTACATATTAGAACAAGTGCATTAATATAAACCTATAGTTTAAAGCTGTGCTACGATCAGTGGTGCTGTTATGGAAAATGAATCAAGACCTTCCGCGCAATCAGACTGCAGACAACACGTCAACAGGTTAAATTTAAGTGAAGGTATTTTGTATTATATACACAAATTTGTGGTGTGACAGTATGACATTTGCTAAATTGTATCATATATTGCATCTATCATGACATATTGTGTCATACTATATTGCATCATATTGTACTGTACCAGAAGATATTGAAACATACTCTATTTTATTGTATCAAATTGTATCTTAACGTATCATAATACATCATATTTTATCATATGATATTGAATCATATCATATCATATTATATATCATATCATATATCATCACATTTTTATCATATCATATTATACATGGTGTAACATCTATTAAATCATTTAAAGTCTTAATATTATAATTTTTCATTTTTAATATCCAAGAGAAAATTTTCAGGTGTTTTTATGAAGAGGGACTCAAATCTAAATTATATTTAAAATACCATAAAATTAAAGAAACCTCATGGACAAAAGTTTAATAATCCTACTTTCCCACATTTTCAAATGCAATAATATCATAATGAAACTGATTGTTGAATCTTGCTATATGTGTGTGTGTGTGTCTGTGTGTGTATCATCATATGTAATATAATGATTTTAAAATGTATGTGAGATGCGTGTGTATGTGTGTGTCTCTAGGATAAGATGAGCATTTACTCCAATAGATGGCATCAAAACACTAGCATCTCCTCTTTGAGTGAACATATAGCTCAAGGGGAGATATACACCAGGTTCTTCTATAACACAGAGGAGATTAAAAATGAATAAATCTGATAAAAGATGCTGTGATTACCTCAGACATGCATTTGTGTGTGTGTGTGTGTGTGTGTGTGTGTCTGTGTGTATGTGATGGAATAATTGTGAAGGAGATATACTGCATCTATAGTCAGAAGTTAATGGAGTGTTTATTGGATATCTCTTTGTCTTAAAGCTATTTGTAAAGTGTTTTGCAAGCTTTTAATGTAGCATAACATTAACAATTTTGTTTGTTTGAAATGTGTTGTTTGTTCGTCATATACATGTGTGGCATCAGTTAATTATACTATTGGTGTTTATCTGTATATCTTTAATTAGATGACATTTAGAGCATATCATGATATATTTTATAAATAAATAAACATTTATCAAATTATCAATTTAAAGAAGAGTCAATGTTACAGAATAGCAGTTATAACAAATATATGTTGTGAATTAGTAGCATTAAAAAAAACCTTACCAGAAAATATGAGTTTTTCTAATTACATTTTTTGTCTGTCTATTTATAAATAACTCCATTTTTAAAACTTTTTTTACTCCCCTCTTATTTATTTATTTATTTTATTTCGTTTTTTAAATTTTTACACACTCCAAAAGTAATATTTATTATTAACCGCAAAATAACTACATGACTGTCAGGACAGAATATCATGAATAATGAAATGTCATATACAAATAATGCAAATAATGATAATAAAAATAACAACAATGTAATGAAGATATAATAAATATATCATATTTAATTAAAAAAACACTATATAATATAAATTATAACAGTATTCTATTTAACATCACAGTTATATGAGAGCAAAATGTCAAGATTTGGAACAGAAGATAATATTTGTTTAGTACATTTAAACTCCTCTTATAGATAATGGGAAGTATATACCAGTGGTACAACCTGATCATTTCTACTGTAGCTTGTCTAGATCACAACGTATATCCCCCCCCCCCCCTCTTTTCCCTCTTCACTCCCTTTTTTGTCTTTAGATTTTTTTTTTGCACTTGCTGAAAGTGTCTGATGTAATTGAACGCTAATGCATTAGCGATGATGATTGAAATGCCAAGGACACGTATAATTTCCCTCTTTGTGCGCCGCTGTGTGCCGGCGGGCTGGCCAGGCCGACAATCAGCCGCTCGTCTGCGTAATTAAATGATGATTTATAAAGTGTGAGAAGGCACTATGACCAAAAGCAAATAGGTGCTTATCGGAGTGCTGAATAACCCTCATTTTCTCCAGTGGCAATTTCCATCTCTTATCTCTGAGCCGAATAAAAAAAGGCCTTATTTTAGCTGGCTACTGTTTCACACACACATCCACATACACCCTGCTGCTGTGTTTGCACCGAAACATACACACATATGTTTTTTTCTCTCCCCTTTTGACAAAATGACATTTTGACAGAAATCTACACATATTACGGCGGCGTTTTAAAGCTGTCACTGAATTACAGACACTTTGTGTGTTTGTGTTGAAGAGAAGTGAAGGAAATTTGGTGGTTCTAATGTGACAGCTCTTATCTTTTATTTACACTTCTGAAAGGAAGGTGGTCCTGGATTGGGTGCGGGCCAATAATCGGTTATATGATATATCCCGATATTAACAATATTACTATAGTAGGCAACATATTTATAAATATTATAACATCTCTTTTTTTAGGGAAAATGTGGTGACATTGTTAGAAGATAACCTTTTTATTTTATTTTATTATTTTTTTATTTTCAGATTTAAGTATTGTAAGTTATTGAAATCTTTTGTTCACCAGATCCTGAAGCACCCAATTTATTAATGATGCAATATGTTTAAATTTTGATATAATTTGTGAAATACTTTGTGCAATTCCACTGAACTGACAGAAACTTGCGACTAACATCACATGGCACGTATTTCCTTTTATGTCTCTTAAAAGGAAGTGACTCAGGGATTGGTCATCGGCTGATATTTGGGTGATTGATAAATAATGATATTCACCATAGTTCTATTGTTGAAAATGTAGTATTATTTACTAATAAATTGTTAGTATTTTTATTCAGGATTTTTTTCTTTGCTTTTTTAGTTTCTTACACTATATATATAATACAGTATCATGATAATACAGTATCATATTTTTCTATATTTAGTAATGTGATATAATGCCATGTGAATACTGTGTATGTGTGTGTGTGTGTGTGTGTGTGTGTGTGTGGGTTGGGTTATGGGATCCGTCACAGTGAGTATATTAAAAACTCACACTCTCATTCTTTGTGTTTGAAGTGTGTAACACTTTTCTCTCATCTTCAAGCAATACTAGCTGCAGACAGCGCCATCACTTCCCTTCCTCGAGCTCATTCCTATGAAATCGAAACACACACACACACACACACACACACACACACACACACAAAAAACGTTTTCATCCTGTTTAAAGTATACTGATGATTGGCTGAAATTAAAGAACAGAGAAATGAGAGATAAGGAAAGGATATTTTTCCTTCTTTTTTTCCCTTCACTGATGGAAGCCTGTCATTGCTGTCTGAGGCAATCAGAGGAGATTGATTATAGATAAACCCTGGTATTAAAGAAAAAAGGGACACTCCTAATATTCACACACACACACACACACACACACACACACACACACACACACACACACACACACACACACACAGGTTCACTTTCTGATTGATAAAGAAATCAAGACACGCAGCAGATCCACTTGACGAGACGAGAGATGAAAATTACCTGCTGAGAGATGAGTGTGTGATGAGACAAGTCCACCTTCAGCGAGTCACTGCTGAGATTCTGCTGTGACTTAATAGCACACACACACACACACACACACACACACACACACACACACACACACACACACACACACACACAACGTGTGTCACACTATGTCACATGTCAATCTGTATTATTTGACATTTATATTATAAGGATAATAAAAACAGCTGGTAAAGTTGTAAAGGAAATCTTCTTTTAAAGTGTGTATGTGTGGGTGTGTGTATTCATTTGCAGCTCATCGGGTCACGTGTTTGTGTGTTTATAATTTGACTCAAAGTCCCTACAGTGATAGGACAGCAGTCAAGCGTTAGAATTATATGGTGTTTTCATAGCTTTAATATTTTATAAAAATTGAAACGTTGAATCATTTCTTTTTACTGAAGGGTCCTGTTTTGCACTTATTTAAAAACTAATTTCCACAAAGGTATTGTGCCTCTGAAACTGTGGTTTAACACACACTAATTTATCATTCAGTATTAACAACACATTATGATTATAACCTTTTTACAGCTACAATACATTACACTGATAAACTTTCATAGACAACAAAAATGTGTGTGTGTGTGTGTTTGCATATGTGTGTGTGTATGCGTGTACATGTGTGTGCATGTGTAAGCTACAGAAATCCATCATGCAATCTTACCCCACTGTTGAAGTGTGTGTTTGGTCTCCACTGTTGCTGCAGAGTGAAGTGTGTAACGGCGATTTAGTCGGAGAGGGTCCATCAACCCACACACATGCATGATTTCTCTCTCTCTCTCTCGCTCTCCCCACTATTGTTATTCCACTCCATCAAATTGGATGTCTCTCATTTCTCTCTCTCTCCCTCTCTCGCTCACGCTCTCCCTCTCCCCAACCCGCAACACACACACATGCTTGTCTGCTTTTGATTGGGATTTGCAGTTCAAATGGTTAATATTTACAGACAGATATGTAAATATAAATAGGAATAATTATAAACATTATTATTTCTGCTGTTTAAACATGATAGAAGTGTTTTTGCTCTGGGCATTGTATATTTAAAATGTTTAGCTAATCAAAAATGGTTAATATTCACTAAATTAATATTCTGCTAAAATAGCAGGAATCCAAATATTTCATAATGAATTCATTATTAACGTTATAAAATAGATCTAGAATAATGTTACGTTGTAAAATTTTATACAGAAAAAGTATAATTTTGTCTCCATTCTATAAATCTCTCTGTGTGTGTGTGTGTGTGTGCATGCAAGTGCATTTTTCCTCTTGTGTTGAGATAAGGTTAGGCAAGTACACCTTTTGCCAGATTAACCCCCCCGCAGCTGAATCTGCCCCTCTCTGTCTTCCTGAGAGGGGTAATTTCCTCTCTCTGTCAGTCCTCCGTTATTACAGAGGGGGCAGGAGAGCGGCTCCGTCTCAAATTCTCCTCTCTTTAGGGGCTTTTTTTGGCACGTGAGGTTAGACAGGCACTTGACTGCCGTCCCAGAGGTGTTTTCAGGCTAACGAGGGGGTGTGTGTTAGCCGGAATCAATCGCCCCACGTCCTCAACTGAACATCCGTGAGCCATCTGCTCGCCACTCGCTGCTCGTTCAGACAACAACGAAATCCCAATATTTGCGATCCGAGAGCCCTGGAGAGTCATGTCGCCTTGACTGATTAATCACAAAATCTGTACAGCTCACTGCAAAGAGAGAGAATGAGACACACATACACAGAGAGACACAGAGAGAGAGAGAGAGAGAGAGAGAGACCTAAATGCTTAGCATGCTAAGCTTAAAACTACTGCTTTAATTAACCCTGAGAATGTACAATGCTACTGCAAATAATTATCTACTTTCACAGATAAAAATGCAGCAAAACTGATTCACTTAAATAATAGCAATTATTAAAAGTATCTTTAGTTTAATTTAGCATCATTCATCATTCTTAGGTGTGTTTTTATTTTGTTCATTTTTTTCTATAAAGTTTAGTCATAAATGAGGAATAGATTATTATAAATTAAAAACAAGAGAATGATAAAGGATAGAATTGTTTTGGATACATTTTTAACATTATGATTATTTGTCTCAATCAATCAGACAGTTATGGGGTAGAATGTTAGCAGATTTACAGTTTTATGCTTTTAGCTTTTATTCTGTAATATACAGGCATGTAATATGTTGTTGTTGGTCTTTCGGCTGCTCGCGGCAAGGGGTCGCCACAGCGGAATACCCAGTCTGCACTATAACTTGGCACAGGTTTTACGCCGGATGCCCTTCCTGACGCAACCTTCCCATTTTTATCCGGGCTTGGGACCGGCACTGCATCCAGTGGCTGGGGTTTGGGTACTGGCTGGGAATCGAACCCAGGCCTTCCGCATGGCAGGAGAAACACCTACCGCTGAGCCACCAGCGACAGGCATGTAATATCCTAAATGTTAATTTTAACAAAATTGGGGTTTAAACAAACAAATAATGAGCTTTTGACTTATGGCATTATTTATAACGAACACTGGTGGTTTAAATATTTAGCTAACCAAGATTACAATAAATAATTTTTAATAAATGAAGACAGCTGAAATAATGATCCATATCAAAACCCTAATCATGTAGTTGTATATTGCTAAACTGATTATTTCCTGGGGATTTTGCAAAAAAACATCTCTATTCTTGATATTATCATCTTTTTGTCTTCGTCCTGATCATATTTTAGCGCCTCCTTGTTTCTGTCCCTCCCTCAGGAGCCTCAGTCATTACATCACTTTCCCTCCCCAAATCCTGTAAGCATAAATTTTCTGCCAGTGTCTACGTCATTAAACAGCGGCTTCGCTTTTCTTCTGCATTTCATGGCAAGTCAGAGCTCTGAAAACAAACTGACACTCAGATTTCAGGCTTCTCTCTCAAACCTGCTCTGTACGTTTTGCACCATGAAGTGCAGATGCTGCGCCGATGTTGCGGCTTTTAAAGTTCACAGGCTTTGGGCTTCTTCTTTTTTCTCTTTTCTCAGAGAACCTGAAATCTGACACGGAAAAATCCGGAAAGCAATTAAAAAGGCAGGGAGGAAGGAGATGGGTCTGGTGTGTTGTTTGGAATTTCTTTTTTTTATGTTTATTTCATATGTTTGTACTTCTTATCTTTCAACAGTTTTAATATTACATATTTTATTATATCACATAATGAATATAACAAATACTATTTACTGTTTTGTTTTTTGTTTTATCGATTATCCACAGTTCATTCCTTATGCTCCTTAGCAAATTGAAGCCTTTTTTTCTGATTAGCCTCATTGATAAGCATTACAAATTACATCTGTCCAGAGTCATATTAATTTCTCTCTAAGATCTTGTATTGTTAATGGGAGACTCAGTCCACTGCATAAAGTCTTCTCCAGCACGTCCCAAAGATTCTCAATGGGGGTAAAGACTGGACTCTGTGGTGGCCAAACCATCGAGTTCATGTGTGAAAATTATGTTTCCTGCTCCCTGAGCCACTCTTTCATAATTTGAGCCTGATGAATCCTGGCATAGTCATCCTGGAGTATGCCCGTGCCATCAGGAAAGGAAAAAATCCATTGATGGAAAAACCTGGTCATTCAGTATATTCAGGTAGTCAGCTGACCTCTGAACAACAGAGCAATACCAGATCATAACACTGCCCCATAGGCTTGTACAGTAGACACTGTTGTTGGTATGATGTGTGCATCACTTCATCTGCATCTCTTCTTACCCTGATGCACGCTTCACTCTGGAACAGAGTAAACTAGCCTCATCAGACCAAAGGACCTTTTCCCCATGCTCCACAGTCCATTCTTAATGCTCTGTAGCAAACTCAAGCCTTTTTTTTGATTAGCTTCACTGATAGCTTTACTGATGATAGGTGGTTTTCCTAAGACAACATATCTATTTAGTTCCAATTCCTTAAGCTCTTTTCGCATTGTGTGTAGAAATACTACGCTCCTACTTTCACTATTAAACATAGCTATGAATTCTATTGTTGATTTCCTTTACAATTTGATTTTGCTAAGCATTTAAGTGATCAATGAATGACAGATTGTTTAATGATTCATTATAATATTTAATGTTGTAGAATAGCCATGTGACAATTTAGTTCCTGTTCTCATTGATGCTATACTAGCTATAACCAATCATTCTTTTACTAGACTCTCTCTCTCTCTCTCTCTCGTTTTTGGTGAACATGACTGTATTAAAAAAAAGGACGAGGCATACTTTTTATCCATTTATTTGTACATTTAATGTTATGAACCTGCAACATCCAACATTTACTTTATCCTGAAGTTAGCAAGAACAACAAAAAAGTGAACACAAAAAAGATCCAGATAATGTAAATACTAATTTTATGACTTGTCTCTTTTCATTTTTAGTAAAAGTGACTGAATGCAGGGAAAAAAAAAAAATCTTCAATAAAGACAAAAGCTTGGATATCATGTAGACATTTTGATTCGTGTGTAAATATTTGCTGAAGGCAACGTGTTGAGGCTTTAAAACCCTGCCTGAAGTCTCCCTAGTGAAAAACTAAAGCATGTGCATGGTGCACTGGGGACTAATAGGGTTAATTGTCATGTAAAAAGCAGTGAAGTCGAGTCCCAGAGGGCCAACTCGAGCCCAGATGGCGTTTATTCCTCTAGGCCATGACCCACAAGGGGGCCGAGAACAAGGTGCATCTTCTCCGACTAATTAATTTAGTATTATAGCACCTGTTTGGGAGCAGATAGCGGCGCTGAGCGAGGGGCTTCCCAGACACAGCGGTGGGGTCGACTTGTAAAAAAACGGGCTTTGAGCTGATTATATTAAGCTGATGCTTTGATCATCTGGAAAGCGTTAAAATGGAAATATGTTTTTTTTTCTTGCTCGCTTGCAGGAGAAAAGAGAGAGAGAGTGAGAGAGTGGAATAGGAGGAGGAGGATGACGAGGAGGAGGGGATATTTAGATTGGACTGTAGATTCACACGGCATCTCACATGCTAAATCAGAAGCATTTAAATTTGCTCCATTGAACACTCTCTTTCCCACCTATTTATGTTGCACAGGCAATGATCAATTACACAATAGATTGTGATAAGACATATCATCACAGACACTTCAAAATAGCAATAAAATAAAAATAGCTTTAATTTAATTGATTAATAAGATTTCTTACAGATATTATCTGTATACCATACATTTCATTTTTTGGGTTTTGGTAATAAACAAACAAACAAACAAACTACTCTAGACAAATTACTTGATGTATTAAATATTTTTAAAAATGTTTTAAATATATCCAATCAAAAATATTTGCACTACTACTACTGTACTACTTCTAGTACTACTAATACTACTGCTGCTGCTGCTTCTACTATTAAATTATATTAGCCTAACTAGGGAAGAAATTTATGGAACTGGCATGAGATTTATGAGAATTTCTAAATTAAGAACAGCATCCAGATTTGTTTTTTAAATAACACACTAAATATTAAACCAAACAAATTGCTTTTAAGTTATTAATATAATAACAAGTTGTTCTCTTATTAAGGCAGAAATAAATATATTTTTCAACATAAAAAGCCACCTTTGGTATCGTCATCTCAAGAGAGAGAGAAAAACTAAGGCTATTGAAGGCTATTCATAGATGCTATGACATAAGTGAGAACATGAACTAACTTGCTTTAAAGACTTTCCAAAGCATTACATGTAATGATGAATTGCTTAAAAAGTATGTTGTGGTGTTCTTTAATAGACAACAGATTGTGATTGTTGGACATTTATGATTATTTAGAAAGAATAGAACACTTTATGATGTGCTGTTATAGGAAACTGTTATAGGTAACTCTGAGGTGGTAACAGTAACTCCACCTTATCTGATTACGTTACTGATTCCTGTAACAACGCTGCAAGGGGTGTTTAATTCCTTTCATAAGTACAGTTTAATCTCTTCTAAAAGTTGCAGAAATACCAGACAATAAAATAAGAGCTATATATTGATATTGTAATTTAAATAAATAAATAAGTACCGTAAAGGAAATGTAATCTCTGCACATGCCCTCTTGTGACACCTTAATTTAATACATTTCTCACTGCAACTCATCCAGGTTCAATAATCAATCTGAAAACAATTTCATGTTCAATAAACCGTGATATGTCTTCATAATAATCTGAAAGAAGCTCGCATTGTCTGCCTTTTTTTTCTCTTTTTTTTCTGTCATGCTGGCTAGTAATACTCCCTCCTCCCATTACATGCTAATATGCTAACAAATATTGGTCAAATGAGCATGCGGTTCTAAATGGAGTTTGGTGATGCGGGAAGTGTGTGTGTGTGCGTGTGTGTGTGTGTGTGTGTAGAGCGCATTGGGTGGGGGGTGGGGGGGTTTGCTGTGTTGAAGATGAAATGAAGCATTGATGATGGAATAATAAGCAGTGAAATGGGAGCCGAGCTCCAAACACACACACCCCATGGCCTGTAAATAGATCGGAGGATAGGCTAATCTCACCTTCACTCACTGACTTCATTCATTTCTAGTCCACTGCATCTGTTGGATTAGCATAATTCATCATCCGTGAAACAATAT
>JAOVVA010000004.1:11575951-11587505 GCA_028565275.1 Leiocassis micropogon | reverse complement strand
ATCTCAAGGATGATCAGGGGAAACAGGATGCGCCTGAGCTCAATTTTGAGCTTCATGGCAAAGGCCGTGAATACTTAAAGAAATGAATTGAATCCATTTTAGAATAAGACTGTGACATAACAAAATGTGGAAAAAGTGATGCGCTGTGAATACTTTCCGGATGCACTGTACTGTAAAACAACACATAGAGTATGAATGACCTTTTTTTTATATATAATCCCCTGCTACACTAAGGCACGTATCCCCATGTTTCACTAGTGCTTGGATATCATTAAGGTAGAAAGCTTTCTCAGTCCCTTGTATCATGACCATACTGCCTGCTTCACACCTGAAATACTGGCCACCCAGGAACTCCATTAATGGCCCAAACATATGTCAGTGACTTGCAAGTGAGGTCTGGACCTCACTTGCTGGAAATGTGGCAATGACTCCCAGCTGAGTTCCTGTAATGCGCAAGTGATGTTTGTGAATGATTGTGTGTAGAGTTCCTAAAGACACATGCTTCTCTTCTGCAAGTTGGCAACAGAGTATCTTTTGATTTTTAAGAATCAGCCATTTCACTAACTGAATGTTCATGGGAATGACTGCTGTGGGCTTTGGACAATGTTTGCACCATTCAAGTGTTTTACTGTGACTGAGAGTCTCATCATGTACTGTGCTTGAACTCTTCTGTAAATGTCAATTTGTTTCATGCCTTTATTCACATAAAATTTCAATGGATTGACTTGAAAGCCAATCACAAACAAACAAACAAACAAACAAACAAACAAACAAACAAACAAACAAACAAACCAGCTTGTGATGGTACTGAGAAACCACATAAACTTCTCTGTCTTGAAGGTGTCATGTTACAGCTTTACCTTTGACAGTTACCCCTACAGTGACACTGGAGACTCCTTGCACAAATGTGAGATAAACAGCTCCTTATTTAAATAATTAATTATTAAAACCAGTTATTATAACTGTAATTATAAAAACAAAAAACATTTTCAATAATCATATAGTTTTAAAAGACACCTTTGATATGACCAGGAGGTAATTCCATTATTATTATAAAATTCTGTAATTTTAGGTTTATGTTTTTTTTGCTTATGACGCATAACTTAGAGGGGACAATGGCTTTAAATCTTGCAAATGGTTCTTTTAACATTATCAAAGAAGAAAAGAACCTTAAAAGAATGAAAAAAGTGATAAAATAAAACACAATATTTTAGAAATAAATGTATTGTTCATAATTCATGCTTTTAAATGATCTCAGGCTCAGTGTCTATGTGCATTAAAGCATCAGATATTATTTCATATTTCAGAGAGCACTTAGTTCACGTTAAGCCTATCTCTCTCTTTCTGTGTGTGTGTGTGTGTGTGTGTGTGTGTTTATATGTGTGCATGTCCATTTTTCCAGCAGTCTTATTTACTGGAAAGGATCGAGTGGCTTCTTTCAGCTCACTGAACTCGATTGAAGTGTTGACTGAAAAATGGACTTTGTTCAGGTAGTCACTTTGTTTTCATGCTGATAAAATTCATTTACTGACAGACTTTTTTCTCCTGTCAGATCCAGGAGGTGGAAAACACCACAGGGAATTGCTCCCTCACTGCCTTTATCGATTTTACGCCACTGATAAAGTGGTTTGTGTGAATTCCAAGTCTGGATTTTTCAACCTCTTCCTTCCTCAGTTTTTATTGCTAATATTTTTTGAGATTTATAAATATAAACATATGCAATACAAAGAGAATAAAAAATAATTTATGCTGTGCAACACAATCTACACTGTGTTTATAGTAATGCAATCCAAAAAATACTTGAAGCCATACATTCTTGCTTATAAAATATCAGCTACTTACAAGGTTTACAAAATGTTTTTGTGCCCCAAACCCTGCCTCAGGCCTAAATTCACAACCAACCTCCCAAAGCGCACTTTAGCCAAAAGCTCTCTCCAAGCTCAGACACTGTTGTAATCCCACACCAAACTCCACCAGAGTACTAACCCCATCCCACACTTTGTCTAGGTACTGTGTATATCTTTTTCATTTTTTTGGATTTTCCCCAATTTTTTAGTCGTGTCCAATTCCTCCCAGTCACTAGGGGGCTCCCACATTAAGCTTCTACTACCACTCAGTCGGGAAGGACGCAGACGATCACGTGTTTCCTCCGACCCACGTGACGTCACCGACCGCATCTTTTCAAACTGCTTGCTCACGCACCGTTAGGGGCGGAGTAACACACTCGGAGGACAGCGCTATCCACCCCTTCCGCTTGCGTGAGCTCAAAGACGCCCTTGATTGGCTGTAGAGCCGTGATTAATGTGGGAGCGTGAAGTACCTCTCATCCCTCCCCTGTGAGAGAGCTCGGCCAATCAGCTCTCTCTAGACCTCCGGCTGCGAGAGGTTACAGCATCACCCGGGGATCGAACTCGCGAACTCATGATAGGGCGAGCACTTTACCACTGCGCCACTCGGAGGCCAGGTGTATATCTGTGTGTGTGTGTGTGTGTGTGTGTGTGTGTGGTGTCTGATGGAGAGCTTTAAACTTAAAGAAATGTCACAATTCACAAATTACACAAATTATACTTTAGGGCTACACTGTCTGTATATACGATATACAAGAGTGTATATAAGAGACTATAAGTGTGTGTATGTGTGCCTGTATAAGTATGTATAAATGCTTCATTTTGAATTATCTGTTTAGTTTTAAAAGATGAAGTCAAGGCCACATGCATCTTTTCACTTTAGAAAAGGAAAAAAATCCTAATGCTATGAAAACAGCGAGTCAAACACAAGGCCAATCTCAAGGCTGTTTCGTCTATGAGGTTGTGTCATCCTGTCGAGTCTCACCTCTCTCCTGTGCATTATCAAATGTTCTAATTTCCACGGTGAGGCAAGGCTGATGTTTATTGTGTGGCTGAAATTGAAAATGGCTGGTAATGGAGCGAGCCTTGGCGGCCCCCCGGACCAATCCTGAATCTAAATTACTTGCTTCTTTTCAACGGCGTCGAGTGAGCAGAGCTTTGTGCGTCTCGTACCTAATCAACCCCCAGTGTGACCCCGGATCTGCCAGCCCTCCCGGATTAATGATAAAATCCTCGGTTCAAACAATTATTCGACCCCGAAAATGGCTGTCCATTTTGCTCAGAAAATTAAAGAATGTGAAATCATTGTTATTTTTTTCACCTCAAGGCTCAGCATGTTGTAGAGCAGCACTTATTTTTGATCTCTGCCCTATAAAGTCTTTCATTTTCGTTTTCTTTTTTTTTTCAAGTTTTTTTTTTTTTTTCTTAGCAGGATGCCACAGGCCTCTTGGCTGTCTGTTAGAGAGTGCGACGGGGCATGCGGTCATGTCCAAAGAGAAAATTAATTCCAAAGTATATTTCCCCGGATGAACTTACATTAGCTAAAGAGAAGGAAAGAAAAGAAGTTTCTGCTCTTTAAACTAATCTGACACTAATTAGGAAACACACTGTATTTGATTTCTATTGTTCAGTATGCATTCTCTAAACAAACTCATTAAGTCTTCTATTCATGCATGATGTGCACTGCGAAATATTTGTACCTGTTGTATCTTTGCTTCTAATTTACTGAAGAGTACAACGATATACACCAATATATATACAGTATGAAACAGGTACTTTTCATACTGTAAGTATTCAGAATCAAGCTATGCAACTGCTTAAATTTATTTGCTGGGTACGAATATCAGGTTATTAAAATTACCTAGGTTCAATTTTGTGGCCAATTTTTGCGAGTATTGCATGATTTCCCTGTGCTTTAAGTGTTTTCTCCAGGTTCACTTTCCTTCCATGATGTATTGGAGGCTGATTGGTGTTTCCAAATTGCCTATAGTATATGATTGTGTGTGTGAAAGCCTGTAAACTTTAAAGCACTTTTTGTAAGTCGCTCTGGATAAGAGCGTCTGCCAAATGCCTAAATGTAAATGTACGTAAATGTAAATGTTCCCTATGATGGGTTGACACGCCATCCAGGGTGTCCTCCACTTTGTGCCCCAAATTCCATGGACTAGGTTCCAAATAGCAAGTGATCCAGCTCATAGTTCATTCATCTTCTATAATTTTGTGAATGCCAATTAACTTAATTTGCATGTTTTTGGACTGTAGGAGGAAACCGGCGCACCCAGATGAAACCCATAGTTAATTTGCTCTAGTCCGGATCAATTTGTAAACTTGGTCCGTTTCCCCTTGATTTGTTTTTTTATTGGATAGTTATCTATTTCACATAGACAACTATCCAAGCGAACCGATCAATGGCTTAACTTTGGGTTCAGCACTGGAGGATTGATAACTCTATCCATTTAGTGCAGGTCAAAGGACATGTCATCTCTGAAGCAGATATTTGTTTTCATTATCATACTGATATTCAGTGCAACAGCACAACCTTGTGTGTAATATCACCTCATAATGTCCTGCTTGACTCCTAAAACTGTGCTGGTAAGCAGTCCACTACAGTAGCTGATACTTCTCAGCACTCTCTAGTTGTAATTTACCAAATTCCCTATACAGAGAGTGGTGCCTTTGTGCACAGTTCAGAATTCAAATGAGAATATAGACATACAGAGAAGCACCTTTAGATTTTAAATTGTAGAAGTAAAGCTAAATAAAACACCTACTACGGAAATGGTAATTAACAGTTTTTATAGCCATCTAATCTAAAAACTTTGAATGGGCAAGATGGCTCTGATTAGAACGCATTTAAACCAAATAGATACATGTAGTAAAACATCCCAGTGCTGTTATACTCTGAATAATATATCAACACTCATGGAATACTTCTTGTCCAATCAAATTGCTTGGATGGAGCTAACTGTTATATAATGACGAATAATCTGAAGTTTGTACTGCACACACAAACAATTCTAGAAAAAGGGTCCCTCAAGGGGTTTTAAGAGCTCATTGAATAATTTAGGGTACTTAAATTCTAAAAAAAGATATGACTCTGTACGTAGGTTATTTGTTGGAATCTCCAAAAACCTTTAAGGATGACCAAATCAATTTAAAAAATGCATTATTAAATTGAATAAGTTAATTATAAATTTGTATTAATAAATATAAATAAGTTTACAAAATGTATAATATTAAAAATATTCCTAATATGTCCACATTAATGGTTTAATCTAAAAACAATCACACATTATCTAAGGTATAAAATCTATAAGTATTTACAAAAAAAGAAAGTAAACAAGCAATTTATTCATTTATTTATTGAATGAATAAGTAGTCACATTAAATATGTAAGTTTAAACTTTGTGTCTTCTTACTTGTGTAGTTTATTTCTTTATTACTTTATTTATTTGATTCATTTATTGTTACTCCCCCACCCCTTTGTTCAAATCTGAGCACAGTGATCACGTGACCCGTTGGCCGTTTGCTCATTATGCAGCCGAAACAATAGCATGTTCATGGCTGTGCTAATTATTATTCTGAGAATGTACCAATTTGTTGCTTCCAGAGTGACAGTGAGTTGGGGTAGTGAAAGGGGCACGATGCCAGTCATCAGAGTGGACTGAATGGAGCTCTTTCATCCCTGAGGGTGAGACAGAAACGAACGTTTTCCAATCATGCCAGCAGAAAAAGAAGAAGAAGAAAAAAAAAACGGCTAATGGGGATGGAGTGTGAAATAATATTAGTTCTGGGGAGTTTTATTAGAAGTATATGGGGCTTAAAAAAAATCAATCAATGTCCTCATAGTTACAAAGTACTTTTTTTTTTTATTTTTTTTTTACATTTTTAGTCTATTTCATCAAACATTAAACACTAAACATGACCAGGTTCAAAAACAGCTTAAACACGCCATCAGTCATACAGAGTGCTACTAAGTCAGGCTTCCAGATGTTATACTTACCTGTCCAATACAAGGAAGTAGCTGCAGGATGAAGCACAAGCTATAATTTTCTATCTTTGTGTGAAACCCACACCTGATAATTATACTATAGAGTGCAAATATCCATGCTGACAGGTTGATTCTTATTTTATTAACCAGGATTATATCATAGCAGCTGTGTGACTCATATCAACTCAACAGTGTATATTAGTGAGAAGAAATCAAATGCATCATCAGAAGTTAAACAAGTAAGCAAGCAAACAAGCAAACAAATAATACAGGACCCTTTAGCTCAGTTTACATATAGATTCAGAGGCCTTGTCTACAACTCCTTTACTGGTATTGAAAAGCACAGAGACCACACCCTTTTCACTGTGACTGACACATGCAATACCTTCACCAAGATTGAAGAGTGTAACCTGATTTACACCACAGGTCTCATGTTGCCATGTACTCTATGGTGTTGCCTGTTGTGCACCTTGCCATGAATATAACTATACATTGTGGCAATGCAGACCACAACCACTATGATTGGTTCACCTTGTAGCATCGCTTTTCCAACTTCTTCTTCCATGCTTGCATTTTTGCATTTAGTTGAACATCATACTAATCATCTCCTCTGACATCTTCTCTCATTTCTGTGTTAAAGTAATTTTAGTGAAAGTAACTGATTTTCAATATCTATTAGCTCCAACTCCAACAAACACAGAGGCCACGCCCACACCTTCTTCACTGTAACTGACAAGCACAGAGTTCAACCCCACACCTTGCTTGCTGGGACAGTAAAGAACAGAGAACATGCTCACATCTCTTTTACTAGGAATGACAAGCACAGAGGCCGTACACACACCTCCTTTATAGTGAATGACGGACACAGAAGCCACATCCACACCATCTTAAGTAGGACATACAGAGGCCATACCTCCTTCACTGTGACTGACACACACAGAGACCAAGAACTCCTTCAATGGTATTGACAAGTATAGTAGTCTTGCTTCCATCACTCCTCCTTTACTCTGGCTAACAACCACAGAGGGCACACCCACACCTCCTTTACTGTGACTGACAAGCACAAAGGCCATGCCCACACCTTTTTTTAAACTGGGGTTGAGGCACACAAACCACACCCACCACTTTGACTGACAGACACAGGCTATACCTACTTGATTGTCACTGACATATACAGAGGCCATGCCCACATCTCCTTCACTGAGCCTGACAAGCACAGAAGTCATGCTTACACTTACTCCTTTACTGTGACTGACAGAGACAGGGCTTTATGCACACTTTCTTCAGTGTGGCTGACAAACACAAAAGCCACACCTCCTTAACTGTTGACTAACAAGCAGTTAATTTGTGAAGAAGGCCCTCCCACGCCTTCTTCACAAATTAACAATTTCTTTATTTAGCAGTCATATAATAATAATAATAATAATAATAATAACAAGAGCAATAATAAATGATTCTCATTACTAAATATAACATAATATTCTCATTACTAATAATAAATGATTCAGTCACTAAACTAATGAATGACGCATAAACAAATAAAAATTGTCTCTTAAAGCAATTGCATCTTGTGATTTCTGATTATACTGATGTGTTGGTGTTTGATATAAATTTAGCATCTCATACTGAGGAAGGAGGAAATGATGCAAGGTGTTTGAATGGAACAGAAGGGAGGGTTAAAAGTCATGGTTGACCTTTGCATAGCTGTGAGGTCTCTGATCCGTGTGGGAGTGTGACGCACAGCAACTCGTCCGCCAAGTCCAACCGCTTCCTGTAATGATGGCTTTTCCAGCAGGATCGCCATGATAGCGCTTTCAGCTTCTAGTTTACAATGACTTCATCAGCAGCATCAGTGCCCGGAACACACAGCCTGAGTATGTGGAGAGGAGTTTGTGTGCAGCTTGTGCATTCCTTACTGTTGAGATGCAGTGTGGACAACTGAAACAGTGCTTGTGTTCAGCTCTTAGTCAGAAGTTACACACAGGAAGCTCTTTGCTTTGGGTCAGAATGACCCAGTAACAAGTTATCGCTTGTGGTGAGGTTTTGTAGCAAGGTATGGTGAATCTTTCATGATTTAGATAGAAATTGCGTGAAGAAATAGTACCGTGAAAAAGTATTTAGTACTGATTTTTTGGTTGCATATTTGTCTGACTTAAATTTTTGAAATCATCAATCAAATATTTTAACAAAAAAATTTATATTACAGAAAGAAAAAAAGGTAGTTTTTAAATGATGATTTCATTTATTAAGGGAAAAAAGCTGCCCAAACGTGCCTGGCCCTATGTGAAAAAGTAATTGCCCCTAAACTTAATAAGACCCCTCTTGGAGGCAACAATTACAATCAAGCATTTGCGATAACTTACAATGAGTCTTTCATGTTGCTCTGCGGAATTTTGGCCCACTCTTCTTTGCATATTTGTTTTAATTCAGCCATATTGGAGGGTTTTCAAGCATGAATGGCTTGTTTAAGGTGAAATAAATCTGATCTGATAAGTCCGGACTTAGACTAGGCCACTTCAAAACTTAATTTTTTTGTGTTTTTTGCACCATTCAGAGGTGGACTTGCTGGTGTGATTTTAGGTCCTACTGCATAACCCAAGTGCACTTGAGCTTGAGGTCACAAAGTGATAGCAGGACATTCTCCTTCAGGATTTTTTGGCACATAATTCATGTTTCTATCAATTATAGCAAGTTGTCCAGGTCCTGAAAGCAGCCCTAGACCATCACACTACCACCACCATGTTTGAATGTTGGTATGATGTTCTTTTTTATGAAATGCTGTGTTATTTTTACACAAGATGTAACGGGACACACACCTTCCAAAACGTTTATCAGTCTACAGAATATTTGCCCAAAAGTCTTAGGGATACTCAAACTATTTTTTAGCAAATGAGCATTTGTGTTCTTTTTGGTTAGCAGTGGCTTTTGCCTTGAAACTCTCCCATGTATGCCTTTCTTTGCCTAGTCTAGTTCTATATATATAAATTGTTCAATTTTGGATTCTGATTAGTCACAATGTGTTCAGACACGATCAGACAGTAGTTCTGGCTGTATTGCACTAATTCTACTTCCATACTGTTTTGATAGTAAAAGTTCATACAAAGAGACAGACAAATGAAAAAACTGAATTGTATTAAATATCTCTGAAGTAAAATGTATTGTGATCATGACATTTAAAAAAAAAAACCATTTATTTATTTAGATAGATAGATAGATAGATAGATAGATAGATAGATAGATAGATAGAGTAGACAGATAGATACTTTATTGATCCCGAAAGAAATTTCCAACATCTAGTAGCAAGGATAGAAACAAAATAGACAATAACCATTTATTTTAACATTTCTGGAAGGATTCTTGATTCCTGAGTTGAAGTGCTTTGCAACAGTTAAAGTTTGCCAGGTCAGGAAAGTCTTCAGGACAGAATACATAATTCTGGTTAAGAGGGATAAAATGCACCATGTCTCATTTACAGTAGTTAAACATAGATTGTTAAAATTCTTTGGTAAAACTGATGCAGTCCTTGTTTGGCCAAAGCCCAAAACTAGACTGGTGAAGCCAGTATTTCACCAGTCACTGCATTGCAATGGCTCCTTATTAGATGAAGCCCCTTGCTGGGCTAGTGATGCCCCTGATTGGCCAAAGTCCTGGCAGGAAAAAAGTAGCCAATGTCTGAACTGGTTAAACACAAAATTGGCCAAAGTCTCTTACCGATTTGTTAAAAAACGCACTTTAGACAAAGCTCCTGGTTGAAGTTCCTTGTTGTCTGAAGCCCCAGGATGAACTAACATGCTGGCAGATTGACCAAAACCCAAGGCTGGACGGATGAAACCCCAGACTGGACTGGTGAAGCCTCTGATTACTGAAACACCAGGCTCTACTGATGAGGTACTTGATAGTAGAAGAAAGTACAGGTTGGGCCATTGAAGTGTACAGCAGGCAGCACTGCTAAAGCTCATGCTGCCAAAGCCCCTGGCTATTCTGGAATATTATCTGACTTATTAAATTTAATTGAGTTTAAACTGATCAAGAAGATGATCTTGGACTAGTCTGATGCAGGCAGTTGCTCTGTGATGGACTATAGTTATTAAAATAGTATAAAATTTCCATAAACAGTTTTATACCTGAGTCTCCAACAACGAAAGTGGACTTTATATTAAACTGAACACCTTTCCCATTACATTAAACTTTAAGCTTTATAGTACACAGATATGGCAGGGACTGATGTATGGCCATACTATTTGGTATCACTCAAATGAGAATGGGTTCCCTATTGAGTCTGATCCCTCTCATGCTGTCTTCTTATTGTCATCTCAGGAACCTTTAACCTTGTAACCTTCGCCCCTGGCTTGCTCATCGAGACAAGCTTATAACTATAATTTATAATAGTTTCTTTTCATTTTTTACATTTATTTCCAGAATTTTGTCTGTAAAATTTTGTGAAACATTGTTAAAAGCACTATACAATATAATTGAAGTGAACTGAACTGAATTTAACTGTATTGAATTTATTATTGGCTAAACCCCCTTATAGAATTGATGAAGCCCTTGAGTGGAGTAGTAAAGCCTCCTATTAAATAGCCCTTGTTGAGCTGTATAACAGTAGAGAAAAAAACTGCTAGAGATCTTTTTAAAAGAACCTTATCAGTTAATTGTATAGCCTCTGTAATATTACCTAGCTAAGATGTCAAATATTTAGCCAAGTTAGCCAAGTTTGACTAAAATGCTTTTGGGTTTCCTTCAGGTAGTCCTATTGGCTATTGGCCCCATGACCTTATGTAGGTGTTGGAAATGAATGAAGCAATAAATGAATAATTATGTAATGACAGGATGTCTTATGTACACTATTGCACACTTAAAGTGAGTGAAGAAAAGGGCTCTGAATATCATTTTGGACCACTCACACCCAAGCCACCCAAGACATCCTACACCATCTGTTGTAAAAAACAAACATTTTTGTGTGTGTCGTGCTGTTTTGTCTTGTCATTTGTTTTGTTCTGAAAGCTCTGTCACTAAAACAAATTCCTTGTACGTGCAAGCATACTTGGCAATAAAACTCTTTCTGATTCTGATTCTAAATATCAATAAATAGTGTGACCTACCCTAACATGCCTATTAAATTTGTGTTAAAATTGTGTTGGTTTGGGCTTGCTAGTTAGAGTTTAGTGAAAGTTAACATTTGTATAACAATGCAATTTACAGATTATCACTGATTTGTTCTTCTGTGAGACATACACAATATCTTTATGTTTGAGTTTCGTGGTATATTGTCTAACTGATTATGGAGTCTGCAGTGTGGATTCTGGACTGTGGTGTTGGCAGGTGCCTAATGCCAAATTACCGGCTGCAATTTGCATTTCCCCCCGGCTAAGAAGCGTGCCATTATCATATCAAAGGAACTTGCGGCCCTGTCTAGTTCGGAGAGATGTGGCACCGCTTCAATTTGAGCAATTAATGTGCCGATGAAGACGCTTGTCATGTGTCCCAGAGTTTCACTGCTTCCGTCCACATTGTTCCTGCCAGTGGAGGACGAGGGAGAGTGTCTATGCTCAGCTGTCTAAGAGGGTCATGGTCACACACAAACACATTTGCTCACACATACGCTCAATGTCAATGGATGGAAATGGATTGGCATGATCATTGGCTCCCCCTTTTCTTCTTCGCAAATATTGCCCTGTGCCCCCAAACTATATGTATATATATAGTTTGGGGGCAC
>JAOVVA010000004.1:11556897-11575855 GCA_028565275.1 Leiocassis micropogon | reverse complement strand
TATATATTCTCTTTTTACTAAATCATTTCTAGGTGACCATTTCTAGAAACATCCATCACAGCCATTGCAATTTATTGAACAACAAAGCAGAGATATGTCTAGGATACTGTTGTTTATCACCTTGTCCTGTTAAGGAGCTCTTGGCCATTTTGATTTTGGGGGGGAACTTCTCCCTCTCCTCTTCTCCCTCCTCCTTCTCCTCCTCCTCTTTTTCTCCGGATTGTTCTGAAGCACTCTAAGGTCTTTCTTTCAAAGCTATATAGCACTTACAAGATGGTATTAGTCACAGCTGTTCTGTGTGATTTCCATCCCTTTGCCTGGCACAGCAGCGCTTTGCCAAGTGCCTCTGAGTGCCTCTCGCCATTCAGCACTGCCTCTCGCTGCCTCTCGCAGCCTTTCGCCACATCCTCACAGCCTCTCTCAGCTGTCCTCCTCTGCCAGTGCTAAATTGAATTTGATGAAGCGCCTTTTTTGTGCTGTTGTTTGGAAGCTGCCTAAACAGAGTAATATGGCATTATAATATATCATGGCAGGCTAGTGGTTTGTATAGCAATTCAAGGTGACTGAGGGAAAAATATTACTAGTACAACATTGTAGATACATTACTCAGTTCAACAGGTAATGGAAGTGCTATCACATGTGAAAAAACAAACAAACTTGGTAAGATGACAAGCTGTGTTTTTGCCGTTCTAACTTTGAGTGAGAAAGAGAGAGAGAGAAAAGATTGGAGGAACAACTACTTTAGTTAGTTTTTTACTTTTAGAAGAAGTGGAGGAACAACTACTTTATAGGTGCCATAATGTAAGTGAGAATGATGAATGAGAACAATATTATATTTTTTTCAGTGTACTGTATATAACTATAAATTGTTATGTGACATTTGGTCTATTAAAAAAATTAAGTTTTTTAATAATATATATATATAACACAGACTTACACCATAGAGGTATAGGGGGAAAATTCAGCTTTGAGGTGGTAACAGTAATATATTATAACATGTGGAATTCCTTACTTAATTATAAAACTTTTAAAAAATTTTAGTCCATTAAAAGTGCTTTATTTAAAAAAATTACAAATTATACAAAGAATAAAACACTCCACAGCCATAGACAATATAGCCATATATGGACTCAGTAATGGAAAAATTCTTGACAATTATTTAACAAGAATTAACTAAAAAGTAATAAAATAATACTTCTGGTATTGTCTGAGCTATTGTAATCCTAAATATTAATTGTTCACCTGCTTCAGTTCAAGAAAGTGCTTGAGACAGGATACACTGCTTTGTGGCAGGTGAAGGAATGGTGCTTTTGCTTTTCTGACAAAAAAGTGAAATAATTTCATGCCATTCATGACTCCATTTATTCCCATTTCTCATTTATTGCTTCAGCTATTTTGATGATGACTTCCACACATTTGACAATTCAAACATTAAAACATTTGCACTGATTGATATAAAATAAATGATTGATTTATATAATGGAAATGAACATGAAACAGAGCATGGGGATGAGAGTTGACTGATTTTCACAATCGCATGTCACAAATGGCATTTTCTTGCCAACTTCCCAACTTTGCTTCGTTATCTCTCCTATTGGTGATAGGCGCCTCTCTCTCTCTCACTCTCTCTCTCTCTCCCTGTCTCTCTCTTTCTCTCTCTCTTTTCACTTTCTCTCTCTGCGCTGCAAGTTCACGCTGATTGCAGTGATGTTCGTGACAGGCCATGACAGGAGGAAACTCTTATCACCATGGGTATGGAGGCGTTGGCTAAATTGGAAATTGCAAATGGGGTTTAAACTCATCATCTATTATGTCAGATGACCTTTGGCAGCTGCTGATAAAAAAAGAGGAATGGGGGGAACAAAAAAAGAGGAAGCAGTGTTAGCTCTGATCCAATTTTCAGCACCATATCCACTCGTCGGGTTTCATTCGCAGTCGGACGATGGACGGCACAGAAGTGAAAATGATAGGGTTTCGAGAGAGCAGCCATTGTTGTTGCAGATTAAGATTTTCTCTTCCTATTTGCCGGGGGTCGACCTGCCGGTCCCCTCTGTGCGATTCCTCCATTGTGTAATCAGTTTCAATATCTGCTCCGGGGGACGTGTAAGCCGTCCTCCTGTGATAAACACTCACAGGAGAAATGTTGGGCTTAATGGTTTTTTGCTTGGAGGCGACTCAGGGTCACTGTGTACCAATATTGACTCGCGTGTGTTACCTTTAATCTGACATCCTCATGGAATGTGAAGGGAGGCCTATGTTCAGAGGATTCTCCATGTTCTTCCCGATTGCCCTCTTTGACGTTTAACACTTTGCCTGTTCATTTTTACATCTTGATTGAAATGTCGATTTGCTGCTTGCTCTTCATACATAAGCACAAGGTTCAGCATCACTGTGAAGGACTGTATGGTGGAAGGAAAGGTTTTGTTTTTGCTTCTGAACAGTCAATTGCATAAATTATTATAGTATGTATAGATAACATTTTGAAAAGATGAAAATGGCAAAAAATAAACCAAAGAAATAAAACAGTTAACTCTCCTTTTTAAGACCAATATTATGATTCATAACTTTAAATTTCTCCTGTTTTGCTGATTGTAATGCCTTTTCCATATTTTTTTTTTATTAATGACCTTTCCCTAAAAGGTATTTGAAATTGCTGGTTAAAATAAACGATGTATGGTAAGATTTGATTCTAAAAAACATGGTGTCTCATTTTCATCCTAATCCCCAACATTGAAACCCCCTAATTATCCATGAAACCCTTAAAGAATCATCAAAGAACCCCTTTTAGTGCTGTGTATTAACTGGTTAAATGTGTTGGACTCTGTGCGGTGCCCTGAGTTATATAATGTACAGTTAAAGAACCCAAAAAGAACATTTTCATAAAAGAATGGTTTGAGTTGATGTGGATCAAAAGATAAACCTGACCCATATTGTTCAGTTTACTTATCAGAATAGAAATTCTGATTCCTGAAAAAAAAGTGATCAAAGGTGGCATCTATAAACTATAAAAATCAGAGTTTCATTGAAGGTTTCTAATAAAATTATGTGCTCTAAGAAAAATAGCTCTGCCTAGTTTCTTCATTTAAAGTTTGAGTTTCAATTTTTGTGGCCCAGGACTGAGCTACACTACTTTTCATTAAAAAAACAACTCTATAAGCCAGCAATATATACATACGCAGAAAATTATTTCTACAAAAAAATATCATGATTACATTAAAATGATTATGCTTTATTATAGAAAGCATTAAAAATGCAGACAATAAAGTTGAAATATGTCTTTATGTACCAATGCAACTGTTAATTGACACTAACTGATTTGAAATATATACCAATGGCTTTGCTAGGTTCTTTATTTAAAGTTCCTGCTTACTGTATGTTTTACAGGCCAGAAATAAACTTCACCCATTTTCCTTAAATAAAAGTTTTTTTTTTCATTATGGGGATATGCCTAAGTGGGTTTTATCCGAAACTGTCTCTGGAAGAGAAACAAGCTGTAGGGTTTCTCAAGAGAAACAAAGTTGAAAAAAAAAAGTGTTTTTAATGGTATTGCTTGTGATTGCAATTCTACTCACATGCAGCAGAGGGCACTAAACATTATACACTATTCTTTAAAACATTAGCCATATGAGAATATGTAATATAATATATTCTATAAGTATAATCTTTTTTCCCTTTTTTAAAAAAAAAGTTAAAATAGAGAACATTTCTGAAATTTAGTACTACTACTGCTACAAAAACTTATAGTAATAATGATACCATTACTAATACTAATGTTAAGACAGTTGAAAAAGATGGTTCGACATAACAGGACATTTTAAACGTTTCTGCTAAACAGTGAAGACAACAAAGTTAGTTATTCAAATAGTCTAAGATACTAAATTTCTCTGTGTACTTGGATAAAGAATATAATTTGAATGATTGCATGTAAATATCCATAATTACCATATTAGAATTTGAAGGTGTGGTCTTCAAAGAAGTTGGAACTAAAAAGCTCAGAATTTAATTCATTCATCTTCTATACTGCTTATCCTGTGTACAGGGTTGCAGGGTGCCCGGAGCCTATTCAAGAAGTCACAAGCTGTATACACCCTGGACAGGGTGCCAATCCATCACAGGGCACACACACAATGGACAAATTGGGAATGCCAGTTAGTATAATCTGCATGACATGGACTGTGGGAGGAAACCCACCAAGCATGGGGAGAACATGCAAACTCCACGCACACAGACCCGAGGCAGGCATCGAACCCTTGGCCCTGGAGTTGCGAGGTGACAATGCTGACCACTACATCACCATGCTGTTCTCAGAATTTCATAACAATTTCAATTTTTGTTTAGTTTAAACCTTTTTATCCCATGTTCTTAAATTACCCAGCGCGCCATCTCATAAATCGCTGACTAGCCGAACTGAGTTCTAGAGTTTAGAGATTGCTCTAAAGTACTTCTACACTGAATTTCTCATAACTTTGTTCTTGAGCATTATGAGCAAGAAAAATGAGCAAGAAAATAAGTTTTACGAGCTAACAATCAAACCTGACTTCATTTTTTTCTATTAAACTCAAATGTAAGCATGATAACTATAACAATATTAACACCCGTGCTAATAACCGCTACCTTCTCACAGGAATAAAGCATCAAGTAACAGATTATTACCTAAACATATGACTATGAATATAAGAAAAATTTGTCTAAGTAACAAGTCGGCCAAGCAGTGTGAAAAATCCAAAGTCCAAAGTGGCGTCTGAGTGATTTATTCATGTAGTTTTTTCCTGCCGCAGCTCATTTTGGCACACACCTGTCACAGGTGCTGATCGTTAATCAGTTATTACGGCAGTTTATTTGCTGGATGACAAGTTGCAATTTCCCGCTGATTTGGGGACGTTTGTCAGGTGGGAATTATGGAAGAGAGCATGTGACAAAACACATCACCGGCACTGCTGCATCTCTCTCTCTCTGTTTCTCTCACTCTCTCTCTCTCTCTCTAGTTTTTCCGCAAACAATATCTGGGACTCTGAAGTAATAAGGCGGAATGTATAATTAATTACCCAGCTTGCTCTAATTAGGGATGAATAAGTTGTGTCCCTCTCATCATCCCAAATGTGGTGATGGTTAATGCCAGTTTATGCTATATTAACTGCAAATATGCAATCCTTCTGAGAGCACTTTTCCTTGATGAATTTGATGAATGTGACAATAATTAGCAGAGACAGATGAGAGCTAAATTGCTGCTGACAATGTAACGCTATCCGCGGCTCGAGGGCTCGCCGGAAACATGGCAGGCTCACACGCTACGGACCCGGGCCCCGTTTTCTAATTAATACTCTTCCTGCCAGTGGTGGAAAAAAAATGAGAGAGAGAGAGAGAGAGAGAGAGAGAGAGAGAATGGTAATTGTTTTTGTCAAAAGGCTGTGGGGAGCTATCAGGGTAATAAAGTTAATTAGCAGAACAAACAACCTTTCACAGCTTTAGGCAGAAACGCGTGGAGAAGATGCGCTGAGATAAAAATTTCAGAAATAAAATTTCACAAAAAAAAGAGAGAGAGAGAGAGAGAGAGAGAAATCAGTCATTTGTTCCTGAATGTAGTTCATCCGACACCCTTTTGTGTGAAATTTTAACTTGCGGAATTATGTTTCACACCACGCTTCATCAATCTAAACCCATTACAAAACGACAATTAATTTTATCTCCATGAAACAATGCGCCATTTTCTTTTCGCTGCACTAAACACACACACAACACACACAAACACACACACCCACACACGGACAGATACTGACAAGTTTGTGTAATGAAATGGTAAAAGTTCCAGCGTCAGAGTTTATTATAGCATCGGAGTTTGACAACGCGTGCAGAAGAAACACATTTCAGCAGCCAAAGGCATGTTAGGTGTCATGTTTTATTTTCCAGATAATCCCCCCCTCCCTTCACATGCACACACACACACACACACACACGCTGCAGGGAGGTGTGTGTACACAAGGTGGTGGTAGTTCCACTTTTTTCCCCATCTTTGAACACGTAATTAAATTCAAAATGTGTCTTGTCAGATTTTTTTCCTCAGCTGAAGGGCTTTCTGTAGCTGTAGCAGTGATGCGCTGTGATAAAAAAGAAAAGTTTTTTTTTTTTGGTTGCATCTTTAGAAAAAGGTTTCAAGGTTTGGAAAGTAAACACACCCATGATGCATTTCAGTTTGAATAGCTGAATGTATCTACCATCTTCCACAAAAAGGAAAAGGTTTTTTTTTGTTGTTGTTAATTTATTTATTTTCTTTTTTAACAAAAATCCCAAAAAGGATTGCTCCTCTTTTAGATGACTCCGATGTCGTTGATGTGCAAAAACGTGTATTTAAAGCCTAAAACTTGCTAAAAGACCCTGAGCTGTGATCGGCGCAGGTCGATAACGACAGGCTTTCGTTTTTTTCCTTTAATTTTTTTTTTTTTATCCTGACTCCTGATGCTCACCTGGGACTCGTGATAGCTTATCAAAGGCTGAGCAGCTCTTCCCCAACACCAGCACATAATAGA
This sequence comes from Leiocassis micropogon, assembly GCA_028565275.1. Taxonomy (NCBI): domain Eukaryota; kingdom Metazoa; phylum Chordata; class Actinopteri; order Siluriformes; family Bagridae; genus Leiocassis; species Leiocassis micropogon. The sequence goes on along the minus strand of JAOVVA010000004.1, from coordinate 11,569,331 downwards.
GGCTTTCACAGCGGAAGACTGGCAGCATGGGGAATTATGGGAAACGGCGGTCAGCTGACAGCCTGATGGACAGCTTGACTGCTTTTGCAGCATCATGGGAAATAGCTGTCACCTGATGCTGCCGTTCTCCCGCTGAGATAACCTTCATTGTGACAGCGTAAACAAAGATAGCGCCTGGATCAAGGAGGCTTTTTTTTTTGCACGCAGCTTAGGAGAGCCTGCAATTGATCCTCCATTAGATCCGTTCGATGTGCTAATTGATTATTGAACCTGAGTTTCAAGTGTTGAGCTGTGAGCAGTGGGGCTCCTTGATTTTTATTAAATTAAGTAAAAACAAGCCAGATTTCCCCTAACAAATTCATGAGCAGCTGGAGGTCGTCTTCCCCTTGAGTTAGATTACATAATTCCATTGATAAAGGCATGCACGTACTTTTTATGCTGTGCAAATGGATAATGCATACTTGCTTGAAGTCTCTACATGATGCCATGTGCACAATGCTATGCATGTCGTTTGCATATTCATTGGATCATCATGCTCATTTACATATCAGTCTGTTACAACGAGATGAAATATTTTCGGAAGACACAGCACCAGGTGGTGTGATGAAGCAGTTACTCTTACCACCCCGAAGATAAATCTTTCCTATAAAAGCACACACGAAAGTTTCCGCTTCCTCTTATACTGCTGAAATTTGCCAAAAATTGCAATGTTTAATTTAATAAACATCATGCTCTGCTTTTCTTCCATTTATAGTTACATTTAGTGTTGTTCGCTGCTCACCAGCTTTTCTTTTTTTCGCTTGTTACAGAGAAACCACAAAGTGTCAGCTCCTTTGTCATTGCCCTGCCTATCACTAAGTACTAAAGTCTAGACACTGGAGACTCCTTTCATAAATGGTAAATAAACATCTCCTTAGAGAAAACAACTAAGTTTTATCTTTGTTAATAATTTTTTCTGATAATCTTTATTATTAGATCCATTCATCCATCCATCTAGGAACCTCTGTAGTCTAACTAGGGGCCGTGGAGGCCAATGGTGACCATTGTATTTTTTACCCATTTTGTATGACTCTGGTAGTCAACATTAACACAAACATTCATACAAACATTCAATGTTTAGTGTTAATGAGCAGTAACCATAGAAAAGCAACATATGAGAGTGAACATAAATAAACTTATTTAAGCTACAACTGGAACGATTTCATATACTATATTAACATTTACATGGTGATTTTTACTGAGACACACTGAGTTTATTACACCATGCATATTAACAGCTAACACTTTAGAGCTCCGGCAAACATCAGTCTTTAGGAGGCTTTTGCCTTCTAAACCCAAAATAGTTAGAAGTCAACTCAAAAATTTAGGATCCAAAATTTAACCCTTTTCATAACATGACCAAGTGAACTCCTGAAGCCATGCTGATTTGCGCTGCTTGGCGACATAAGAAAATTAGTTAGCTGTGCTTTGCTAGCATCTGATAAATTTTGCTAGATATCTATCAATAGAGTGTGTGTGTTTGTTTATTGTCTGCATTTTTAATCATTTACTCTGATTGTGCTTTGCCTGTGACCATGCACTGCTTTATAGACTAAACACACTCTAAGAGAAGGAATGACTACATCAGGTCAACAATGCACATGATTACGTTACACGCCGTTTTTGATCAAAGCCCTGGGGAAATTGAATCCGGACACGGCAAAAATATTTTCTATTACACCGTAACAGATGTGGTTGACTCTCTCTGAGGAGCCCGTATGGAAATCTGTGCGGCTCTGTAACTTACTCAGACTAAAGCCGTAATACTGCAGTATGGGGTGAATGGGCCAATTCTAAACATCAGGGCAGGAGGAGAAAATGAGGGAAAAGATATTTAACTCTGTTACATTTACAAGATGAACAAACCTGCACATCAAAATACAGGCGGCCTGGCACAAGAATTAATCTTCAACCCATCTTTATTTAAATAAGGAGAGGAATGGTGTGATGAATGTGTGCACAGCCTAATATCTGCATCCAGCTTTCCACTTATGAAGAAAATTACACTAAATGCCAAATAAAAGTGCAGTGCGAGATTAAATGCTTGAATATTGCATTAAGTAATTTACTGTAGTTTATCAGAGCAACATTAGAGCATAGTTTCTTTTAAAACATTTTGTAAAACCTTGTAGCAGATTTCACCTGAAATGTTTCTGATTGGGATATATTAATATATCCTGACATTTTGGAAAATGCTATGCTTTTATGTCAGATTGATTGGTCAGAATGCCTTAATTGCTTATTGATTATAGCAGCTCTGAGACTAGTGCTTCTTTATATGCAGTATAATTAAGGCACTTTTTCTAATACGTTATGGTTTCTGTGGTAAAATCATATTTACAGAGACTTTTTACAATTTTTTAACCACAGATAAAAACAGGTTTTAAAAACTTTGAGCCCAGGAAATGTTTATTTAACATTCATTGAAGGAGTCTCTATTGTCAGTGGTAAAGCTGTAGCTTTTAAGTTTTTTAACATTGTCCGGACAGAGGAGTTGTGGTTTCTGTCTGGCATGAAACTATAACTATACGGGAGAGAAAGTAGAATATCTGCTGAAGAAGGGACTGTTTATAGTTGCTATAATGTAAAGGAGATCACACGTTAAGGTTTTTCCATCAATAAAAAGGAATAAAAGAGGAATTAAATGCCTTTGACTTTTTCTATACCACCACAGGCTGAAGTGCTTTATTATTTATTTAATATATTATATATACAAATTAATCACATTTACTCTTTATTCGTGTATGTGTCCCAAAAACCTGAAATGGGTTTTTTTTTTTTAACTAAGTGCATGTCGTACAGCCTTAGACAAAATATTTTCACACTGAGGTGTTTTTTTAACCTTGCTGTGAAGCTGGCGGGAATTTACAGCTGAATGATGGTTCCTTGTTTAAAACATCAGCGCGTGAGGTATTTTTCAGGCCACTGGATCTCTTGTATGAACAGCTACATCTGGACTTTTAAGAAATGTACATATTTATCTTGGACCATGATCCTATCTGAAGTTATGAGGGTGTTCATATGACTTGATCTAGCTGTGAGGTGAAAAGTGGCATCAAATTTCACTTGCTGTATGGAGCTGTTTATTTAACATTTATAGAATTAAGGAGTCTCCAGTGCTTTGTAAGTCAAAGTAAAAGCCGTGATGTTAAGGCTCGTAGCATCTTCAGGACAGAGGAGTTTACAGTATGGGAGTTCATAAGAACATTTTTCAAAGACACAACCTGTACTAAGACAAAACTTCACATTTACCCAGCTGAAACATCTTACCCTTCATACAAAAGTTATTTGATGTACTACTGAGGTTCAACCAAAGAAGATGTCTAATTATTTAAGCATTGTGATGTTCCTACATAGAAAAATACACAGAAAAATATATTAAAGTGTAATAACCCCTTAAGTGTTTTTATTTCTTTTAGATGAAATGTACACATGCATGAACATTTTATTAAACATACCCTTGTTTGTACATAAACAGAAAACATAAACACTAAAGAACATAATGCAAAAGAAAAAAGAATGCAAAAGTGCAGACAAATTCAAAGAAAGAGAAAAAAATAACTTAACAGGCTACATAAAATTTTTTTTTAAACATATTAAAAATTGCACAAAATAATGTTTTAAAAATGTACATACTTATTCCTACAACCCAGACTAGACTATTAAATATAATAAACAACAGCTTCAGCTCCTATCTCTTTCATGTTATTCATAGTCACCCACTGTGTAACAGAAACTCATACAGGAACTGTATTTCATGCTGATTGGGCTGTCATGATGTCACACTCCCGTGTACCTTGTTAGCGCTCATCTCAGAGTATGAGCTCTTTTTCTGCTCTTCAGCATGATGTTAACGTCAGAACATCCTTTGTTGGAACACAAGCTCTATAAAATGTGCTAAATTCTTCAGCCTACAATGCTAACACACACACACACACACACATTGTGATGCAGCAACACTGGAATCTTGAGCTGAGGTGTCGAACGCTTTGACAATGTGTCTTGAAAATTGCCTCCAGACAAACAATGGCCCAAACCGCAGGCTGTTTTTTTTCTGTGAGAAAATCCCTTTGTTATAAACTTGTAGCTCAAGGGCTAATTCAGCTAATTGCTCTCCAGGTTTTCACTCTGAAGCAGATTAGGAAGTCTATTTGCAGGTTTGACTGTGACTTAGTGAACAAGCAATTTGTACTAATTTGCTGAGACTCAGAGACAAAAAAGCAGTGCTAGCATGGGAGAGGCTAAGCATCTTAGTCCTATTATCACAATGTGTAATACTAATACTAATACAACAATGGGGTGTATGAGAGAGAAGAGCCAAGCAGGAAAACTTTACTCTGTTAAGATGAAGAGATTTCCATGGTGATTAACTTCCCCATCAACCTGTTCCCATTGAGTTTAGCCCCATCCTGCACTTAGCATTAGCATTTAGCACTAACATTTAGCATTAACATTAAAAAGAACATGCACTCAAAAAAGCAAGGATAAAAAATATTTAAATATATCAATAAATTAAATTAAAGGTCAAACAAGTAGAATTCGAAAATATTTTATTTTTAATTGGCATGTTTGTGGTGGAATTTACCAACTTAATTTATAGTAGTAAAGGGACCTCAGAAGGCATTGCTATGATCTGGGGTTGCTTCAGTTGGCCAGGCCACAATAAACTGATCAGGATATCATGCCAATTTTTTCTTTTTCTTTTCTGATGGCACAAGCATAGTCCAGAACTCAAATTGTGAAAGAATGGTTCTGGGAGCATGATGAATCACATAAATTGGCGACCACATTGTGTGCCATAATCAAAGCTAAAGGAGGACGAAAGAAATATGAGTGTTATTATTATTATTTTGGCTGGGCAGTGTATGTTTTGGAGTGTGAAGCTTTATATTTGTCTCCTGGCTTTAACTCTGCAGTGGAGCTGTATGTACAGTAAATAACGCTTGTGAGCCTTGGGGGCATGGAGGCGTCATTAAGCCCCAGGTGGGAGTCGAGACTGCGTGAGAAATCTCACACCTCCCCCAGGGAGAGACTGCTGAGCAGCAGGACACTTAACAAGCCCCTGTTTCAACCATTGGACTCTTTACTATTATAACAAATATTACTAAAAATCACCCACAAAACACCCTTTAATGCTTAGCTCAGGTTCTCTACTGAAACTTAGAGAAAATAAATTTTGTTAAAATGCCTGGTGTTTGTTAAAGGGGTGAATATGGTGGTGATGATGTAATTCCTGATTCTATCAATCTCTTATTTCCCCTTCCACCTGCCATTTGAGGTATCTCCAAGGCCTGAGGGAAATCTCTATCAGGAAATTTCTATAAACAAAAATAGTTAGCTAGTTTTGTTCTTGATTAAGTTGATTTAGTTAATTTTAGTCAGTAAAACTGAACGTGGCTAAGCGGGGCTGAATTCATATGATATGAACTGTGACATACATGACTGACATACGTTTGTTTATGTGATTTGATTAAACATAAATGTTGATCTTAACATTTAAACACTTACATAATGGTCAGGACCATGTGCTTAAAACTGGAGTTATGTTTGCCTTTATTTTATGGATACAATTATGAGTTTGAATTATAAAGCGTACCTCAGAGATCCATGTTAGGTCCTATCCTAGTTTCTATGAATGCCTCCTTAAATGTAAAATCGTTCTCAACCTGTGCAGCCTAATAACTTAAGGATACGATATTGTGTTGGAATGCAATATTGAATAATCTGCATGCTCAGCAACCATCCTGTAAAAATATAGCCATCTTTACAAAAATATTGTCTTTTGCTTAATTACGCGTAGCAGAAATATTATGATGGTTAGTTTTATTTCAAATCAGAATTTTAATTAATTGACCAGCCAACCAGTGCACCTATTGCCTACCACACCACAGAGATAACGATCTCCACTTGACAAGCTAATCACACGCTTGTTTTATTATTTTTTTCCGTGCTAGAAGCATTTGAGGGAAGTGATGAGTGATGAGCAGTTTCCCGCTGGGTGAAACAAAACTGCTTTTTCCGCTTCGCCTCCTCTCTAACGTGTTTGAACCGAACATCTCTGCGTGAGGATCTCTGTGGTAATCTGCACCCTCCTGCCCACACTGCCAAATGCCCTGTAAAACTTGAGATTTTCCAGGAAAAATTTGTAGAACAAAATACATGTTCATCCAAACTAATAAGGTCTTTGTATGTTTAATCATTTTTCAATATAAAATTAAATAAATTGCATACTATTGCAAAAAGCTCTCACATTTCTTGTATATCACATTTTAAGAATGAATACAGCACTTTGTCAAGAGTGTGATTGCTAAAGATGGTGGCAGATTAACAGATTGTAAAAAATCAGCCGGATTTCCTAGGTACCTAAATGTTTTAAAACCTAAAAATCCTGTACACTCATCCTTAATTTCTAGAGTTGGTGTGTTGAAATACTTGGCAATAATTAAACCAACAATAAAAAATGAGCTATGAAAACATTATTAAAAACACCCAAATAATAGTTTACACTAAATGTTTTCTTTCTTTCTTTCTTTCTTTCTTTCTTTCTTTCTTTCTTTCCTTCTTTCTTTCTTACTTTCTTCCTTTATTTCCAGCACCAGCAGCTGACCAATCAACACCTTTGTTCTTTATTTTTCATGTTTATTTTTCATATTTTCTATGTGTAGTGTAACATGCATCACTGAAAAAAAACCCTCAATGCATAAACTCCCCTGTGCTGAAGATGTCAGAAAACAGGTACAATTTTACCTCTCACTGTTACAAAGTGCTGACACTGGAGACTCCTTAATTCCATAAAGGTTACTTAAACATATCTGTTTACAAAAAACATCTTGTTTCATTCAATTGGAGATTCTACGGTTCAAGTAAATGAGATGTTACTATTGAAATGATAATGTTTCAGAATGAATACATTACTATAATATAAACCTGTGATTTGCAGCTGCATTACTCTTAGAGTGTCTGATGTAAAAATAATGAACTCGAAATTGGAAATAAGATAGGACCTACAATTGAACCCTAAAGAATAGCTTTTTTTGGCAAAAATTAGACATGTTTTGTAGCTTTAAACAGTGAAATCTTAAATAACTCTGGAAATATTTACCCTGGTGTAGGGACAGAGCGATGTGTGTAATGAATGTGATGCAGCTTCAGTAAAGTTGGAATTGCTTTCAGTCTGATGCTGCTGTTGGGGTTTAAATGGAATGGCGCTGAAGGACACGAGAACGAATCCTTTTTCCTGGAGCCAGAAGTGGCAGATCGATGGAGAGTGTAGGAGTGGAGTGTACCTTTGTGTTCTCTATAAAGCTGCTGTCTGATTGTGTGTGTGTTGGGGAGAGACAGGCCCGACCTCTCCCTGTTCATCTCTCGCCTCATTCAGCAGCTTGTCAATAATTGGCCTTGAGCTCAGCCAGCAGACGCCTCCCCCATACACACGCGCACGCACACACACACACACACACACACACACACACACACACACACACACACACACACACACACACATCTGTATTACTATCCATATAAGGACATGTCTCCCTAAATTTTGTGGTTTCTTTCCGTATGGGTCCCATCAAGATGTAAAAACACACCCACACACATGAACACTCATGTCTATGTGTTTGCATCTTTAGATTGGGATTTTTATTCTAAACGTATCATGATTCACTATAGTAATAACCTAACATTCCCATCTAGTATTTTTAAGGTATTTTATTGTTCTGAATAGCAACATTTTTAGTATACAACTGGATTTTTGTGTATTTGGTTTCAGGCATTTTTTGCACACGTTTTAGGCAAATGAATAAATATAAAATGTATATAGATTGTAATTATTTTATTATTTGGGCTTTTCTTGACTAGCTAGCATTTTCTTCTTCTTCTTCGCTCTTAATTCAATCAGAGTGCAATCTGAAACACTTAATATTCTTTCTCTACCCTCATGCTTCACTCTGCAGGAATGTACACTGTGGATTTCAGGATGCAGAAATTTGTAAAGCTAAAACTCTTATAAGTCTTTTAAACTTTACAAATAAACACAGCAACAGAATATTGGAGAATTTCAATTTCAGACTCTTGCTTATGATGTCATAAGAGGCGTTACAGCAGTTGAGCAATCGGCAGCTTTGCTGACTGAAAGTCGCTGTTAGTAAAACTTTACTCATTTTTTCCCCAACCTTTTCATCAGGTTTTTTCTCTTTCTTTCTTTCTTTCTTTCTTTCTTTCTTTCTTTCTTTCTTTCTTTCTTTCTTTCTTTCTCTCTTTTTTGCATATTTTTTCCATGTTACCTCATAAGGACTCTAGACAGGAATCATACACATGCAACCAGGCACGGTTTCCATGGGAACCTAAAGCAGCAATTGGGCTCTAAAAATAGTGTCTTTATCAGGGTAAAATCTGGATGCACCTATTTATGTATTCAGTGCATGAATGAAGAATTAAAGCGGCCGCGACATGGAGGAGAGGCCCAGCATGAGGCACGTGATGACACGGCTAGTGTGTCTCTTATCTGTTATCAGTTTGTTGATGTCATTTGGAGAGTTCCCTGCTGAGCAGTATTAATGAAATATGCCAAAAACCTCTCATCTCAGCAACTAGAGATACATCAAATAATACCATCATCACCCCACGTGTCTCATCACACCTATGTGTTTCTAATTACTTTGGACAGGTGAAAACCTTGAAATGATACCTCTTTCACCCCACCTCACTTCCAACTCCCTCTTTTCCCCCTAAATATATTACCACCCGTGGCAGTTTTTTTTTTTGCATTCAGTGGTGTGTGTCTCTTTTTGAAGCCTTATTGAGCAAATGATCATTAGATTTAGTAAATAAGCCCCAGTAATAACTTTTTCCACCACAACAAGATAGAATTCTGTTTCTGTAGAATTCTGGTAGATGATGTTGATTAATTTTCTATAACAGGAATTCTGACATTAGAGCACCTGCAAATCGCAAGTTCATAGTAAAGCACTTGTTGTAATATTTTATCACTTTTATATTAACTATTCATTTAACAGGACTCGTACAGCAGACACTTCATATAAGATAATGAATATGAATCATTAATGTCCTGTAAGGAGACATTTATTTGACATCTTTCAAGACTGAGGTAGAAACCAGTAACATTTAGCTGCACAACCTGCATCCAACTACTTAAGCTAATGTTGGTGATAAATATGTGGTGGTTCTCACAGAAATGCTATATTTTGACATGTTTGGCAGCTAGTGGATTGGTGAGGATGTTACGAGGGTGAGTAATGTTTCGAGGGTGATGATGATAATGTGGTTAGGATAATGATAAGACGGTGAGGATGATGATGTGATATGGGTGTTGTGATGAAGATTATGATGATGATGATGATAATATGATGATTATGATGAGGATGATGATGATGTTGTGGTGAGAATGATTATGTGGTGAAGCTGTGTTGAGGATGATGTTCATAAGATGGTGAGGTTGATTATGATGTGGTGAGGATGAGTATATCTTGAGGATGTCAGGATGATGTGCTGAAAATGGCATGATGATGTTATGAGGATATTGAAGATTGTCAATAGGTTGTGATGATAAGTTTTTTGTGTTTCTCATTACAACAGAATAACGCTTTTTGATTTAATGAATAGCTGTTATTTAATGTGTTATTAACTAATGTTATAGAGTGATATAATGAAAGACTGAGGAGGGAATGGATGTTCAATTCAATTCAGTTTTATTTATACAGTGCTTTTAGCAATGATAATTGTCGCAAAGCAGATTTACATAATCCAAACATTATGGAAATAAGTTTGAAGAAATATGTTTTCATATATATATGTCAAACTAACCCAGATGAAGAAGCAGAAGGTGATGGTGGCAAGAAAAAACTCCCTGAGATGACAATAGGAAGGAACCATGAGAGGTAACAGACTCAAAAGAGAACCCATCCTCAACTGATTGTTTATAGTGCAATAATGTAAGTGAGAAAAGCATGCATTCCACAACAATAGTTGTAACTATAAATGAATAAAAATTCTGATGTAACACTACAGTTCGGAACGTGCTACTTTAGGTGTTCACAGTTTAATAGTGTGTATATTAAAAGCTTGAGTTAACACTATAAACTGTCTCTAACTTTAACATTGATTATTTTAGTCCTGGTCAACTCCACACACTCCCACACCCCTTTCTCCAGGTTTCTTAAGGGGTGCTGTCTTGTACTCATTTACACCTTATCTGTTTTTCACAAGCTCTTCTCTGTTTTCAATGCGAATAATGGTGCTTTCTGGAGAAATGGCGCTCAACACCATTCCTCATTCACCAGCTTTTGTACCTCGCCATTTAAAGAAGCTGTCAAGCCCTGGCTGCACTTGGCAGGGAAAAGGGCCAAATTCTGCAGTGTTTCAGGAATGACAAAAAGGAAACTTTCCCCCTTTTTTTGTCTCCCTCTTTTCCCCTTCCTCTCGCTCTCTCCCTCTCTTACTGGTTTGCCTGCCATTATATGGGCCTCAGAAGCAGAGTTTTAGCAACATGTAATTTACTCTCGATTTTTTTTCTCTCCGTACTGTAAAGTGGCTTTAGTGATGGTAATTTCTGCCTTTTGTAGGTGCGGAAAGATAACCATCAATCAGTTGTCAATTGGTCAATTGCAGAAGTGATGAAAAGGAAAGGATGGAACAATCCTCTCTCTCTCTCTGTGGTTACCTAGAGGAGGGAGGGAATGAGGGCAAAAACGGAGGCTGGAGCGGGAACAGTGGAAGGGATCCAGAGCAAAGGTGCGATCATTTTTTTAATGGATCTTAGACTAATTAGTTCAGTATCGTGATGTAGCTGAGGAAATAGATTCCATTATTATTATAATTATTATTATTTCCCAATGCTTGAAATTAAAAAACATTTTAATGATAGTTTTGTAAATGTTTTCTGATATGAATTTATCTTGTATGGTGCAACATTTCAAAAACAATCCCTTATCTCACTCAATGCAACTAGAAGTTCTTCCACAAGATGTGTGCTCCTGAATTTCTTGGGTACCCTATTTGTAAAAAAAACTATATTGTGTCCTGCTAGGATATTAAAAAAAGCCCTCCTTTCATCCCTCCCTGTCCTCATATATTGATTTCCTTCACCGCAGCAAAAAAGGGGAGGATTACAGGGCCTCGTCCTTGTGAAGAAGAAGGGAAGGTGATATGATCGGCGTGTAATCCGGTCCGTGCTTTCCAGGCTGCCGTATTGTCTATTCTGTTCGGCTATGTGAAAAATGTTGAATATCAACAATGGGTTTCAGTGCCGTATTGTTGAGTTTTGTATGAACTAATCTTGCTTCAGTCACAAAAAAAGAAAAGAAAAGAAAGACCTACGGCTTGGACAAAAAAGTCTATAGCCTAGTGCATTCACAGCTCCCTGTACACTCAGTCACAGACAGGCAGAGCGTGGAAACGTTAGTACTGGTGCTCGGGCTCTTCTTTGGTTCTCCTCTGGTTCTCCTTTGGCTTTCTTTTCTGATACTTGGATGTGTGTGTGTGTGTGCACATTTACGGTTAGGCCTTAAGAGAAATCAGTAGCTGGAAAGGTAAGCAAACTTATTAATTGTGATAAAGATTTAGGGAGATTTCTTGCTGTCTCTGTCTCTCTGTCAGTCAATCCATCTGTCTATCAATCGTCTGTCTGTCTGTCTGTCTGTCTGACCTCCCACTTTGGCCTAGAGTGTGTGTGTGTGTGTGTGTGTGTGGTCAGCCTTCAAGGCCCATGCAGGTTGTTTTGATATGGCTGAACTGAAGTGTGTCCTTTGAGTTGCAGCAAGTCCAGGCACTTTTAAACGCGTGTGTGTATGTGTGTGTATATGTGTGTGTGTGCATGTGTGTGTGTGTGTGTGTGTGTGTGTGGGTGGGTGGGTGTGGGTGGGTGTAAGCACCTGGAAACACACACATCTCCATACACATCTCCTCCATGCTGGTACCTCTATTCCTCTTCTGAGTCGCAGGTGCTCGGTATGTCCAGACCACAAAAAAAGGCAAATTACATCGTCGAAAAAAGTGTGCACACTAATTAAAAGAAGGCTCTCGAGTTGTTTTGTCTTGATGGCGCACGCCTGTGTGAATGCGTGCGCGGTGTGTGTGTGTGTGTGTGAACATTTCTGAACTGTAGTGCAGCGGAAAGAAGGAGGCGGGATGAGGGTGGACTGTTCTCCGATCTTTGAGTGGTGATGGTGACGTTTGTGCTTTAAAGAGATTTTTGGTGTGTGTGTCACCGTAAGTGTGAGATTTTGATACAGTCAATAAAAATGCTGGCATTTCATTGCTCAGTACACATATTCGCAGGTGCGAATTAATGCAATAGAAAAAAAGTATGTATGTGTATGTGTGTGTGGGTATGTGTATCTCTCTCTCTCTCTCTCTCTCTCTCTCTCTCTCTCTAT
>JAOVVA010000004.1:11541724-11556696 GCA_028565275.1 Leiocassis micropogon | reverse complement strand
CTGACCTCTGTGTCTTAAAATAACAACTAACTGTTGTTTTTGTTGTTGTTACGTAATTACCTAATTCCATATGTGTTGTTTTATAGTTTTGTATGTGTGTGTAGTGCTATAATAGTCAATATATAAACTATAGCTCTTAAGAAATAAACTGTAAAGCAATGTTTACAGATCATGATGTATGTGACATCACTGCTCTCAGTGGATCAAAGCAAATGCAATGTTGGATTTATTAGAATTTTTAAAGTTTTACTTTGCTTTGTGTGTTTAAGGTCTACTGTGTTTTTATGTATGTGTGTGTGTATGTGTGTGTTTGTTTGGCAGACACTCTTATCAAGAGTGACATAGAAAAGTGAGTAAGTTTCTGTATTGGACAGATCCTTATACTGGGTTTCTAGGTTACTAGTAACTACACATATTTAGTTCTAAATAGCCGTATCCAAACTGGATTAAAACCTGAAAAAGTCAAAGAAACTTTTAAAATGTAAAATTTGCACAAGTATCCACTTGCACAGTTCTTTCTTTTTACCTGCTTGTGATATTTTTTTTAATAGATTTTTCCAAAATATCTGACCACTCTGCCACTTAAAAGTTAAAACCTCTCAAGATGTTTTCCTTCCAGTCTTGATAGACTCCTCTAGTCTCAACCGTGCTCCGTGAAACGTTTTTAGCAAAAGAGTCCAAAAGAATAGTAGTTCGGCTGTTTGTATCTGCGTTTTTTCTACATGATGTGTTCTGTATGAATAATGATTCTTTGACACTAATACTACTACTACTACTACACACACATTTTCTCAAATCATCACTGCTCTGTGGCCTTGGCCTGGCGCACTCCAGTCTTGAGCTCCTCGGCCATCATTGTCGCTCAATTATAGGGTGGAAGTGAAGTAGAAAATCTGGTAGCAATCTAGCAATTAGTACAAAAAGGGTCTCCAGTGTGGATGAAGAAATGACGGATGACGGAGAGGCCACAGGCTAGAAAGAACGAGGTGAAAAAAAAAGGAAAAGCCCTCCCTGATTGGGCATGGACAGTGCAGTTTAGTGCTGCATGGATTCATCGTAAAGCCACACGAGCCAGAGGGAGCTCCTTTTCTTCCAGATCCTTTTGTGCCTCCTTGTCGTTGCATTTCTTTTCCCTTTTTTTCAGCCATTACGTGCACTCAGAGAGACTGGCAGCAACAAAAGCATAAGTTCTGGGCAGCATAAGGAAGTCTGTAATAATAATAAAAATAAAAAAAGCCCAGGAATGTTAATGCAATGAAGGACAGTGAGTGCATGAGACCTTTATCTAGGAAAACAGCATCCGGTTTGGATGCCTGGTTTTAGAGCGAGACATTAACTAGCAGAAAAACACACTCAAAGCGTATCAGATGATTCAGATCTTTATTTATTTATTTTATTTAATAAAAGCACTGTGTATACACAATGTATTTTTAAATCTTATATCTTTCTCACATAATAGAGTTTTATAGTATCCCTACACTGAAGAAGTCCTATAAAATTAGTTCTCCTTTATTATGGACAGAAATAGTTTTGCGCTATATATAGCCATGTGTATGTGTGTGTGTGTATAATGTGTTTGTTATTTTTTGTAGTTAAACAGTTCTGCAGGAATTTCTTTGGGACTTCTTCATTCAGATAGGTAACTTGCTTAGTAATTAGCACTCTCTCAGACAAATGGTGAGTTGGTTGTACAACACTTTTTATGTTTAAATGCAAGAACTATTAAGCAAAGCAAAAATTCCCTTCCCTCTGAATCATTGAATTAATGCCAACCAATACACAAATTGGAGTTTAGCCCCCCCCACTTATATTTTAATCAGATTTGCATAATATAACGTGTGACCCTTACTGCAAACTAGTACTAGGATTGTTTTAAAAGATGAGTGTTGAAATACTCAGCAAAGTTATACTCCCAATAAACGTTTTTGAATGTATAAAATATTGACCCATATGATCACCAGATGTAAAATAATCTATGTGAGGGTGGAGCTTAGTGTACTGAACAGCTTTGATTTATGATTGGTTGCACAGATTACACATGGAAATTGGGGTATTAAGTTCAAATTCAAGTTCAATCGTGTGTCTAACTGAGTGCACATTTGAAGTGAATTTTTGATTCTTTACAAAACATGGCTGCCATTTACTAATTTGATTTCAGTAGATGTCAGAGAGCTGGTGTCACAAAAACTGATCAGGATCTTCACAATTTTTTTTTATAAAAATGATATTAAATATTTACTTTTTATAAATATATGGGGAATATAAACCCATGCAAAGTATAATTATGTTGAGTGTATATACTATCATATGATGCCATTCTATCGTTATATTCACAGCGTTATTACAATGCTACAGTACATGCAGATTGCTCTGCTGTGATTGGCTGGGCACACTTGCTCCAGTTTTGTCCCATAGTAATCATGCATTGATCTCTTTTATTAGAAGAGAATGCAGTGTTTAGATACGATCTAAGCCTTATAAACACACAAACTCTTTCTCTTTCTCTCTCTGTCTCTCTCTCTCTCTCTCTCTCACACCCACCCACCCACACACACACACACACAGAGTCACAGAGCCATTCCAGAGTCCAGTGTTGACCAGCAGGGGACATAGAGAGATGGGATTAGCAAGAAAATCACATACCCAGTTAATTAAACAACAATGCCCTTATTATTGCATGGCTTCTGGATCCAAATTTGAGAGCAACACACTCCAGAGTTCATAAAGCATTTATATAACCAGCTTTGATGTATTATGATCTGGCAATTATACGGATGTTGGTCAAGAGAAGAATGTTGGTAAATATTTCTTTGTAATATGTCAAATAATAATAATAATAATAATAATAATAATAATAACTCCAATAAAGTGTAAGGAATGTCCAAAAAAAAAAAATATATATACTGTATATACACACACACAGAAACGTATATAAGAATACTGAAGTGCACTCAGTAATGAAGTTTCTGGAATAGTGAAGTGAGTGAAATATTATAGTATACATTATAGAGAATTCTACAGAATACCGATGTGTCTGGCACATTGAAGTGTAAAGGAACACTAATGTGTGTGAAATAAAGTAGATGGATTATCACAGTGTATGGACTACAGAAGTCCACTGCAGGGCACTATATACACACACGTATTCACACATTCATTATTTGAGTGATCAAGGCTCTGCCCTCATGTATATGGATGCTTCTGAAAAAAATTTTTTTTCTATCCATTTTGGTTTACACTGAAAACAGTGTTTTTATTTTTTCTACTGTTCAGTATACACCTCTTGACATTATCCTCAAGGTGTTAGTATAATGAGAAAACAAGCAGAGATAAAACCTTGTTTAAAAAAACAGCTGCACAAATGTGAACTGTAAGAGTTAACAGTATTGGAGGTTTTATAGTGTGTGTGTGTGTGTGTGTGTGTGTGTGTGTTGGAGTGGGATTGTAGGGATTCCTGCTCTCCCTTTCTCTCTCTCCAGGGAGTCCGCAGTACCGTTTTTGTCCCCGGGGTATGACGAGCACTTTACACTTGCTGTGTGTTACCATATAACGGGGGTCAACAACAGTTGTTTAATTTCGCTCCCCCACAGGGGGAAACAAGCGACTGCAGGGCACTTGCTCATCACAAAGAGCCTAACTGTCAGCCAAATCAAGATGCATGAACTCGATTCACAACGTGACACAAATCTGGAGAAGCTCACATGGGTCACATCGTTCCCAGACTGAGAGAGAGTGAAAGGGATCTCTATGCAGTATGTGTTTATTAAAGCTGTAATGCATCAATTTAGACATGATAGATTGATCAAGAGACCTTTCGAAAATACGTTTGATGGAGGCCAGTAACAGCTGAACTTCTGTCATAAAAATTTTATGGCTAGCCGCGGCTGTTTCGATGAATGTCTCGAGCTAGCCCCAAAGGCTATTTAGGCTAAGTCACAAATGCTAGTAGTGTTAAAAGACCTTCCCAGAAGCTGATGTTTATTCCATTCATCTTGAGTGTTAACTTGATGAGTAAGATATTCCCATGTGTGCTAGTTTGAGTACTTAAGAAACTCCTAATCTTCTGGAATTTTGAAACACAATAGAGTTTGCACAGAATGGGGTGAAAACAACAACGACAACAGCAACAACAAAAAGTTAATGGAAGGTCTCCCGGCTAAACCACCTTGGATGAAAGGGATCATAAGAGAATGACCAGACTGGATCCAGTACACACCTCAAAACTTGAGGTGGATGAGCAAAAGCAGAAGAAGACCACATCAATTGCATCCAAGAACAAGAATCTCATGCTATCCTAGTCACAGATTTAACTAAACTGGACTGCTGAAGATTAATGAAAACATCACTAACACCTTTTCTCCAGTTTTGATGAGAATGTGCCCATGATAGCCTCAGAGTTTAGTTCTTACATGAGTGTAACCTGATGTGATCCTTTAGGGTTGTAGCCCATCTACCTTTTGCTGTACTGTGTGTAATGAGATGCTTTTCTGCTCGATGTGGTTATTGGAGTTGCTCTATACTTTCTGTCAGTGTTACACATTTAGCTCAGACTACTCTGGTCATTCTCCTCAGATCTCCCACATCATTCGAAATAAACTCTTTATAAATGTCGCACGAACTCATCTGGTACCAA
Source organism: Leiocassis micropogon (assembly GCA_028565275.1). Lineage (NCBI taxonomy): Eukaryota > Metazoa > Chordata > Actinopteri > Siluriformes > Bagridae > Leiocassis > Leiocassis micropogon. The sequence continues at coordinate 11,552,063 of JAOVVA010000004.1, read as the reverse complement.
CAACCATGCTTTGGTTAAAGTCACTGAGATCAAATTTTAGATTTTTCCTGACTCTCATGCTTAATGTGTAGATTACCTGAAGCTCTAGACCTGTATCTGTATCATTGTTCTGCTGCTACATACTGACTGATGAGATAACTGCATGAATGAGCATGAAAGTGGACTCCATTTCTGTGTGTATGTGAATATTAGTTGTTAATTTACATTTATAATTCATTTACATGCTCAGCTTTGTACAGCTACATAACCTTTATAGTGTTTTTATTTGAGCTAATAAATAGGATTTGTTGCTTTATTGTTTATACCAATCTTGCATAGAATTGAGAGAACATTGATCTGTATAAAAATCAAGAAAAACTCAATGATTTATGGCTTGTGGTGGCCATATTGGTTTTGTGTAGGCATCACAAGAGTTTTTCACCCTTTTCCCCCCAGAAGCCTCTTCATGATTTTGTCTGATGATAAGTGAAGCCACCGCTGTGCTCAGAGGGGAAAATGAGTGCCATTACCTGGACAAAAACACTGTCATTTGGGTAAAGAATGAGAGTCGGCAAGGTGAACACGATACTGAGCGTGATATTACCAAAAAAGGAGGAGGAAGGGTTTGATGCAATTTGTGAGAGCTAGCAAGTGCTCTGTGTAATCACAGAAGGTGTGAGATCGTCTGACTTTTATATGTTTGGAACTTAAAGAAATGTCAGAACTCTAGAGGCCAGTGTGTAAAAAAAAAAAAAAACTATTTTGTTAATGCAGAGGATGTCAGGAAATATTAAGTATTAAAGATTTTAAATGACAAATTCATTCTAACAACTGAAATGTCATTATATATTATTACATTTACAAATCAGTATATAACATTAGATCATATAATCAAATATTTTTAACTAAAGTATACTGTATTCAATTAAATTGAAATATTAAAAAGATCTTTTAAATTCGTACTTTATTTTTGAACACATTCACCGCTTTTAATATATTTGAAAGTATTCCATGTTACAAGTCACATGTTCAAAGAAAGTTGCATCATATTGTGGGAATTTGCTGCAAATCACAGGAAGAAGAAAATACAGCTCTCTTTCCCGAGTTATAAATTATTTATTGGAAAAATCCTTTTTGTGTAAGTGATTAGAATGTCCATAATGTCAAAGAGCAAAATATCAGCTTATAAGCAGTAAAATGAAATGGATCAACATTTCTTTCACATTTAAATGCATTAATGTATCTTATATTAAATATTTCAAAGTATCAAAGAATCTTTGAAGACATTTTTCAAAATAATTACTTTTCAAGAATTCTTCAAGGGTTAAATGCCACTCAAATCATGGCCTCATCCTTATACGGCACAAGACCTGATACCAAATCTTAAAAACACTTCTTACCATTGCGCAAAGACATGCTAGTTTTCCTTTTTTTTAAGTGACAAAGATGCTAAAACATTTGGTGGTGCCTCAAAGTCTCAGATTTCACCCCAATTTCCTCCCCATATTGAAAGAAAAAGTGAATTAATTGAAGCGCTTGTCTAAATTGGTGCCGTGTCGATTGGCTCATTGAGGCCTGTTCTGAATGACAGGAAGCGTTTTTGCACTTGATGTTTGTTTAAAAAAAAAGGGGCGAAGGCTCGCGAGATCCAGCTGAATCTCCAAATCAGCGTGAATCTCCACATCTGCCATCTTGAGGGTTAAAGGACACAGATGGCCGACTCGCTGGCACACACCCAAAGCCCCGGTGTGTATGTATGCGTGGGTGTGTGTGCAAATGCGGATGCCAGGATGTGAAGAGAGGGAGACAAAAAAAATTCTCATTTTCTCCCCACCGTTAAAAACGTTCTCAGGTCTGCCTGACACCAGATGTTCCTCGAACGATGCTGAGTGACATCTTGTGTTGTCGCAATCTTGGTTTTTAATCACTCTCATTTATCCAAATGGGGCTCCAATAGACGCTGTGAATAGGAAATTAGCCGTCTGTGCTAACGCTGGTGGCAGGCTAAATCGTTTTAAGGCCGCACATAAACGAAGGAAAAACTGAGAAAGTGTGATGAGGGGTTTGATCGTGGAAGCTATATGGAGAGATTGGAGGCGCTAATCGCATCGCTAAGTATGTTTGTTGCATAGTTTTGACTTTAGAAGTGAAGAAGCTCATGGCTAATATTAATAAAACTAATTTTCAAATTTATCGTTAGTTCTCCTTGGCTTTTTGCCTCTTCACAGTAAACAATATACCTCATACTGCTGTCTTTTTGTATTAGTTTTATCCCTTCCTTTCAGGCAATTGCTCTTTTCTGTTGCAATTGCCACTGATCCTCAGCACTGATAATATTAAGTGGCGATTTCAGCATCATATTGCTGCTAAAATGGCTTTTAAACTACTAACACGTATAAATATGTAAATTCAGTTTGAACGAATATGAAACTAATCCCGACGGGGAATCTTTAACTTGAAAATTCACATGAGAGGTTCCATATTTAGTGTCCCTTTCACTCTCTGATCAATTTGAATATGACAAAATTAGATTTTCTCTCAGATCTTAGATCTTCACTTGCCTTAAGTTCTAACACTTTTTAAAAAGCAAAATAATAAAAAAATTACCATAAATCCATATTTATACTGTGTTTATTAGAGGATCTCCTGCAAATGTAAAAATAGTAGACACTCAGTCATGGATTAAATTTTTTATTTGGTCATTAAATATTCTTCTCCACCTCCTACATCTACTGCTTTTATAATCTATTTATCTATCTATTTATCCATCCATCCATCCATCCATCCATCCATCCATCCATCCATCCATTTCCTTCATTTTTAGCAAAAAAATTATAAATAACTTTACATCAAGAATAAAAAAGTCAATAAAGGAATTTGTGCAGAGAATTATCATCCACAAATCAAGTACCATACTACACAGAAAAGGAACATTTTACATACGCACAAGTAAAACTAAAAATTAACACACATACACACACACAAGCACAAATATACACACATGCTCTACACATACATATGCATATATTTTTATCTCAAACAACTCAGAGGCTAATACGTCACATAACAGTTTTTTCTTATATATCCAATTATTGACTATTGTCTCAAATAAAGGAGATTAAGTTCCATTTTCAGGGTCATATGATCTCCACAGGTATGTATTAGTGAAGTGCTTCTTGACAGATAATTTCCTTCTCAGCAAATGATCAAAAATTTAATTAGCAATATAAATGCCGTAAGGAGGCGCAGCACATTTTGTAGACATTATGTCTTGCTATCTTTCCAGAAATTAGTCTTTTAAAATGAAATTGCTGTGTTAAAAATATTTTTCATTTGATCACTGAATTAATTTTTTTTCATTCTGTTTTTTTCCCGTCATTCATTGACATAGGTGATTGGTTCTTAATTACTACAACGGCCTCGGCCCATTCTCTCTTATTAATTCGTGTTTTCTGGCGCAGTCCCAAAAGGCAGCCTTGCCCTATATCTCCTAATTACTTCTGTAATTGAATTTGCTCACTGTGTTTCTCGGTTAGCTTTTTTTTTAAACGGTGCTGTTTGTTCCTGCGCTTATTGTGTCTTTGTGCGTCAGCCCCCTACAGACGGAAACACGCCAACCTGCTCGTCTCTCATTTATTTTCCAGAACATGCATCTCTACCTTTTTTGTTAATTTCTTTATTTCTTTATTTATTTGACATTACCTACAGCTCTTGAGCCTCAGCAAGGCCGAATCAGAGGAGGAAATTAATTAATTGTGATCGCTGAAACAATTATTCTCGGCCCTCTGGCTCTTACTGCCATTTCCTTGAGCTGTCGCAGATTTGAGAAGTACCAACTGAAGTGCCATCACAGATAATGCATCTGAAGAGATTGAAATTTGTCTATTTATTTTTTTTTAAGAAAATTGTTTAATTCCATATACATTGCAACAAAAAAAAGATTTGAAAGTGAGCTGTAAACAAGATGATTTTAAGATTTCCCACATCACTGGTTGCCTCTCCAATCCTTGGATTTAATGGAGTAATTGAATGTCTTGTGTGTCGCTTTGGAGGTCGGATGAAGCCTCTGGACTGTATTGTTGCTTATGTCAGAGGCCATTATCCATCCATGCACTCTTCACTCACTTCAGCAGTGTGTCTATGTATGTGTGTGGGGATATCTTTGAAAAAAAAAAAGTTTCCCCCTTTATTGATTTATTTTCGTTTCCTGCTCACTCCTATCTCCCTTCCTTTTGTCTGCTTATCGTCTCTTCAGGTTATTATGTGTAAAGTATTGACAGGGGCAGGAGGCGCGTGGTCGATGGAGAGCTAATGCATCCGTAATCCCGCTTTTGTCACACAGGAATGTTTCACGATGAGGACCGAGAAGTGCAAAGCTGTTGATCCTGTTTTTTTTTATTTTTTATTTTGTGCCATGGCCCATCCATCAATCAAAGCTTGGCCCATCTGAGCAGTTGAATGACATGCCGACTGGGCTGAGGAAATTTGATAACGGCCCACATTGTCACACGGCCCTCTTTTTTTTCCTGATAAGAAATACATTCGACTGAAGCCGATAAGGAGGCTAAAGCCTCGAGGAGAGCCAACAGCGACACACATGCCATCAGACAGGAGGTCTCTTCTTTCACTCTTCTTCTTGTTCTTGTTCTTCTTCCTCTTCTTCTTCAAGGGTTGGATGTAAATGATAGCATTGGCTAAAAAAAACAACAACCCAAAAATAAAAAAAAATACTCAGATTGGAAAGGATGCAAGAGCAACAGGATAATTGCATAAGATAATGAAGAGTCCCTTGTGCTTTGAGAGTAAACAAGTGCAGAATATAAAAACAAGTATAGAGTGTAATGTGTGTTTCTTATAAGTTTATGACATGCAGAAGCTTTTACCATTTACATCATGCAAGATTAGCAGATAAGTTTCCTTCTTCATCTGCTAATACCTGTTATACACTGTGCTTAAAAAAATCTACCACGTATAAACATAATGAAGAGGTCAAAACTAAGCCAATTATTTCCCCAATATCTATCTATCTATCTATCTATCTATCTATCTATCTATCTATCTATCTATCTATCTATCTATCTATCTATCTATCTCCACTTTATTTTTGAAAAAAGGCCTTTCGTCTTTACAGTTGTTTGCAGAGTTGTTTGTTGTTTCAGTGACCAATGAAAAACAAATAAATAAACAAACAAACAAACAGACAAACAAACAAAAAACCTAAAGTCTACACCTCAGCAGATGGACAATGGAAAAAAAGAAAAAAAGAAATCTTTTCAAGGTCAGAATGTTACAAAAGAAACTTAGAAAAAAACTTAAATGATCATGTAAAATATGGAATATGTTGAAACAATGTTTTAATAATATAAAACAATTGGTGTCCCACAAGGGGCTATTTTGGGTCCTAGCATATTTATATTATTATTGTTTTTATTTTTTATTTATATAACTGGGTGATTCCATTATTGAGGTGCTATTTAACCCAAACATGTTTTCGTTAAACATTTACATTGAATCTTTTCTCCCTGAATCAAAGGAAACTTTAATTAAAGCATTCATGAAGGTGTATATTTTTTTTGTACTTTTTATCACAAAAAATATGAAGTCTAAACTTTTCTGTCTAGAATATGGTGAAAACATAAAATTGTAGTTTTACCTGTAGAGAGTCCTTCCATAATGGTAAATAAACATCTAGTATAAAACTTCACCAGTAGTCACAATGTTTTAAATCCAATAATGTGAAGTGTGTACTTCACAAGTCCCAGTGAATGAACTGTTACTATACAAACATCTGATTTATTATAAAATTAATGTATTCTTTGAGAATTCTCTGGCGCTGTGCTATAGCTAATGTTATCAGTTTACGAAAAAAGAAAAGTGTCACTCAACTCACGTAAACATAATTTCCAATGATTTTTTTCCCCAAGACGTATTCTTTCAGAAAATAATGGATGGCCTCGGACAACCCCATCTTCAGAAAAGAGAGGCCGCTGACCTATAAAAAAGATTTTTAGAGCAAAGCTGTATAAAGGAACAAAATTACCAGAGGGCAAGAAAATGGACATCATCGTGACCCGTACATTAACACACCGTATGATTAAGTGTGTGTGTGTTTTTTTTGTGCCTGTAATGACTAGAGGCTAAAAAAGTCCAAAAAGGGAGGAGAGAAAAAAAATCAATGCAAGAGTGCTGAAGATTAGATTGACAAATTACACACACTCGGGCTGCTTCATTGTACAGTACGGGCTCGTAAGCCACAAGATGGAGCGTATGGACTCCAAGATCATTTTTATTGATTTTGTGTGTGTGTGTCGTGTGTGTGAGACAGCTCTTTCGACTGTCTCTGCAACAATTTTTGGTCAGTGTGATTGTTCTTCACTCCAGCATGGGGTCATTTCATCTATAGTCAAATCTTGATGAGAAAAATAAATATTTCTTTCAAACTTTTTCTAATCAAGTTCAACTGGTGCTAGATTTCAGCCTGGTAAAACAGTTAGAAGTAGACATATGTATTTATAATTAACCTGTTGTAACATTTGAAGTTGGAAAGACTACTTAAGTAACCACATAAAGCAGGGAATGTGTTGATGAAATGTTTTGCAGATTAAACAAAAGGTGCCCCACGGAGATTTATTTTAGGTATTTTTCATATTTTCATATATTTGCTATTTTCTGCATTAATAACCATGTGATCCAAGACAAAGGTGATGTTTAGCTTTTAAATATTAAATTTTTCTTTTTTTAAAAAACATTTTTAAACCATCTAAGCTTTTTACAAGGTTTTTTTCTAAGAAGCTAAATTTTGCTTTTAAATCACTAACCAAAAAAAAGTATATTAAAAAATATATAAATCAACATGCAAATGGCATTACAGATGCTAAAATGGAAAAAAAAAAATTGCAGCAAATTAAAAAGTTTTTTTTCTTGTTTTCTATCAGCTGTCAAACTTTGAAAAGCAGAACCTTGAGCCACAAGGTACCTTACAATGACTGAAAAACAAAACCAAACTGATCCTGGTTTTCCAAGATGGTCATCTGCATAAATAACAACAAAGCATTCAGCTAGATGGTGAAGTTTAATTCATGTTCAGTTTATCAGTGAAAAATGCACATGGTACTTTGGGTGAGTTCCATTATTTTTTAGAAAAGATTTGCTTTCTGAATTAAATAATTTCCAAATGCTTCTAGGGTGATTGGCTACTCTCATGATATCTTTAAACTATTCCTTTAAATTTTGTCACATTAAATATTTTTATATCAAAATAAGTGGGACATTTTTAGGTGATAATTTGTTAATTTGTGCTGTATTTTTATGTATTTAATTTTTGTGAGAAGGTGGTGGTTGTGTGCCACTCTGATGTCACAGCAGAAAAGTATTATTGATATTGTAATTATTATTGTTAAAGCTTGCTTTTGACAGAGTTTAATAAAATAATAATGATTCATTTTAATACAAATGAATGATCTTAAACTACTCAACAGTTGTAAATTATATTCAACATCATATTAATAATGATAATCCAGTGTAGAAGTAAGATATTGGAGAAATTGTTGGACTCAGTTGTCCAGAATGCAATGCAGCTATAAACCTTAACTAAGCTAATTTGAGTACACGGTTGTGTTAGCATGAAAGCTTAGGAAGCTGAGCTGTTTGATCAGAGTGTATAAATGAGGAAGTGGGAGGACTGGAAAAAGATTGAACAGACACTGTTCAGATTTGGTTTACAAAACTGGGCTGAATTTTAGCCCAACTGGTTGTGGTGTATTGTGCAGTGTGAGAAGGGTTCCATCGCCCTTCGTTGCTGATTTCTTGCATTTCTGAAATTTTGATTGGCAACGCGCCTGCACTCATACCTCCAATTCTTACAGACATACTGTACTCTCAATTTCCATACCATACTTCTTCTATACTTTTTTTAAACAATGAAAATCGCTAAGAGGAACTCAGTTTTTCCTCTTGTTTGATATAAACATCAAGGATATGGATATCATATTTGAGTAGAATTTTATTAAAATTGTGTTTTTTTTATTAAATATTTATATCTCTCTGCATGAGCAGAGAGACTACCATTTCAGGATGGGCAGCAAGGCTGAGTAGCGTGTGGTTTGGGTTAGCCACATTGGCTAATTCCCACTGCACCACTGTAAGCAGGTAGTCAAATAGAACTGAGCAAAAAATAATCACATGTTAATCGTAAAAATACGTGTTAATGTTGTGGTTTGTGTGTGTGCATACATGTTCTAAGTAGCTTCTGTAGATCATTTCTAAGTAAACTGCGAAAAATGTATGTGTGTGTGTGTGTCTGAGTTCAGGGTTATTAGTGGTGATCCATCAGCACGGCTTGTTTGAGGCGAGTGTGTCGGGTGATAAGAGGCGTCTGATTCTATTAGCATGAATCAGTGTATCGGAGTAACACAGCGGCATTAAACGGAGCAGATGTTAACAGTGGGAGGTGAAGGAACTGGCAGCCTGAGGGTGTTTGCCTCACACACACACACACGCTTGCACACAAATACAGGGAGAGCAGATGTTGCAAACTGTTGCATGCACTTGTCATCTGTGTATGTGTGTGTGTGTGTGTGTGTTGGGTTGGGTTGGGTTTTACAATGCCAGTTAAAGAAGTGTGAACTAGATAGCTTGTTCCCATGGAGGCCCCGTCGTTTAGCGAGTGTTTCCTTAACTCTGGCTCTCTTTGCATTTCACACACACACACACACACACACACACACACACACGCACACACACACACTGAGAAAGTGATGGTTTGTTTTCCCGCGTTTATGAGCTTGTTGTGAAATTCTACAACTGGAGTTTAAACATGACGGGAAGAAAAGCTCAGGATGCAGAAATGAGAGTCAAGTCACGGCTCGTCCAGACGCTGAGGACGAGACCTCCCTGAAGCTTCCTCACTAGTCATTAGACGCTGTGTGTGTGTGTAAAACAGTGAGATCTGGAGGCTCACATCAAATTGTACACAACAGAATGTGATATTCAGCACATAGGATAGTAATATTCATAGAGAATAGTATAACTAGGGATGGACCTTGCATTTAAAAAATCTTTTTTTTGTACATACTAATACTGAAATGTGTGTGTGTGTGTGTGTGTGTGTGTGTGTGTGTTTGGGTGTGTGTGTGTGTGTTCGCACACACGCACGTGGCTAGTTAGTTTTTTATGTTGTTCTGTAAAGCTAGTGTGTGAACGCAGCAGGACAAACACAGATCTCATACCTCAGTAAATGACTGTCTGACGTCAGTGGAACATTGTGTACACATGTAAAGAGACAGTTTGCTCTTTTAGGTACAATGCTCATATAGCTAAAACGTTGTGAAATATTTTAGCTACCAGTTAAAGATTGTGCAAAATACATCTCCCACAAAGCATTGCACACTCATCTTAAATGCATAATTTAGTAAAACTACATATTTGACTGCAAAAAATTATAAAGGCAATTTTCAGTCTTTTAACTCATTCTGGCTATTTCCTTTCCTCAGGAAACACTTTTTGTAAGTCGCTCTGGATAAGAGCGTTGGCTAAATGCCTAAATGTAAATGGTTATTTAAATAACCTTTATTTTGGAAACTGCTACATATAAAATTTATTCAAGCTTTGAACTTACCTACTGTATGTTTAACAAAATGTATCCCCAGGCCAACTGTAACATGAAGAGTTAATTGCATGAATTCATTCTGTTACGTGATTGGTTTTGCGGAACTACCAGCTTGGCAAAGTAGCTGTGAATAAAGCAAATAAATTGATGGACTTTTGGAGCAAGTTGAGGCCAAGAACAATGATGTTTACAGTCACTGTCATAGAAGTTTCCCCAGTACTCATGGACTTCTATGATACGGCACTGGATTCAGCTATCAAAGTGTTAGTGAATATTAATTTTTGAAGGGTTTTTATTTATCTACAACTATTTATCTACAATTATCTTTGCAGTTAAAGTTTTTTATTGTGCAAGAAAACTTTTTTCCTTGTTTCAGTTTACTGTTATTATTTTATAAAAACTGAAACACCATATTATTTTTATTGATACTAAATTGTGTAAGTTACATTGCCAGAAACACAATTACAGAATAATTTATTTATTTAGATAAAAATGGGAAGTGGAGTTATGGTGTTTTGCAAAATCACACTGATACAAGCAAAAAGTTTTGCCATTCTATACATATAGTGCTTTGTGACTCTGACAAACCATGCACAAAATGTCAGTTTGGAATACTTTCTGCATATAAAAACTTTTAAAACTGCCAATAAAAAGAAAGAAAAGAAAAAGATATCTCATTTTGCAGTCAACCCCTTCATAGGTTTGACAACTAACTCATGAATCACATGCATCAATTAACACATAAGCATACAC
>JAOVVA010000004.1:11529184-11541616 GCA_028565275.1 Leiocassis micropogon | reverse complement strand
AATCATATGAACAACTAGAAATGTCATTATAAAGCTGTGCTCCTTTGCATTTTTGAACCAAACCAAACCAAAGCAATTTATCCTTCTAGATACCAAAATTCTCTCCACCTTTAGTTTCTGCTCATTGATCGTTTTTCTATGTGAGAGTGTGCTCTTTATTTTCCTGGATTTCCCTCATTTGAGGAAAAAAAACGAAAGAGCTATATTGATCTGGCTCACTGGCTGACCATCAAAACAAAACATCCACCTCAGAGGACTTAGACAGAAACCCTGACTGAGTGAGTCTGTGTACATTGTGTGTGTGTGTGTGTGTGTGTGTGTGTGTGTGTACCTCTCCAGGTGCTTACAGGACATCCATTTAAGATTTGATAGAAAAAAAAATCCCAGTGCATCTAAGATATTTTCTTTAGCGCGTTCAAGTGCAGAAATGTAGATGCTTCATGAAAGTGAAAATATAAAACTTTTTCTGCAATGTAATGTGGAATGTACAGATTTCTAACTTTGTTGGCTGCTAATGTGTTTTACAAATAAATACTGTTAAATAACTTTGATTCTGGGGAAATTGAGAAATATAGTAAACGTGTTTTGTATTGAATAAAAACAATGTCAGCATGAGATCATCAGATCCAGATGATAGATGTAGAGATGAGGCACGTGCTGGATGGAGATGATCCGTAATGTATCCCCGTGTCTCCAGGGACTAAAAGGTATCATCCTGTGATGCGTTGGGATTCTCAGTCTCGTCAGGAAAAATGACTCTCCACACTTAATTACAGGGGAATGAGTTTCTCTTTGTGATAGGCTAAGCTCGCAGTAATCCCAAACAAAGAGGCCTGGCTGTGCGGGATGTAGGATTTACGGCCGGGATTACAGTCTGTCAGATAATGATGTGCAGTCAGCAGAAGCAAAGCTTTATTTGAATTCAAATTGGCCGGTAAACAAAAACCCAAAGCCCATCGGTATGTCTGACGAAAAGAAGATGGCGATGATCTGTCTAGTGATTGCACATTGGCCATTCTAGCGTTTTTTTCTATTATTAAACAGAAATTATATTTTCATTATGGCAACTGTTCCTCAAAATGGTAAATTCTGATAAATTCATCTGAATGGAATGACAATTTATATATTTTTTCTAGAAGCGGCATAATGCTCCATTTTCTTTTCTGATAACAATGCAGATTCTCATGTTTATAGTATCAGATAATTTTTTGGCTGTTTAACTAAAAACACATAAAAAAAGGTATTTTTAATGTTTCCAGTCCCAACTTTACTTTATTATGATACGTTTAAATAATAAATAAAAAAATCATGCATTTGTGTTGTTGCTATCTGATATATACACATAATTTAACTTTTAAATTATATTTTGAGAAAAATCTGAACCCTAAATAGAAGTCTACAAATTTCATACTTTAAAAATATTTATTTGGAGTAAATTAGGTCAAAGGTGAAGTACCTGTACTTCTCATAGTGTAACATAGAGGCTTTCAGAGCCTTTTTTAATTCTATTTATGCTTACAACTTAATTCCTTTTGGGAATGGAGAAGATGTAATGATTTAGGTACAATGCAGCCATATTCCATAATCTCATTTTTAACCTTAAAAAGTTAATGTCGGTCCAATTTGAGCAACATGATTCAGCTTGCATTAGACAACTAGTTTCTTGTTGATGATTTTAGATAGTCTACATAGATTTGTTAAACCAGTATAAATTAGAGCTGTTCCCTAAATTTACTGATATAATAGATAGTGGTTAAATGAAAAGGATTTTGCACAAGAGATATTGAAACAAATATAGTTTCTCTCTATGTTCAGTGCTTAAAGTGTCTATAACAATTTAAACGTCTGTGTATTTCAACTACAAACTGGAAAACATATACATGTTTGTTTTGTTTTAGCAATATTTTTTTCACTTAGATTTACCTCCTCAAAACAATGAACTGTATAGTCAGTGGTTTACATTGAACATGCTAAAATGTCTGAATGCTAGTAAAAAAAAAAAACCTTATAAATATAGTGTAACTTAGTTTGGAAGTTGTGCTAAGGACATGCTGTGGGGATGCTGAGGGAACATTTTCTTTGAGGAGGAGGCCTTCATTTAAATAAAATTTAAATAAACAAAAAAAATCACATGATATGATATGACATAATATGATTTTCTGCTTTGACACTCCATATAGTGTCACCATATATACCATAATTTTGATAAAATGTTACAACATTGCAGTATAGTGACGTAGTGGTAAGAACTGTGGCCTCACAACTCCAGGGTCGAGGTTTTGAGTTCTGCCATCAGGTCTGTGCGTGGGGTTTGCATTTCTCTGCTTGTTGGGGTTCCTCTGAGTGCTCAGGTTTCCTCCCACAGTCCAAAGACATGCAAATTAGGCTAATTGGTGTTTTCAAATTTCCCATAGTGTGTGAGTGTATGCATGCTTGAGCCCTGCAACTGGTTGGGACCCCCTTCAGGGTTTATAAAAGTTCATGGATGAAATTCATTTATATATTAATACAACCTCATGAGGAGGTGGTGTTGGTTGGTAGTATGGGACATACTTTTGGACCATATTGTTGTGATGTAATATGTAGGAAATGCATTATGGTAAATCACTCATGTGGGCTGTAATATTTACAGTTTGCAATTTTTAAATGTAATTATTTAAGTTGAAATTGTAGTATTATGGGAAAACTCTTGAATCAAGATATTCTGATGCAGATGAAACATTTTTTTTAATTTTTTTATAATTTTATGTAACACATGAAATATTTAATACTTGACTTCGTTTCTGTGTCACGACTTACCGTTTAATTGTAATGGATTCCAATTTGCCCCCTGGTGCCAGTGGACCAAAAACACTGCAAACGTGTTTATGTGGTTTTAATCAGCACTGATAGAGCAGGTACCATGTTGTATCCCGCTCCGTCGGCTCAGCAGCTCTCGGTTCCTGCATTTCAGAGTCTTTTTTAATTGAACGCAGCTGAAGCGAGACAAGATGTGCAAATATAAGACATATGTTCTTCGCTCCTTATTTACTCTGCCTGCTGATTTTCTAATAACACCTTTTGTGTTTCGGTGCAGCTCGGACCGAGTGTTTTTTCCCCCCCCACACATCCTCATTCCGGGTTCGTCACGATAAAGCGACGTCGTTTAATTAAAATGTTTCAATGGGAGAATAACCTTGAAAAGGGTGTGTGATAGAAAGTAGCAAATAACAGCGGGTGAAAATCTATTATCATCTGTAAATGTTGGAAATGTTTGTGAAACCTGGTCACATGATGTTGTTGCAATATGGAGTGAATGACACATCATTACAAATATTTTTTTTTTATATTTAAGGACCTTATGGCCTACTGTACCTTATGTAAAGAAGTTTATATGAGATGAAAATAAATGAATAAATGAATGAAATCTTCTCTTTTTACATTCTTATTTTCTTAACTCTATCAAAACAAGTTTGCTTTATTATGAACAAAACCTTAAAACTTATAAGTATTGTTTTCCATAATAAATTAAATATTTAATTATAAGCCAGCAGAGCAATATAAACAATATGTACAAGATTATAACCAAATCTTATTTTAAAAATGGCATAAAATTATGCAAATTTGCAAATTGTGCTTGCTTTCTCTACTCATAAAAAATGCACCAATACCAACATCTATGGAAGTATGTGATGTAAGGCTAGTGCACACTCTTATATTAATAAACAAAGGAGATGAATTATGGTGATGTAGATGTATATCATAATTAATATTCCTAGCGGACTGCAAACCGTGCAAAGATTGTGGGGAAACATCACCTGAGTGCCAAGAGCAGTATCAGCAAAGGTGGTCATTAAAAAGGTGCCTTGAACTGCACACATGCAAAAGTATTCACGAACAAGAAAGGAAATTCTCACACATACAGTAAGGTAAAGCAGTACTCTTCTGTGAGCACTGAGCATTGAGCATTTTGTCTCAACAGCATCTACACTTTGCTCAGCACACTAAGGTTGCCTTTTCTTGTTCTGTCTTTTGTACAGACATTTTAAACATAATAACGTCTTAAATAAGAACAGCAGCATGAGGAGTTCATCACAAACAGCACATGCCATCAACTAAAAACACAAACAGCTCTAAATAAAAGGTTCTTTCATGTACAAACTAGTCTATGATATAACATACATTTATCAAAACAACAGAGGAGCTACACATGTGAACCTGTGCGATTTTTGTTTTTGAAAAATTTTATTATGCTTATGTGTATAAAATTAGCAAGAGGGTGCCCATATGTCATGAAATATTTAATGTATATTTAAAATTCTGATGTAAATGTAGTGTTAAACACTGGACATTGTTTGTTTTTAATGTCAAGCACATGAGTTTATGTTGTGACCGGTATCACATCACATCTCTACAGCATGCTCACTTCCTACGTCAACATTCTTTGCCCTTTTTAAAACTTCCTCTCAGGATGTTATGTCTAACTAGTCACTAGGAAGAGATCATCTCTCTAATCTTTATGCTTGATGGAGAAAATTTTTTCTTGAGCAGACAACATGCTCTTTGTTGAGCTGCTGAGACACGCGCACATACATATACACACACATCATTACTCAGGCATGACTAAAACGCTGCTGCTTTGCTAAATGGCTTAATGACTGTGGCTGATTTGATAACATTTTCACGGCAGATATCCATGTCGGAAGCGATACACAACGGTCTGCTCGTCTGCTGTGTCGCCTG
The DNA here is from genome assembly GCA_028565275.1 of Leiocassis micropogon. NCBI lineage: Eukaryota > Metazoa > Chordata > Actinopteri > Siluriformes > Bagridae > Leiocassis > Leiocassis micropogon. The sequence continues at coordinate 11,536,894 of JAOVVA010000004.1, read as the reverse complement.
TACTCGCACTTGTTACGATGATTAATTTAAATCACCCTGATGGACCTAATGCGACATTTATTTATTTGCCAGTTGCTTTAACTTAAAATGATTCACATATGAGGCAGAGCTCGATCATCAAAGCTGGTCTTGGTTAAACAGCTTGTGTTTCGAAGTCAAAGCCATCTGGCTCTAACACTAAGCACCAATGTATCCATTATCCAACATTAATTTTTTTTATTTTCACTCCTTGTCTAACAAATAAAAAGTTAATAATGCTAAAAAGTTTTTGTAATTGTTATCTTTCTTTTGGCTGCTACCGTTGGGATACGCAGAGTGTGCCATCCAATTTGCAAACCAGTACTGAGAATGCACTGATTTTTCCTTGAGAAATGTAGAGATACTCTCACAGTACTAATGTGGCCTAATATGTAATATAACTAACAGAGTAACAAACCAATGTAGCTAACAAGAAACAAGCAAATATAGCTAACAATTGACAAACCAATATCGCTAACATGTGACAAGCTACTATCACTAAAAGTAAAAAGCTAATATAGCTAACAAGTAACATGGCAATATAGCTAAGAAGTAACAAGCTAATATAGCTAATCAGTAACTAATATGGATAACAAGTAAATATAGCTAACAAGTAAGAAGCTAATATACTTACAAGTAACAAGTCAAAATAACTAAAAAGTAACTACCCAATAAAGAAAAGTATTACTACAGTAAGAAGTAACAAGCTAATATAGCTAAAAAAAAAGAAGAAAAAAATATCCAATATAGCTAACAAGAAGTATGGCAATGTAGCTATGAAGTTACAAGCCAATACAACTAAGAAGTAACATGCTAATATTTGTAGCTAGCAAGTAACAAGTAAAATAATACAATTAACAAGCCAAAAAAGTAAAGAAAAAGTAAGAAACTAATACAGTAAGTAGCTTGTAACAACAAGCTAGTATAGTAAAGAAGCACAAGCGTAGCCTATATAAAAGGCTATTACATACAAGTAACCAGTCTATTAATATAGGTAACAAATGACAAGCAACGTCATTCAAAGTCTCCGCCACAAATCACATAAAGATCTTGATTTTCACATCTTCCTCTGGTATGTCTTCGCATCTTAGCTTCTGACTTGGTTTTTGTGTTATTGCAGGAAGTGATGTAAATGATGGTAAAAACTCGTTTTGGTAAAAGCAAATGGGCGAACATTCTGCACACTAGTACTACTACAGGAATACTGTGTAATTACAGAGGTTATTGATGCTGTGTAAAATAAGCACATAAAAATTAACACCTGTATTGACACAAAACATTTCTAGGTGGGATAGACTTTATTATGAACCATTCAAAAGTTAGTCAGCAAACACATCATGACTAATTGACTACATTTTAGGTACAAACCATATCTTTAAGGAAAAAAGATTAATTGCTGTTTAATGTTGCAATTAATGCTGTTTAATATTGCAATTTTAATCATTATTGCTTGGATAATAACAGCACACTCACAGGAAACTTTATTTAACATTTATTGAAGGAGTCTCCAGTGTCAGCACTTTGTCTAATTAGCTTCAAGAGAGATCAGAAAAAGAGAGGCTTGGTAAGGGAATTACTATTTATAGCTTATATGAGGGGCATTCAAGTCAAAACAGGACTTGAAATTTATTTTGAATGATGGCATAAAACCAATGACCATATGTGACCCTGTCTGTAAAAACACAGGAAAAGTCATTTTTGTAATTCAGTGTTTTCTACATAAATGTAGAATGATTTTATGAAGAAAACTGTGAATCTCAAAACAATGACTTTAGCTGGGTTTTCCCAGACAGGGTCACTATTCCAGAAGTCATCAAGCACAGTATGGTGAAAAGACTCTTAGCTGTCCTATGATGAGACATCTGATGAAATTCTTACGTCTTTAAAAAGGCTGTAAATCTCTGAATGGCGATCCCAGCCGAGGTGGCTCAGAGCCCAGTGCAGTAATTCTTGTGGACATTCATCAAGTGGAACGTCTGATCCTTCAAAATCGACAGATAACTTGTTGCCAACTTGTGGAAGAGATGCTTATGTCTGGGTGAAGTGTACTCACAATCATTCATGAACATTACTTGCACATTACAGTTAATCGGCTAGGAGTTATTGCCATATTTTTCCTACATCCCTGACCTCTACAATCATGGCTCCAGCGTATTGAAAAAACTTTCTACCTTGATAGTGTCCAATCACTAGTAAAACACTGGCATAAGTGCATTAGTGTAGCAGAGACTATTATTGAGAAAATAGCTTTTACTTTTATAACTGTGCTTTGTTATATCAAAAGTCCAAGTTTGACTTGAATGCCCTTCGTATAATACAAGAGAGAATATGGACAAATCTCATGTCAGAGACAACTTTTTCTTTTTTTTAGAAATATATATATATAGATAGATAACAGTTACTCTGATGCATCGACTTTCTCTAACATCACACAGTTTTTTCTCTATTTTTTTAAGAGGAGGAATTCAATTAACAGAACAAAACAAACCACACACTGAATCTTTTTTTCTTTAAATGAATAACACATGGATTGTGTCTGTTCTCACAAATGATCAGGACAATCCCATTTGAGCTGAGACAGGGGCCATGACCTCCCTCATGCACACACACACACACACACACACACACACACATACACACACAAAACGCATCCATTCAAGCGTTTAAGAAGTTCACAATGTGACATTGAGTGACAGGTCTCTGTTTCCTTCGATTACTAATTCAGCTCAGTCCATAGGGGGAAAGTGTGGGGTCTGAAGTGTCCCCCTGCCTCTATACTACACTAAGCATAAAACACACATACATGCATTAGTGCTGACAACACACTCATGCATATGGAAATGAAACGCCCCATCATTCATATAGGAGTCAATTAGCATGCTGTGATTAGAGATGGAGTATAGCCTTAAGTACTGATGCTTGCTATCATTTCAGACAGTTTACTTAATGATCATTAATACATGTGATTAATGATGAGCTCACCAGCAAATGTGTTAATCCTCTAAATCTAAAATACTTATTTTCCAGTAAGTTCCTGTTAGTTCTTAAAGACATTTTTCCTCAATAATCAGATTTCCATGTTGTTATCAGTCATTATTAGACTTAGTGTAATCTGTGTGCACCTGTGTGAGCTAATTAGCAGCGCTGTTATTTTGATTGAAGTCATTATTTCCTACTTTAAAGCCTTAATAGTGAACAGAAGCATTGGTGCTCTGAAAGGACAAAAGGTGTAGAGTGGATTAATGTCAGAGTGTAGAGAGTGAAGAGGGAGAGAGAAAAAGAAAAACTATACTGTACGTAGAAAAAGACACGTGCTTACCTATAGTCAGTGACGAGCAACTTTCCCTGCTTGGGCTTTTTTGTCTTTACTCTATGGCTCTAAAACTGACTAAAACTTAGTTAAGCAGATGTTCCATAACATTCAATGGAATGATGAATGGATAAAAAAATGATGAAGTTTAATTAATCAAACATTGTCCTGTTGTATAAGGGAATAAAACATGTGCTACTAAAAAAAAACAGCAAGCAAACAAAAAAAAAAACAATAAAAGCATTGATATTCATTAATTAAAGTGTTGAACTGCATGTTCTCATAGGATATTAAAAAGCACAACTTGGTCTTTTGTTTTGGATTATATGTATGATTTCGTGTAATAGTAGGACTATTTATAAATATCAGATATATACAGTGCAATATGTTGTCAATAGCAGAGTGAAGGAAGAATAACATTCCTTAAGATCTCTTTGTGCAGAGCATTATGCATAATTAGGGAAAATAAATTGTAATGCTGATTGAAATTTTGAAGCTTTGTGTGTGTGTGTGTGTCTGTGTGTGGGTGAATTCTGGTTGAGTGCATGTATTCTTAATTGCCTGTAAAAATAGATGACACGGTTGCAGGAGGTGGCTTTGAAAATTAAATTTTTCCGCTTTTTCCTTCTCTCTCTCTCTCTCTCTCTCTCTCTCTCTCTCTCTCTCTATATATATATATATATATATTAAGTGAAAATGAGAGCCATATTCAATGTTGTATTGCATTCAACAGTTGAATCTGAATGTAAACACATGATTGTACACGTGATGACAAAAGAATCACGTGTAAAAATCAACATGTGACGTTTAATGAACAGTGTGTAATCAAACACACAAAGACATAAATAAACTATGCAGAAACAATAATATGAGCAAGAAGTGAATCAAGAAAATGAATCATATGGGAAATTAAATACATCATGTGCACCCGTGAATGAATCATGCGAAATTAAAGTGTGAATAAAAATATGTCAAATGCAAAAGAACCACATGTGAGGATAAGTGAATCTAGTGCAAATTGCGTGAAAAGAAAATCACATGTTAAAATAAACGAATCAGTTAAACCATGAAAACGTGGAAACCACAACTGCCTGGACAAATCATATGTCCAAATATCAAGTTCACATGTGGTTAGTTGTTGTTAATGTTAGATTTATGTATTTTTATTCTGATATTGCAGCGTTATTGTATTTTATAATCATATCCTATAATAACAGTGTGCAGATTTATTCCTAAAGAATATTTCATTAATTAAAATGATTTACATAAATAAATGCAAAAATAACAGAAGATAAAGAGAAAACGGAAGACGTGGAGAAATCTAAAAAATATAAATGGGCAAAAAGATAAAATAAATAAATAAATACATTTTATCAGTATTTTTTTCATCAGTCTTCTTTGGCTGCTCAGAGCCCATTAGCTCAGGGCTGCTTTTGTTGCTCTTTTACAAAAGTGAACAAAAATGGCTTTAGATTTTCTGCTTTTTTATATTGTGGTTCAGAGACACACAAAGAGACGCGTGTTATTGTATTAGAAATAAAAGAACCATCTGTGCCAGAAAACAATGGCTTCAAATTATCTTTGAATGGCCGCCGAATAAAAAAAGGAAGATAAAGCTTTTATTTCCTTCTCATTATGTTTGGAGAAGAGGGGGTGGCAGTGCTGCTCTAGCTAACTGACTTTTTTGTTGTTCTTGATGCATTCTTGCCCCTTTTTCAGATTGTGTATGGACATAAAACGCCTTTTTCCCGTTGCAGATGCGCGCAGAGAGAATGAGAAAGAGAAAGAGAGAGAAGCGGAGAGAGCGGGCAGCGGGGCGCGGCGTGACCGGGAGAAACGCACCGGAGAGCGGCTACAGCTCACAGGATTCCCTGCTGAACCCAGGGAGGACGCTTAACCGAGTCGGAGCTCCGTGCTGACGGTAAAATGACCTAATTGTATATGAGCATAGGCTTCTAAACCACTGCATATTCATACAACCTAATTTACTAATCTAGGCGTTTAAATTATGATACAGACCTGCAAGTACTTATTTCATTCTGTTTGTGTTGGAGAGTGTTTTTTTTAATTATGTCTAATATTCCACACCTTTATGACATTCACATTGTGTAGATAGTAAGAATAATATAGCCTAATGAAAAGCATATGAGTATAATAATAGGCCAATAATTAGATTCTGATAAATAATTCGGCTACTAATTAATAGGATTAATCATTGTGATTCAACAGCTTTATTGCTATTGTTAAGTTGTTCTGTCTACCATTATTGCATTATATTTTTACATTTTAAATGACTTCACCTTATGTTAAAGAGTATATGTATAGGAATATAGGGTAAGTAAGGAGTTTTAATAAGATTAAATTAATAAAAATAAAAAGTGATGTTCCATTACTAAAGTAAAATAACGATAAGAACATTTGATAAGACTGTTATGTTTTATTTTATTTGTTTTTAAGTATCTGATTTACAGGGGAAATAATAGTAAAAAAAAAGTTTTAAGTTTTCCCGGAAGTTTCAGTTGGCGCCTAAGCTGTCTGGAGGCGTGGCTTATTTAAATAGATTTAAAATAATTGAACTTCCTGTTTTCAATTAAATACTTAAACGCTGTAACGTAGTTAGAGTTTAATGTCTGTAGGATAATTTTTTGTTATAAATATAAGCCTTTTTGAATAATATAATTATATAATATAACATCATAAAATATACTATATAATCTCCCTCGGTGTTATACTGTATTTGGACATTTTCCCCATTATTTTATCACTGCTTTTCATTCTTGTGATTCAGCAGCACTGTACAGAAAACATTATCTTATTTCACTGTATTTTTCCAGCTGAAAAAAATGAAAAATATTTTGTATTTTTTCTTCGGTATGGACAATATTAGAAAAAATAACAAAAAGGAAAAAAATATGTATATATATTTACTTTAAGTATTTTGAAGATTTCTTCAAATGAATGTTAAATTATTTTAAAATGCTTTATTAATCGTTTTGCCATAAATGGGACCTTCATTTATAAATTAGCCTATGTGATATGCTTGTAACTTATATATTATTCATTTTTTATTATTTTATGAATGTCTTCCACATACATATAATATATAATTATGCAATATATTAAATATAATTAATATAACGACAGAATCGTTCTTTGAATTCGTCACGTTTTACGTACATCCAGTTTATGAAAACATTTACCGCTGAGGTTCATCTGCAGTCACCGCGACCCCTAGTGGACATTTGTGTGTTTTTATGCACGCGCACACACACACACACACACACATAGATAGATAGATACACACACACATAGATAGATAGATAGATAGATAGATACACACACAGATAGATAGATAGATAGATAGATAGATAGATAGATAGATGCTTTTCTTAAACACACAACTCTGCAGACAACTGTAAAGATGAAAGGCCTTTTTTTCAAAAATAAAGTGGAGATAGATAGATAGATAGATAGATAGATAGATAGATAGATAGATAGATAGATAGATACTTTTCTTATTTTGACCTTTGTCATGCACTACATCTTCTGATTATGATTTTTATTTGTTCTTCTGTTAATGAATCAGGTCACATAATACTCCAAGGTCAGTTGTGTTTCAAATATGTATCAAAAACAGTATGTGTATTTGTATAATGGCGCATGTGTGAGGGGGTGAATTAGTAAAATTCCAAATAACAAGAAAATACACTGTAAAAGTGATGCAGTTTCCCTGCTGGGCATCACATCTCCATAAGCAGATTAGTTAGGAAAAGCCTAAGTGAAAAACGCGGGGGTGAGGGGTGGGGGTGGGGGGGATGCATTATATACATTTAAATCATAATGGTTTTGTGTATATATAGTATGTTTATTTTTTCCTTCCCTCCAACAATCTTGGGGAATCTGCCACAGTTCTTTAGGAGGCTTTGCCCAATCACATTGAAAAGTAGTCTATTACATAATGTTACTTTCTTAACTTACTTTTTTTTTTAAATAAACCATCTAATCAAAAGTGGTATTGACCCATTAAGATGCTTGTAAGTCTTTCACATTTACACTCCTCACAAACTGTGTGTGTGTGTGTGTGTGTGTGTGTGTGTGTAAGTGTGTGTGTTTACATACAAATATAGCCTTATAGAGACAGTCACACAGGAGCCCATTAGAGGCTTTCATAGACAGTTATGACAGTTACGATATATAATAAGCCATTTTTATTATAAACAGCACATTATGTAACACATTATCAAGTTCAATCCTCCTTCTGCCCTTTAGTAACTATAACACACATTGAATTTGTTTTTGTGCTAATTGTTTATTCACGAAAACAGCCAGTGTAGGATTAGTAAATACCAAGAAGGGTAACAAACGTGGATGTAAGCACGTAT
>JAOVVA010000004.1:11505261-11518688 GCA_028565275.1 Leiocassis micropogon | reverse complement strand
AAAGGAATTCTGTGAAAGGATCGAGAAGTGGTGACAAAAAAGTAAGCAGAATTGGGCTGCCATACTATACTGTAGATGTTAATATTAATAATAAATAGTTACTAATAAAAACCAAATGCTGGTCATCCATAGTTCATTATATCTTGACTGCACCATATAAGATCATCCAGCACAGATGTGCCAGAATCTGCACAATTTTTTCTGTGTAAATATAAGTACTGTATCATCACAATAAAGGCGATAATAAGATTGTGACACTGTAAAATCTGATCAAAGTGTAACATGTAAATAATGTAATGGGGATGGCCAAGAACCAATCCCTGAGGAACCCCCTGAGCTAGCAGCTGTGGATTTGTATTAGCCAGTTTCAACAAATTATGTCTTTTAATGAGGATTAGAGAGGATTAGAAGCAGTCAAAAGCTAAGACTGTAAGATCAGCGCCTGAGAGATGAGCCGTTGTAGAGGTCATGTTTTTCTGGGTCAAATAGCAAGCAGTAAAATACCTTCAAATTTTACTTTAATTACACTGATCAGCCATAACATTAACCCCATTATTAGGTGAACTGAACTACATTGATGACCCATGGGCACCCAATGCCCGGGCATGCCTGCGGGACCAAAAACTGTCTGTTCCAATCCCACAGAAAAGCCAATGCAGCACAAATAAAGTAAAAAGTCAATGCTGGCCATGAGAGAAAGGCACAAAAACTCCCAGTGTACCACAACCCAAGGCAGAGAGCCAAAGGCTTTCATACTGATGGTGCACCCATAGGATGTGCTACACAACCAAGTCTGATCCACAGACACACCACCACACAACCCACAGCACTCAAAGGAGCAGCTGGGAACGTCTTGGTGCCAGATACCACAGGACCATGACACCCATGGGGGTAGAGAAACCTGGTGGCACAAGGGGACCCAAAAACCTACGTGGCTTTAATGTTAGAAGTCTAGAACAACAGTGCTAACTGAAATCAGAGGTTAATGTCGATTGGCAAGACTTTGCAATGATATACTGACCTGCATCAGGAAGTAAGTTGATGTGAATGAGAAATTGGGTGAGGAATTTAAGATATGGTGATCTCTGCTGGTTTCTCTGCGTTATTGTGGCATGCAGAAGTTGAAAGTCTCAGAACAAGATTGAGAATGGCAGTGGAGGTTCCATATTTGGAATTTATAGACTACCCCTCAGAGGCAGAAATAGATGGATAAAAACAGTTAATCAAGAAAAATTATAATGATTAACACCAACGGGATACAGTATCTATTAACATTAAACAAAAAATTTAATAAGGCAAAACCCAGAGATCTTAAAGAACAATCTTAGAAGTACATAGACCTTGAAGGAAGCACACACAGATGGATGCAATCACTTCTACAAACAATGTCATATCACAAGACCAGACAAGTTAAGACTGAACAGTGTAAGTGCATGGTCAGTTCAAGGCTTCATGAGTACACGCTTCTCCGGCGTCAGTCTATTTTAAGCTCTGTGATTGTCGGCTCTGAAAGCACACAGGTGTCACTAATCAGCGGAGGTGTGCGGCTGCCGAAGACAGATCTGCGACAGTATCGTAAATCATGTATGGCTTTTCATTTGTGTTTGGCTTCCTTGATTTTCCATTACAGGGTGATAGGAGAGAACAGGCAGAATCGAAATGATTTGGTTAACAAATAAATGGTCTCGTATCACCATTTCTCAAACACTCTTCACATTAACACCTTTTAAAGACGGAAATGAAATAAATGATAATGAGAGTTTATAAGAATTATTTATTTTTAAATTGCCCTGTTTTTTTTAAATAAAATATATATTTTTAAATAATCCCTTAAACCTCATATTACTTCCTTGTTTAAACAATAAAACATTCTTATTCACGTTATAATTCACAGTGGTTAGTGAATAATATGCTGTATGATCAATAAGGGACCTACAAACTAGGAGCTTTAGGCTTCAGCCTGAGAAATCGTCTTTGATGTGTTTTGTCGGTTTATTATGATGGGCGTTTAAGTCAAACCGGGACTTACTGTATAATGAAATTTCTTGTAAATGAAGAGGCGTAAAACCGATTGACATTTACAGAAGTGGTAGACAGTGAAGCAAACGTGTCGCGGTTAGTTTAGCTGTTTTATGTAATGTTGCAATCTTAACATATATAATTACTAAATAAACTAGAGGCTAAATTTGACATTTGTTCTGCTGGACACAGTTTATGGTAAAGTGAGACCTCTTGTACACATGTTCTAATGTTATTTTCTATCTGCTGAGTCATTACAGTAGATCTTACACAGGAAATAGTTTACACTTTTCAAACATACATACAGTTACCTACAGTAGGTATTTATTTCCAAAGCTTTATGTCGTGAAAAAGGGGAGATTAAGAAATCTGTGTTTCTTATTCCTTAATTTGCTATTTTGTAAAGATACTTAGTTTTATTCATTTATTTTATTACATTTATTTCATTTATTTTATTAATTGGAAATTTGTACATTATTTTATCATTCTATCTGACTGCTTACATAATAAAAAAAAATGAATTGGACATTATGATGAAACAGTTACTCAGTACATGAGTATCTTTTTACAGAATACGTTTTTTTACTCTTACTTGAGTAATATTTTGGATGACAACTTTTTACTTCTACTTGAGTAATATTATTTAGTAGTACAGCTACTCTTACTTGAGTACATTTTTTAGCTACTCTACCCACCTCTCATTACTGTGTTCTGTTATTCTGCACAATCAGACGCAAACACCCCTTATTATGATCACTTCATTAAAACAGGTGAACCATAGGATAGACATAAAAAATGATATTCAGGTAAAATTTAACTTCTGACAAAGATTCCCCCTAAAAAAAATGTATTCATTTGAATTACTGCTGGGAGGAATGCGTTTCCCGGACATGCGTCGGGTAAATAATGTTCCCAGAAGAGGTCTATAGTAATTATGTAATCTCTGTATAAATCACAGAGATAGGAATAGCTCCATGACACACAACCCTTTTTCATAGAAATAAATTGTTTTAACCTTTATTATAAAGGTTGTCGAGATTCAGTAATTTACCTAAAATCCCAATTGAACATTGATTATGTTATTATTCAACATTTTACATTTACAGTGGTTTCAGTTGGAGGAGAAAAGAAAGGGTGGTCACTTCCTGAAGTATCTTTGTACTGAAGAGCAGGTGCAAAAACCCTAAAAATCTTATATATGTCAAACAGAAAATACATTACCTGGAGTTATTATATTAAAAATGCTTCTCATTTTATAGAAACTCTTAATTATATGCCAGAAACATACACACATACAGCCGATAAAATGATGTTGGGACAAATTTGGAAAGAAAGTAATTCCTAGAGAAAGGTCAGTAATAAACCCCACCTCCTTATGCAAAATCCCATCTGAATAGGGTGAAAGTAACATAACAAGTTCTAGGAAATGGTGCATTGGGATCAGCAAGATCTTTGAGGAAAATTTGCTTGTGTATCATTAACTTGTTGTTGTAACCTATTACAGATAAAATCTATAAAGTCATGTTTATACTCATAGGTTTATACAACAACCAGTGAGCTGGTGAGCCAAAAAGTTCTGCAACAGATGTAATATTAATAATATTTAGTTTTTAAAATCATTTTTAAAATCATTTTTTATGTATATTCTTTTAATATCTAAGCTTTTTGAAATTGGTAAAAATATCTGTTCAGTAGTGTAATACTAAACAAACATGATTATTGTTGTCATAGAATGTAGTGTCAGGTGTAAACAATGACAAAGTGTCTCTTTTAAACTAAAAAAAAAATACTATATGCATGTGTTAAATATATTTTATTGAATTTTACTGAAACTTCATTATTATTATTATTATTATTATTATTATTATTATTATTATTATTATTCAGATGATTTTACCCACTCACACCTATAGATTTTCTTCTTCTTTCAGTAGATCATTAAAAAAAATATTTTTACTAAAAAATAAATTCTTAAAATTGGAAAAAAAAACTGCCAATACAACAAGATATTTCTTTTAAAGGTTTAAGATTTAAATGAATAATAAATATTTAGAAATTGCCATAATAATCATATATTTGGTTTCACTGTAATCATATTGCCCAAAAAACGGAATATATTTTAATATATTAATATTTTCACATGCAAATGATGTCAAGGTCTTGTTTGCATTAAACTGAGCTCAGAAGACCATTTCTAGGAAACTGAGCTTTCTTTCATTCCGATCTTTATTTTTGCTAATTCTGTCATCTAATCGTTTATAGGAACTCAGCTGAGTACTAGCCATGTAAGCCTGAGCCGAGCTTGCTAAAACATTAGCATATGTAGCAGCCCCATGGCCTTCTGAGGTCACTGCATTTGATTGTAAATAAGAGTTCACACGCTGATCGAGTGACCAAGTGGAAACAGGCGAAGCATTTTAATCAGCTGGCCATCTCCCTATCATGGAGATCAGAGCTCCGTCATTGTGTCCCCTCAGCCAAAAGGACATCTCCATCAGACGAAAAGTGAATCCACTCTCAGGATGAGATTTCACTGTCTCACCCATTAGCATCCCCGAGCACAAGGAGCGCCATTAAGGCCAGTTTGTCCGACTGTGTGGAGTCCAGAAGGGTTGCTGATTTTTCTCGCTCTGACACACCTGCTGATCGCTGAATATGGTGTGTTACTGCTGAACTGTAACAAAATGTTCTGAACTGTGGTCATCAATGAGAATATGCAAAAGCATGCAAACACCTGTGTGCACATAAGTTGAGAAAATTCTGAATGTTGTTTCTGAGTTTTGATTAAGCTTCAAGCTGATTTTAATTACCACAAAGCATAAAATCTAAGTAGGTTCTGGGTGAACACTTTCAATATAGGAAATATCTCAAAAGACTTAGGGATATATTCATATAATGTTATAATCTATTCATAAGGAATTATGCAGATCATTATTATTATTATTTAACAATTTCATTGTTTATAAAGAATTTCTTAACTTGTAAAACAATGGATTATAACTAGCATGTATAACACCATGTATTACCATTATATCTTTTATTAATGTAGTATGCAAATTGAGACTTTATAAGTTACTATTACCACCACAAAAGTCTAGCATCTCAGTTTTATTTTAATGTATTGTATTTAATGTGAAAAGTGTATTCAGTCTAAATCAGCTCCTGTTCTCACTTATGTTATAGCAGCTACAACAGCTCAACTCTCTCTCTCTCTCTCTCTCTCTCTCTCTCTCAAGAAACATGATGTCAGAAAACCTGAAGTTACTGCTTTACTTCTGACTGTTGAAAAGCACTGACACTGAAGACCACAAATCTTGAATAATTACATTTCTATGTCACCATAGAACTGATTTTTTAAAGCTGTTTTATTTGACATGTTTGCTGTAAGTCCCTGTGAACGAGCTGTTACTATAGAAAAAAAGAAAGTATTAGCACATTAATATAAACCTGTGATTTATATCTGCACTACTATCAGAGCTGTTGCTAGAGAAAATAATTAAGACCTTACTAGTAACTGGTCGAAAGGTGTATAAAGAAACGTACGACGAGTGTGCCAGGAGTATTCATGTCTCTGGAAGATACATTGATCTGATGTTACAGAGAGCATGTAAGTGAAAAAAAAACATGACAGCTAATCAATGAAACACACTGCCAATGTTTTCACATGTCACACCCTTCAAACAGTATATATAATTCAGTCATTCAGGATTTCTGCAGTAGCTGGATCTGGTTCATTTATGAACACATGGCAGAGACTGAAAAAAGTAAATATTTGTACTGAAGTTTATAATTTAATGTTGTATTGCTAAAGACTCCTAAGAAATAACTGGTAGTTATGTACAGTATATGTATATTAACACAAACATACAAAATGTTCTTGTCATCTACATTCCTTCTCCTCCTCCTGTCCAGCAATTACCTATATTCATATTTACTGTTGCTTTTTAATTTATTGTAATGTTTTTTTTATGTTTCTTCATATAACAAACAGAAAGCCTTTTGTACAATGTTATTCCTAAAGGCATTAATCCTTCTTTATTCTAACATTTACAGAAGGAGTCTCTAGTGTCAGAGCTTTGTAACAGTCAACTGAAAGGTTTCTGACATCTTTATAACACTGAATTTTTATGGTTTCTTGGTAACATAATAAGCAGTTTTTTCTTGTTTGTTTGTTTTATTAACTTTTAAAAAAAAAGTGGGCTGTTAAAACATAAGTAAGAACAGGAACTAGCTTGTGTCTCCGCAGCATGAATATACATCTAAATGGATAAAAAATAGGACCTGAATCTAATATTGATTAAAATATTTAAATAGTGGCCACGTTACTGTGGTATAAGAGAAATAAAACACTTGCCTTATTCACAATATTTAGATTATGTCTTTAGGTTTATGGTTCGCCATATTTAGGTTATATTTTATTAAATTATAGTAAAATAATTAACACATCTATTATAATAAAAACATAGCAAGAATCATTTGGCTGGTTAGCAGAAATTTAGTTCAATTTATTGTTAAATTATTGTGTACATCATTATAGTCTAACTCTAATTATATGATGATTTTATCATTATTATTTTGCAGTAGGAAGGTTAATTTGTGTATTTATATTTCATTTTTAAATAAGGATATTATGAATCAAACACATATGCTTGTTTGTTAATTAAACTTTATCAAAATAAATAAAATAAATAACCACCCAATACCATCATGTAACAAAAAATGAATTAAACAAGATAAAAAAATCTTTTTAAACACTGACAAAAATATATATATATATATTTTTTTTTTAACTTTTTTTAGGTTTTACACAAATACATTTTCATTAAGACAACTGAAAATCAGATTATTTTAGCTTTTTTTTTTTTACTTGTAAGTTCCTCCCCACTGTTCATTTGCGGTAAAACTGAGTCACCACATTTGCATCATTGCCCGTAGTGAGCTGTCGTACCCTTTTTGAGGGTAAGAAGGATCAGCTCGAAGCGCCCCATCACCCTGGAAACTGCCAGAACAATTCAGTGTAAAGTTTGAAGAGGTCAGCGAGTGCCAGCTTCTGCTCAGCCCAGGACGTTTTAGCATCAGAGGCGTGGGAGGCTGGATTGGGGAGGGGGTGTTTGGGAACGACGGGAGTGGACGTGTCCTGCTCTGAGTGAAATTTTTCAAGTCAGTTTGTAGCTCCGGCTCTCCAGGTGGCCTGTGAAATCGATTTTAACCCCATGACCCTGTCGAGCGAAGCCTGAACTCACAACCTGGGCGACGGTTTAGCCGGCCATGACAGATTTACAGATTTACAGATTTGCCAAAGAGAGAGAGAGAGAGAGAGAGAGACAGCCAGAGAGAGAGAGAGAGAGCATGAAAGATAAGCAACCAGGATGGAGCTGAACAGCTCTTCAACTATGGGGTGTGTTTTAGAAGTGGTCATTAAAAGCTTATTAAAGTTTTGAATGGCCAGGAGGAGA
This sequence comes from Leiocassis micropogon, assembly GCA_028565275.1. Taxonomy (NCBI): domain Eukaryota; kingdom Metazoa; phylum Chordata; class Actinopteri; order Siluriformes; family Bagridae; genus Leiocassis; species Leiocassis micropogon. Next base: position 11,511,213 of record JAOVVA010000004.1, on the reverse strand, counting down.
AGTGCAGCTGAAGAACTCAGGGAGAATTTAGAGGCTCAAAAGAAGAGAAATGCAGGTTTTAATGGGAAAAGCAAAACAAGAAAAAAAAATTAAGGGTCCTGTAAGGGTTGAGGTTTGATTTCCTGAAGTACATGCTATACATTATTGATATGTTTAGTATATAATTGTATTACAGCACTGTTAGATTCTTACTGGTCAGAAGGTGATGGTAAACTTTGTATAACAGCAGCTCTGACTGTAGTGAAGCTGAAAATCACAGGTTTATTTATTGTTAATGTCCTTATCCTAGTTGTTATCATTTCTGTATTAGCATTCCATTTACACTGACTTTTATACATACAGTATGCACTTCATAAACTGTTCAAAAAGTCATTGATATGGTTAAATTTTCTATAAGCAGAAATGTCTTTATTTAACATTTATGTAAGAAGTATCCAGTGTCAGCTTTTTAACTGTCAGAGGCAACACAAAGGATTTTTTAGGCTTAATTTTATTTATTTGTTTATTTATTTTTTAAAATAAATAAATAAATTATTATTCTCCTTTTCCACCCTTTCTTCTTCCCTTTATTTTGACTCACTCAAAACTGTACCATTTTTAATTTCATTGTATATTTTTAAAATTTGTAACATAAATGTATATGATGTTATTTATACAATTTCAGATTCACTTCCTAATAAATGTTTTTCTTCACAGGTTCCTCACATCAAGAGTTTAAACTTTGTCCTGAGCATCCTGCATTTTGGCAAATCAGCAAAAATCTTCTTCACTAAAAAGATGACGTGATCAAGTGCATTCTAAGTTCACCTGTCGATCAATGAAAACTGCACTTGAGTATTATGAATATGCTAGTTTCTGTAGCTTGGTGCAGCTACTATTGTTAATTCCTGTATATCATGTTGTGAATGTTTATGGTTATTAAAAGGGGCAGGGCTATGAAAGGGGTGTGGTCAATTAACATGAACTCTATATGAACTTCTTTGCTTGTATAACCAACATTTGCGTCTAACGTGTTCATACTGCTATTAAAGCAGGGTATTAGCGGTGTGTGTAGGTGTGTTTACCTGAAGCTTAGCTCACCTTTTGGCCATTAACACACACCTCACAATCGCGCCACACTGACTGCAGGGTGAAGGTGAAAGTAACTGAGCTGTTAAGTAAATAAAACTTTAAAGCTACATGAACTCATAGCTCCTTTTTGCTGTAATGAGTAATAAAAAAACATAAAGTGCATTTTTGATTATAAATTGTTTTTCCCCACAAAATTGACATTTAAATGACACTTTCAAGAAAAAAATTCATAATATTCAGAACATTCTTCATTTTCCACAACAGTGACAAAAATAATTTCCTCTCCTTATGTTTTACTCCTCTTATACCACAGCAATTTGCAACTGCACATTTATTTATTAAAACTTTTCATTTATAGTTAGTGTTGTGGAAGGTCTGAAACAAGCTGCTTTTCTGTCATACCTTATAGCAGCTATAAACAGTTGTTCTGTTACCAGCCACTCCTTTTTTCTCTCTTAAAGTTAATAAGCCAAAAACACTTTGTCATTCTTACCCAGAAACTGAAAAGTGCACACTCCTCTGGACAGAGGATGTTGGAAAACTTCCAGTAAAGTTCCACCTTTACCTCTGGCTGTTATAAATGGCTGACACTTGAGACTTGTCTCAATGTTTAATAAACAAAGAAAAACTTTCAGAAACTGTCAGAACTGCTATAGGAATATAAATGATAGAAATTCAATAATCAGATTCACAAATTCAACAGCACAACTGGTTTAATAGAAAAAATATTTTACTTTTTCTGTTATTTGTGATGTTGGAGGCTGTAACATCATGATATATTTTAGAATGTATAACCTGTTACACATGGATATTTCTGCATTAAATATGTTAATCTGTTAATTAGAGTGTTATATACATTTTATTTACATTTATTTCCTGCACAGATTAATGATTCTTTTTTAAATTTGGGTAAGCATAAATTAAAGTAGTTTATTTCACATCTGCAGCAGTTTCTCCTGCTAGTCGTTTGGATTGATGTGGGTACGGATAGGCCTGTTTAGCGCATATGTATGCGTGTGTGATGATTAATGAGGTATTTTTGGCAAGTTGGCAAAGCCGGCCAATGCCACGGCAGTTTTGTTTGAAAAGTGCTGGTGCTGGAGAAAGAGGGATTTGAGTGCCTGAGCACAGCATGATGTCAGCATGCACCACAACAAAAGCCAAATGTGTGCTGTTCGCAGCATTACGGGGCCCGAGCTGGGCTGAGCACAGCCATCTTTTCACTGAGACAAACATGTGTAGTGTGTCACATACACACATACACACATGCTTACACACCAATACACAGAGTCAGGGTTTTGCATCCCTAACTAACTCAACTATCTCTCTCTCTCTCTCGCTCTCACTCTCTCTCTCTCTCTCTCTCTCTCTCTCTCTATGTCTCTCTCTGAGAGGTATTTTATGCTTGTTAAGGAGAAATAAACATGAGACTGTTGACTTCAGGCTAATGATAGAAATATCAGACTTATAACATCTTAGGTACATCACATTGCACAGTTTTTATGTTCCCAGATCCATTAATCATCAACAAAACTGTACAGATTATCAATTATTTGTATTAAAAGAACTGAATCTACAGTTGACTGCAAAAGTTTGCCCACCCTTAGGAGAAAATTAAGACAACACAGACATATGTATCAATAGTATCATGTGTATCATGTAATGAATGTATATTAATCTCAGACAAAACAACAACATGGTGCATGTAAATAAACAGACAAAATCTAAATGATTGTAACCGTTATGCTGTGTTCATATTTTGTATTTGGTACATGGTAATGTTGTCCTGGATCAAACCAACCCAGGTCATATGATTTTTAAGTATATAATTTTAAAGTGTATGCTGAATATTAAAATTAAAAGTTAGAGTACTTGTTAGCCAATACCTGGCCCATCTTAGACAGCTAGCTACGTTTAAGAGAATAAATCAACACACAAATGTTAAAATTACACCCACCAAGAGGGAAAAGAAGTAATATTTGACTAACTATTGTGCAAATTAAATAGGAAATAATTAGCAAAATAACACATATTCAAGAAGCATGTTTATTTCCAAGTAAAACTGTAATTTTAAAGTTATATAATGCTAACATGCTGACTAAAAGAGTTTAGGAAAGAAATTGGTTGAATAGTTTAAAAAATGACAACAAGAATGAACAGACATATTGACACAAATATAAGTTTGAAAATGCATAATTACACAAAACTCTTAATTACAACTGCTTAACTATTGGCTACTGATACAAAGATCACGCTGACAGCATCCGCCCTCTTTTTTCTTCTTCTTTTTAGACACATGCAACTGAGTGCAAAAGTTTGCACACCCTTAGGACAAGGGACTCAGGTTATTAGTCCTTATCTCAGTGCAAAGCACCAACATGCATTTTATTAATTACAGGAAACTGGCTTTGGTTCAAATGCTAATTCCAGTGATTGAGGAAAAAATGGTGAGTAGCAAAGAGCAAACATGACTAATTTTGCTCTGAACTCTTGTGCGTGCCATTTATTAATTTCTCATATCCTCCGACACACATGCCATTTATTAATTTCTCATATCCTCAGACACACACCTTTGTTTGTTGCTGAGCTCTGACACACTCATGTTTTTACTTGCAATTCAGGATTATGGGCTGGATGAAGGTCCATAATGCTGTGCAGGAATAACTTATGTTTAATATGCTTGTCAGACTTGCTAAGAGATTTGCTTGCCTTTTCTAGAAATGAAGGGAAACTTTAAAATGAAATTTAAAGTCAAATCTGCAAGTGTTGTCTTTGCCTCATTGTATTCCAACAAATTTATTGAAGTAACAGGAAATTAAATTTAGGAATTTCACCCCCTTCGGTAGTAAAAGTGGATTGTGTGTTGTCATGCAATTAGGATTCATTGAAAATAAGAATCAAGAATTGCATTACTCAGATTAAATATAAAAATTATTTGTGTTGACAGTCGATTGCAAAAGTTTGTACACTCCAGCATTAATCATAGACATTTAGTGTTCTTTAGACAGTTCTTTATTACAACAAGTAACATTAATGGCCAAATTGTGTATGACAATATGCTAATATGTGAATTAAATAAAAATGATATTAGTTTTTAAAGTTTATACTCCCTTTTTGTAATATGATTTAAATGATTTCTTGGCCTTAATATTTACATCTGACCTCCTTTACATCCTCCCAAAAAGATCAGAATCCTCCTAGTTGTTCTTTCTTTTTTTTTTTTTTTGTACTCTTGTTACAGGATATATCCAGACTTAATGTGTCCTAATTTTAGCCATTGAAAATCAGAGATACGTTTTTATTTTACTACATTCTAAAAGTTTGCCCTAAAGTATATCATTTTCACCTAATTCTCTTCTAAACTTTAGTCTCCACCCTTAAACCTTAAGCCACTCCTTTATGTTGCATCTGCTACATAGAGGTACGAACATAGTACAAGCTGAAAGAGAAAGGTTTGAAACTTAAATTTAAGACACTGAACAATTCTACACAGCTGACTGAGGCTAAACTGGAGATTATAAGCTTCCCTTACACGTTAGCAAAACAAAAAATGTACATGCCTTGTCTTGATATAATGAGGATACTGAGGCACATAAAAAACATTAAGAATGACTGTGCTGCTTTTCTCTGTCTTACAAAAAAACCCAAAACACAAGAATCGAAAGCACAGAGATGTCCTAAACGGGGATCATTGTGAACAGCGTCAGAAAGTGGACAAGCCGTCTTTATGTATGACGGGAAGCGTTATGATGGAGAGAGATAAGGCCTGTGATTGTCACATACTGTAACACAGCAGTCACCATTCATTAGTGTGCAATAAACGAGCTCAGGAACGAGTGGCAGCTGGACGACGAAGCCTCACACAACGGTGCTCTTTCTCTCCGTCCAGCCCCGAAATTTTGTCAAAGGCCAAATCGCTCTGTGAAGTCCTCTGTGGCTCGACAAGCCTGAGCTGGGATTCCAATAGACGTTTGCTTTGGGGGAGCAAACAAGGGCTTCTCTTTGACTAAATAAAGAAAAATAGGCTCTTCAAGAAGCAGAAAAAAAATCAATACATGCTGCTGTAGCTCGTCTGGGATACATTAAGTAACCTGAAAAGATACCTTTTTTGCCTCAAAAAAGCACAAATATTTTTCTTGTTTTTCAGCAACACTTCTAAAATGTTCAAACAGAAAAAAATAACAATCATTAATGTGTTTCTTCCAGTATGTTAAAATGTCTATAGTGATTACAAGATGTATCTGTATACTAGACACTTCACAGAAATACACACACACACACACACACACACACACACACACAACATTGAAGATTTGCATGCGATATAGAGATGCTTATTAACATTTGTGGAAGGAGTCACCAGTGTCACTTTTTGTAGCAGTCAGAGGTAAAGCTGTAATAATTTTTTTATGCCTTCTGTCTAGCATTATGTTTTGCAGTAACACTATGCTATCTATCAACATAAAGTTCACAATATGGGCCAAAACAGATAATATTATTTATAAAGGGTCCCAACTGTAATAATAATAATAATAATAATAATAATAAAATAAAAGTCTCTGCATCTCTGGGCTCCTCCTCTTAAATTTGAGAATTCAGAGTATTTCACTCTAATAGATTATTTCTACTATAGGAGTGACACTACCAGTCTTAACAATGTAATAGTTGAAGATTGATAAGCTATGAAGTTACGAAACTGAAGAAGCAAATCTCATAGTGTAAGCAAGGATAATCAGCTACTTTTGTGTTGAAGGAAGCATAAAAATGTTCAAATGAATAATGTAACTTTCAGTGAACTGTTCCTGGATGCATGAATCTTCATTCACAATGGTAATGGTTTTAAAAGGAAAGAAAAATAAAAAAACCCACAAGAGCGCACAT
>JAOVVA010000004.1:11484893-11496573 GCA_028565275.1 Leiocassis micropogon | reverse complement strand
CAGGAGGCTTAGGGCACGAGGCAGGGTACACCCTGGACAGGGTGCCAATCCATCGCAGGGCACACACACATATACACTACAGGCAATTTGGGAACGCCAATCAGCCTAACATGCATATCTTTGGACTGTGGGAGGAAACCCACCAAGCACGGGGAGAACATGCAAACTCCATGCACACAGAGATGGGAATTGAACCTGGCCGGCAATCGAACCCGGACCCTGAAGGTGCAAGGCGACAGTGCTAACCACTACACCACCGTGCTGCCCATACCATATCAATGATTTTTAAAATCAGTTTATGCAGCACAGTCACTGGTAAAGTCCTTGTGAATGAGCTTTTATTGTAGAAATGGTAATGTAATAGAAAATGTGCATTAATATAAACCTTAATTTGTCCATTAAAAAAAAACATAAACACATTCTGACCTCATTTATAAAGAGGATGTTACAACACTGTTATTAGAGCAGCTATTAACATGGTAATGCAGGTTGATTAGTAAATGTTATGTAAACATTTGTGTGTGCATGTGTGTGTGTGTATGTGTGTGTGTCTGGGGGGCCGGTCGTTTGTGTGCTCTAAAGGCCATTGGTAAGACTGATTAAACACATTTGCTGTCCATTTTGTCAGAAAAGTGTTTACTATGTGAAACTCTGACCACCTATCACAGACATGCATCACTGAACCCTCACCCTCCTACACACCAGATCACTGACAAGCACACACACACACACACACACACACACATACATTCATTTGCAATTCATTAAAGATGCACATATATTTAAAATTCTATAAATTGTATTTTTTTAATTATTAGTAACATATTTATTTAGCTTTATGCCATTTCATGTCTTCCACCCACTTGTATAAAATAAGCCCTTGAAATATTGTCTTTGTTATGGATAAAATTATTTATGTGGAGTTATAATGATGGATGTGACAATTGAAGTGATCAAACTCTGTGAAATCTTAAAAAATTTTAAGAAGGTACTCAGATGATGATCTGTCGTTTTACTTCTATAGATTAACTACTGTATATAATTAGATGTTATTCATGTAATTATTTATAATTTTGCCATTTATACAATTATATATTCAAAATAGAGGATAAGTTGGTATACAATTATGTAATAACAGAGATTATAATGTCATTATCCATCAGTTTACACCCATTTCTGGCTTTATAGTTTGATGACTGATGGGGTTCAACAGTTTACTTAGTCAGAACCATGAGGCCTGAGCTCCTGTTTTTCTGGTTGTCTGGTGTTTGGAGAAGAGTTACTCTTCCTGAGATGCTTTTAATGGCTTAATGATGTGAATCAAAATTTATCACAGATTTATATACATTATATTTAACAATTAAATATTCTTAACATCAAAAAGAAATTAGTAAAGAGTCTTAAATAAGCAAAAGCTTATTTCTATAGCACAAATTTAAACACGGCTAATTACTTTGAGTTGGTGTGTCTATGAATGGGACATAGGGGTGTTTCTTTTAGTGAGACAGAGAGGTGTATCTTTGAGTTTGACAGGGGTGTGTGTCTTTAGGTGTGACAGGGGGTTTTGTCCGAATTGGATAGGGGTTGTGTCTTTAAGTGTCAAGGAGGTCATGTTAGCTTATAATACACTGCCTAAAGTTACCAAATCAACTCATAATCACTAACAAACATACAGTGCTTTTACTTACAGAAAACAGCAGTGTCTTCACAATGCAGTGTATACTCAAACAAGCTATCTGAAGTCTCAGTGGCTGTACAGGGCCATCCAGGGAAGGGGCGCAGATCCACCTGGCATAGTTACTGTAAGTGCAGGTAGAGGCCTCGTAGTGGCAGAGTGATGAGCCGAGCAGGTGAGGAGCATGGCATGGAGCAGGAGGCGCTTTAGGGGCAGAGGTAGCAGGGCGCGGGTAAGGGCGCGTAGCAGAAAACTTCCCTTTTGGCAAAGTCTTTCCTGAACTTGCTCACTGGTCTGGAATTCTACAGTCTTTTTAAAGGCCATACACGACAGTGAAATGGTGAGCCATAATCAGCACCTAGGCCAGGTGAGGAAGGGTGTCCCGCCCCTTTTCAACACACCCAGAAGCCGCTTAATGTGCCAAATGCTCTAGGTGCCCTTGTTTGTAGGGTTGGAGTACAGAGTTGTCTGATGTATGTAGGCAGTGGCTTTTAGTTCACTGTCACACAGCATGGACAATTTTAATATGAACATATTATCATATTTAACCTCATTGTCGAATATAGTTCAAACACATACTAACATTTCCAGCTATTTCTGTGTCCGTGACCACTGAGAAAATGTCCAGGAGACATATTGGGGGCTGTTTGGTTAATGCTTCAATTAAAACACTTAAAGCAAACACGTAAACCTATAACTTTCAGAAACAGGAGCAAACAACAATGGCAAGTTTTTAATTTAACAAATAATAAAAATATGCTTATTTACTGTTTATAATTATATTAAATGTTGTGGAAGAGCAAAAAATATCACTCTTGGTTACATCATAGGAGCTATAAACAGTTGTTCCCTGAGTAGCCTCTTTCACTCTCTCTCTCTCTCGAAGTTAATAATGAGAAAAAAACTTGCCACAAATCAGCATAAAAGCCTCTCATGTAATTACAGCTGTACCTCTGATGTAAGTCCATCACAGATCACCATGTGCAAACATATTCACACGCTTTTAAAAGATGCAAGAGAACCAGACTAACCAGAGGAACCCACACAGTCTCAGGTAGGATATACAAAATTCCACACAGGCAGTAACCTGAGCTTAGGCTTAAACCAGGAACCCTGGAGCGGTGAGTTTTCCTTTTAATTATATTTCCTAATTTTGTTATTCTCCCTCTGTTTTTTTTTTTTTTCATCACAGGTTTTAGAAACCTGGTCACAAAATTTGGAATACACACACACACACACACACACACACACACACACACATTGCTACTGGCAAAAACAATTACGTTTTCATTTTTAGTTCCAAATTGTGCTGCATGTTATCCCGGATTAACACAACCTGTTATTAAGACGAGCTGACCGAGTGGTCACAAAAAGTAAACACTGCTAAAAACAAACAATTCATTTGGCACAGAGGTGTAATGGGATAAATTCCCACTAGAGTTGGAGTCCATTGTTTGGCTGGAATTAAGTGTGTCAGGTCATGTGTCACTGACTCTTGTGCCATTCACCAACACACTTGCATTAGACGCTGCACGACAAGAGGTCAAACATAGTAACAAGGTGACTGAACCACATGACATCTCGCCTTCTCTCTCTCACAAACTGACACTCTTCAGTTTAAATCTATTTACCAAACAAAAGAAGGAAAAGGAATATGTGTGTTACATGCTCTGTTCGCTGCTAAATTAATAATGAACCTGGTGAAGGCAGTGAATCACGCTAATGTTCTGAAGGACTGCACTTTGACACCTGAGACTCTGAGGTTAATAAAATGAGAGCTGCTGGGTTTTAATGTGTGTCAGCTTCTTCATCCCATCAGTGCTGCTTTGCCTTATCTGTACCTGTGGTAGACACTATGTGGTCATAGTAAACACTGATCCACATCTAGCATCATAGTAAACTATAAATCCCAAACTAGCATCATAGTAAACACTAATCATCAAACTAGCATTATAGTAGACCCTAAACCAGAAGCTCACGTTATAGTAAACTCTAATCATCAAACTAGCATTATAATAAACCTTATTCCTTAACCTAGCATTAACATAAACACAAATACATAAACTAGCATTATAATAAGCACTAGCCAACAAACTAACGTTATAATAAACTTAAACTATCATAAAAAAACAGACATTTCCAAACTAGCATTTATAAATTCACAATCCCACAAATTAGCATTTAAGTTACCACAAACCCATAAACTAGCATTATACTAAACATTAATCAACAAACCAGCCTTTAAATAAAAATAAATCCATAAAGTGCAATAATAAACAGCTATCAGCAAACTAACATTTAAGTTAACACAAATCCGTAAACTAGTGTTTTATTAAACACAAATCCACAAATTAGCAATATAGTACACACTAATCCACAAACTCGCATTTAAGTAAGCATAAATGCATAGATTAGTGTTTTAGTAAACACAAAGTCACAAACTCACAAAAATTAATGTTATAGAAAAATGAAATATCTCACAGATAAGCAATTTAGTAAACACTAATGCAGTGAACAGTTCCATACATGTTTACACTAATCAACAAACTGGTACTATAGTAAAAAGACTAACTCACTGATTAGCATAATAATAAACACTAATATACAAACTAGTGTTATAGTAAATATAATCCACTAACTAGTATAATAGTCAATAGACTCACAGATATGCATTGTAGTAAAGAAAATCCCACACAGTTTTATTACAGTAACCAGTAATCAATAAACTGGTACTATAGTAAACATACTACTCACTGATAAGCATTACAGTAGACAATAATCTGCAAAAGCTAGCATTATTGACCTTTTGCACCTCATGTCATAACGTCTGTCCGCCATGGTCCTGCGCACTTGGAGAGATAAAAAGGGATGTTACTTGTTGGCCAGTGCCCAAACTCACATACAAAACCAGTCACAGTAGCACTTTCAGCAAGAAAACACATCTTATATCTTGTGTTATGCCATCTTCAACAACACTTTGTCTCCTTATTAATTGCTTCTAAGTCATGCTGAATTGCCTCTGAACCATCCCTGTTGTGTTTAGCAGCTACCTAACTTCTGACATAAGGGCACTACCTAGATTATGGAACACAGGATATAACACCCTACATAGTGTACAGTATATACTCTTTTTTATAGATTCATTGAGAGAGGACATGAAGTTAGTAGGTTTGAGAGAAGAGGATACAGAGGATAGGGTTAGATGGAGGCAGATGATTCGCTGTGGAGACTCCTGAAAGGGCATAGCCGAAAGACAAAGAAGAATATAGTGTATGTACTTTATATCTCTTTTATTTTTCAGCCCAGAAATAGACCTCATAAGTAATTGCCAAAGAAAATACAGTACATAGTAGCCTAATGTCAGTTAACAATGCATCTGCCATCCTATGTTGTGACTGACATCATGGCAGTCATGGTTCTGCAATAGATTAACATTATACATCAATCCAGAACTTTCATTACAGTAAATATTAATTAACATACTAGCACTACAGAAAACAATAACCAATAGGTAAAATTCAATTGAATAAACTGATGAAAAGGAAAACATATTAAATCAAATAAACAAATTTTAAAACTAGCATTATAGTGAATCTAACCATCATATTGCATTAAACTGAAAAAACTGTATTATAATTCCATTTCTGGCATGTGAATTAAGATTTTTGTAAATCAGCTACAAATGTAGACACATAATGTGACTGAATATTGAAAAATAAAATGGCTAGAGTCCCGAACCATTAAGTTTCATATGCTGATTGATATGCTTGTACATTTCCCTCTTCTTGTATGCAGTTTTGGCTACGCTCAAAGTTGTTGCCATAATTTAGCGAGCGGCGCTCAGGGACTGAGAGCCTCTGGCACATGGAGTGTTAATTACAGAGCAGCCGATCGACAGATGCACGGCGTGTGTGTTGTAAAAACATCTGATACTTTTGCTTAAGGCCACAGATACTGTGAAATGGAGAGAGCGACAGAGAAAGAGGGAGAGAGAGGGAGAAAGAGAAAACACATTATACAATCTGGTGACTGTGCATTCACCTCTCGTTTACATACAGCTGCAAAATGTTTGTCTGTGCTTTTTATCTTGAACGCTGAATGCACGCATGTGACAAATTATTAATGTTTCACGATGTATTAAAGTAACAACAGCTGGACAATGGTGAGAGTATTTTACAAGCCACAGAGGCATGAAAATAGAGAAAGAGATAGACAGAGCAGGCGTACCAGCTCATTTCAGGGGAAAGTAACTAATTCCTGCTTAAAAACTGACCAGTAATCACTGATGATGTCATTGAGTAATTTGCGTATTCATTGACTCATCATGATCATTTACAGATCAAAATGTTTTGCACGAAGTAGAAACCATTTTTTTTTAATGATATGTTGAAGACATAGAAAATAGGATTAGAAAATAGTGTAATACATTTATCCATTATCGTTTATTTATTTTAGGAAAACTTTCTTTTGTTACATACATATTTAAAAAGGTCTATAATCTTTTAAAAAATGTAAAAAGTGAGGCAAGGTAGTGAGAAGCTGTAAATCAAAACAAATGAAATGGATGGAATAACAAATTTTTGTTTGTGTAAAGGACAGCACAGTCTTGAAATTCTGCTCAAAAGGTCACTAGGTTTTTCACTAGGGGGTCTAAAACTTCACCAAATCTACTGTAGCAACAGTCAATAAATTGGCAACGGAGAGAGAGGGAGAGAGAGAGATGTATATATGTATGCATGCATGGGTCTGTGTCTCCGTTAATTGATTGGACGATGGGTGGGTGGGACAGAGTGTGTGTATACCCTCGAGCTCCGAGAGCCGAATTAAAACTTCAATCCCACTGCATAGGACTCAATTTCATCCCTGAGACGACATTATACAAATGAGGGGGGAACGGGAATCTCCATCACAGAGGGAGCAGAAGTGTGCACTCTTTTCCTCCTGTCATGGAGCCGGGTTGGGAACCGGCTCTAGTGGGTGTGTATATTTCTTTCAGATAATATGATGTTTGAAAAAGCAAACAATGTTACGATTATATAATTTAGATCTATTTTGATGCAATACACCTCGCTCACTGGGGTTGACAGAATCCATACAGAATCAAAGGCAAAGACAAATCCCACATCTTCCTTTTTAGGATGGACAGTTAGAGAAGCACCATCTCTTTTAATGAATGTTACAGAAATAAGACTTACAGATTCCATGCCTCTTTCAGTGGGACTGACAGGTACAAAAAAAAAAAACACTCCTCCTGCACAGTGTAGGACAGGGTCAGAAGCCACATCTTCTTCTTTATTGAGACTAACAAGATCAAATGTGACCTTTGCTAAGATTGACATCTTTTTATTAGGACAGACAGATACAGAGAAAACACGCCACCTTATCTGGGATTAATTGACAGAATCCATGCCTCCTTCCCTGGACTAATTTTTGAGATGATATAATTTGGAAATGCAAATACACTCAAGTAACAAAATGAACACTGTTAAGAGTCTAAACAATCGATACCCCACAGCCCTGCTGATTTCTGGATGGTGATTCATCAGAAAGTGTAGATACATTTTCTAGAACAGCAGCTCTGAGAGTAGTACAGTTAAAGATCCGGGACCAGTGCTCCATATAAAGAGGTTTAAAAAAAATAATTCTGTAATTAAATGTTTATTTATGGAAGGAATCTCCAGTGTAAAAAGGCTTATGAGAAAACTACAGTTTATAGTTTATAACATAAGCATTAACATTAAATGTAGCCAAAGTGAAGATAATATAGTCAGATATTTCTACTTTTAATGTGATATTAGAAAGCAGAGAAATTCAAGTAAAGAATAAAAGGTTTTAGGTGAAAGAAAAGAAGGAAGATTGAAGTTTGTTGCAAAAGTGTGCACACTATTGTAATGGGTGCTCAGAATTAACATATCATACTGAAATTTATAGATCAGTGAAGAAGTAATTTTATTCCCCCAAAGCATTAGCTATAAAATGAAACACTGTGAAGGCCAGAATCAATAAATGGAGAAAATAGGGCACTGTAGTGACATTACAAAGAACAGGATGTCCCTCCAAAAAAAGGAAAAGGACAAGAAAACATATCAGGAAAGCTGCCAAGTAAAAATTGTATCTGGCAAGTACTAGACACTCCCTGCATGTGACAACATTCTCTCAAATCTCTGGGATACAGGGTAGGGTGGCTATACAGAAGAACTTTCTCATTTAAAATTACCCCAAACCATGTGGAAAATGTGTTATGGTCTAATGAGACCAAGGTACAACAATTTGGGCATAGTCCTTAAAGATGTTTGGTATAAAATGAAGAACACGATCCCCACTGTGGAAACGTGGTGGTGGCAGCATCATACTATTGTCCTCTTTCAGTTGGGATAGGTGATCTACTCAAGATAAAGTGAATCACAGATAGCTTTAAATAATATTTTCACAGGCCCTGAATAGACTACTGAAAATGAAGACATTTACCTTCCAGCATGACAAAGACTTCAATGAAACACAAATCAACACATGAATGGCTTCAGAATAAGATCAACATTTTGGAATGTTGACTCAAGGGCAGTCCAAGTTTGAGCATGGAGTTTGCATGTTTTCCCCATGCTTAGTGGGTTTCTTCTGGGTGCTCTGGTTTCCTCCCACAGTCCAAAAACATGCAGAGTAAACAAATTTCTATCTGGGGGTGTACCCTGCCTAGTGCCCTGAGCCCCTGGGATAGACTCCAGGCCTCCTGCGGCCCTATACAGGATAAGCAGTGTATGGCTCAGAATGAGTGAGTGTTTTAAACTCAGCTCTAAATCCTATCGAAAAATCTATGGAATGACTCCAAGTTGGAAAATATCTGACATGATGTATCTTGATTTCATTTTTTGCATCACAAAATGCTGTAATTTTCACACTTGCCTGTATAAATTTTTTATTTCCACTGATAAATTATATTATGTGTGTTTTTTTATGAATAAATATTTAGATTTTTTGAACAATTGCTTGAGAGAAAATGCTAATGAAACACTTCAGCACCATTAAAACCCATTACAAGACTGATCCATAACTTACTTGTGAATTTAGAAATAAGGGTACCATTTCACCCTGTGTTACGGCCGAGTCGCTACACGCAGCTGCACACGTTTCCTTTCACAGTGGCCATGACTGGCAGCATTCTTCTGTTTAGAGCACTGAAACACAAACTCACTGTGTCCCCAAACTCCACTGAGGGGATGAGGACAGACACTGTTCACTTTTGGGTTTTACAGCATCAGTAGAAGATGGAGGAGCATATCACAGATTCATTTCAGGAAACAACAAACACACTCAGTTTTATCATGCATAAATATTGCTTAGTTGTTTGAGCAGAGTAAATGGAGTTTGGATTGAGATATTGCACAGGTTTGACCCTGTGTACAAATATGTTACAGGTCATCTCTAGTAAAGTTGACATTTAAACACAAGAAAAACATGTAAAAAGACATAGTATGAATGCATTACAACAGACACAGCTTTTTTGCATCATTATCTAGTGGCTAGGAGAAATTTACACTCACTTGCTAACTGACTGACTGAGTCCCATTGTTGAAATGCACATGCATAAGAAGTCTAGCTTGCCAAATTTGATTCTAGCTATCCATAGGTCACAATACCAAGGATATACCAGATAATATACAAACATCTGCTTCATTTGCAAAATAATTTTGAGATTGTTAGCTCACCTCCACATCATTGTAGGATAGGAAGTTAATATTTATAATTAATAGTCAATAAATTGTTTAGTTTCATGAAGGTGTGTGTCCTTGCTCATTAAAGTAATAACATATTAAATAAAGAGGTACAAATATGTACTAATCGATTTTTCACATAAATAAATTGTAATGGGTTATTTATTGTGTATTTTCAGGTCTCATGTCATAAATGTGCTCTTGTGTCATAAATGTCTTTTATGGTGCTGGAAAAAAAGCTTTATATGATGATACCAGGTTATAGCATGCTCTATTTTAGATTTTGCTCTTGCTCATGACCTGCCAAAAACACATCATCGCATACCTACATTTAGCGCTAAATGACGGGTAAATGTCAGGTTAAAAGGAGAGCCTAAATGTGATTAGGGTTTTGAAGAAATGTTTTTGTGCCAGAAAGTTGATAAGGGTTTTGTTGTCATTGTGCCCGGAGGCTCTGCAGTTTCACTAACACGTCACAGGAAACTCAGTCGTCCAATGATGATATCTGGAGCTTGTAGTGCTGTTTGCCTTCTGGCGCGCCACACAAACAGCGTGAATGGAGAACAAGCAATCTGAGCTGGGCCCAAAACAGAGTGACTGAATGAACCACCCAGAAACATTACAGCCATGAAACCCAGCTTTGTTTTATTGTACAGGTGAAAATAAAGTGAAGACATGATATTAAGAGCCAGATGAGGAAAGCGTAACCTAAAGCTGGATGGCAAAACAAGCAACATGTTTGTATGACTGACACATATCTATATTTTTAAAGTTAATTAATTAATTAATTTATTTATTTATTTTATTTCATTTCATTTCATTCAGTATCCATACCTGGCTGATGCTGTTAACTAGCATTGCACATGTCTCACTTTAACATGATTGTTTCTGCGTGGCGTTTACTTTTGGGTAAGGATACTGTACATGAGTAATAATTTTAATTGGTCATTTGCTACAAAGCAAAAACTTTTATATTTGTCAGTGGTAGAAATTAAGGAACAAAGCAGCATTCATTTTACATGCTTATAGTTACATTTTACAAGCTGCAATTATAATCTGTGAAATGAGTTTCTGTGACCAGTTATAAACAGTCCCCCCTCAGTGGTATCCTTTTTTTCTCTCTCTCTTGTAGTTACTAAGACAACTAAACAACTTGTCATGTTACAAAAAAGCCTCTTAAATGCATAGCGTCCTCTGTCCTGGGAATGTCAGAAGTTACAACTTTATCTCTGACTAATACAAAGTATTGGCACTGGAGACTTGTTTCATAAATGTTAAATAAACACATTTCTCCTTACAGAAAATTGGACATTTAAATGTTTTTATGAAGAGAATTTGCTATAAAAGTCTATAAGTGCTAAAGCATTACATAGATTAATGAAGTGATAATAATGTAAAGGGTTTATGTGCAAAATATGTAATTTATAGAAATATAATATAGATCTTCTCAATGTGATTCTTTCTATAATTTCAATACACAAAAAATATATAGAGATGGTAAAGTCAGTTATGGAGTAAATCAACTAATCTTCTTCATCAATTAATCATCTTCATCTTCCATACCTTATCCTGTGTCTAGGGTCACAGCGGCCTGGGGTCTATCCCAGGAAAATTAGGGCACAAGGCAGGGTACACCCTGAACAGGGTGCCACTCTATTACAGGACACCCACACACATACACTACAGACAAGTTGGGAATGACAATTAACCTAACTTGCATGTCTTTGGATTGTGGGAAGAAACCCACCAAGCATGTGGAAAACCTGCAAACTCCATGCACACAGAGGGAGGAGGAGGAGACATGCACAAGTGGAGGGGTGGAGAGACAGACAAGTGGAGGGTAGGAGAGACAGATGAGTACAGAGGACAAATGAGACGGAGGGCAAAAGGGGAAGTTGGATCTCTTACCCTCCCTCCATAACCGTAGCTCCAGGCTTCACCAACCTGCCTCTCTCTGTCTGTCTGTCTGTCTCTCTCTCTCCTTCTGTCTGTCTAGCCCACCTGGATGTCGGTGTTTACTGTGTTTTGGAAAGCTCCATGTCCCTTGTGCCTGTTCTTACCTGTCCGAGACAAACATTCGACCACAGCAGTTAGAGCAGGAGCTTTGGAGCAGCGCACACGCATGCACGCACACACACACAGACACAGGCACACGCGCACGCATACACACACGCACACACACACGCACGCACACACACATACACACACACACATACACACGCGCACACACGCACACACACACACACACACACACACACACACACACACACACACACACACACACACACACACACAC
>JAOVVA010000004.1:11430746-11448822 GCA_028565275.1 Leiocassis micropogon | reverse complement strand
CTATCTATCTATCTATCTATCTATCTATCTATCTATCTATCTATCTATCTATCTATCTATCTATCTATCAATCAATCTATCTATCTATCTATCTATCTATCTATCTATTTTATTACATTTATTACAGTTTTTCAGGACATAGCTAGACAGACAGACAAACAGACAGACAGGCAGATATGAAATGTACACATTTATTACAGTTTTTCAGAACATAAATAGACAGACAGACAAACAGACAGACAGCCAGATAGACAAACATCTATCTACCTATCTACACAAGTACCATAAATATGAAGTCTGTTAGAGAAACAACTTCATGATGAACGGTTGAACTTTTAAATTAAAAGACAAAAGAAAAAAAAAATGAAAACAGGATGTGTGTCAGTTAGATATAGCATATTTGTAGAGAAAGGACTAGATGTGCAATGATGCCTGTAAGACATAAATCTCCACTTCCTGTTGTAAATGTATAATAATGTGACACACAGCGTGATTGGTCTGCCAGGCGTTAGTTTCTGCTCACAGTAATCCTCCGTCATGGCTCAAAGACAATGCACTCTCTTTACTTCAGTCGGTCTTCAGATAATTACAGTAGCGTGAGCAACACCAGCCGCTTTGTTTACCATGCACTCGTCTGGGTCCGAGAAGAATACACTACTCTCATTTACAAATGCAAAAACAGCTGATTGTGCTGCAAAACCGTCCGAGGATAATCGCCTCGATTCTACACCAAGCCCAACAGGGTCCAGGGCTTAAAGGCCAGACAACGCTGAGACAGAGACAGAGATGAGAAACAAGATGAGGACATGACCTCATGTAGCCTAGAAAAATCTATTAATTATAAATATAATACTATATGTATTAAACCCCTTAAAATGACAGAATATTAACCAAAAAATTGGAAATCCTAACAGATATTGGAGAGTAGAAAATGTACAACATAAGCAGGCTTCTATGAAACATATCTATCTATCTATCTATCTATCTATCTATCTATCTATCTATCTATCTATCTATCTATCTGTCTGTCTGTAAATAAAAGGACACAGACAGATGCAATTTGGAATGACTTGGAAACAATATTAAGGAGTTAAAGTGTTTTTTTTTTGAAGATGACATAATGTTATCAGGATGTTTTCTCGCCGAAAATACTTCTGTGACTAGTTTAAAATGTGTTTTTGGTAAGCAGCTGCTCTCTCCTCTGTATGGCGGACCATACAGATTTATTTTCACCTATGCTGCAACTGACAGTTAGTGTAGTTACTGTATAAATAACATCTGGGATGTGGGATGATACATATAATCAGACAAACAACACTATATAACTTGTGCATTAAAAAAAAATATGCCAAAAAGGAAAAAAACATGTGGGTAATACTAAGTAACCCCCACAATTAAATAGTTTGTAGATCCATTTAGCAGGAATAACTTAAAGGAATTGTTTCCTTAATGACTTCATCAGTCTCTCACATAGTTGTGGAGGAATATTGTCCTATTCTTCTTTACAACATTGTTTCAGTTCATTGAGGTTTTTTTCTGCATTATTATGTACAGCTCTCTTTAGGTCTCACCACAGCATTTCAGTTGGGTCGAAGTCTGAACTTTGACCAGGCCATTCCAAAACCTTAATTCTGATGTAGAGTTACTGGTGTGTTTCAGATCCTTGTCCTATTGCATGACCAAGTTTTCCCCAAGCTTTACCTGTTGGATATTTGCTTTTCACATATTCACATGGTATACAGTTCATGGTCAACTCATGTGGCTCTGGCTGCCCAAATCATCAGCCCTCCCTCATTGTTCTTGACAATGGTATGAGGAGTTCTGCAGGACATTGTATCAGAAGTTTTGTGGTTTGTGCAGATAATAATAATAATAATAATAATCTCAATAATGCTTCTGTGTTCTTTTAATTCAAAAGTGGCTTTCCCCTGGCAACCCTTCCAAACAAACTGTACTTATTCAGTCTTCTTATGATTTTGCAGTCATGGAGTTTAATATTGAACATGCTCAATGAGGCCTGTAGGGTTTGAGATGTTCCACTGCATGGCCTGACCTTGAGGTGAATGTGGGACGTCTACTCCCTCTCAGGAGTGTTAACACATCTGAATGATCCAGTCCAGCAAACTGCCAAAACCTCCGCTTTTAAAGAGGTCTGCACACCTGCTGATGATCAATTAAATAAGGGCTGAATATTGCATAAGATATTTAAGAGCAGCAACTTACCCTCTAAAATCCTGGAGATGCAGTAAGATGGTACGTAGTATTGGCCACATGTTTTTCGTTTTCAGTTTTGTTAAATACATAACTGCATGGTTAAAAAATGTACATGTTGTGTGTTTCATTTGAGGTTGAAAATACCAAGACCCACTGTAATCAGATGGTTGTTTTGATGGTTTTATACACAAACATATACAGTATATGTTATATATGTTAATATATTGTATATATTATATATGAGGGAATATATATATATATATATATATATATATATATTATGTATATATATATATTATACATATATGTATGTATACTTTTATATATATAAAATTGTTTATTTATTCATTCATTCGTTTATTTATTTTTGTCAAAATAGTCACCTGACTAGAAATCCTTCAGAAAGCTTAAAACACTTAGCTATCTAAAGAACCACTGAGGGACCCTTTTTAACTGATTTTTTTTTTTTTTTTTTACTTGTGTTTAAAAAAACAAAAACATTTGTGTACTACAATTTTTCACCTTTAAAATGTTTACCACACGGCCAACAGAAATGTTTTCAGAATGTTCTTTATGAACATTCTCTTGTGGTTCGTTACTCCAGTGTCCTTTGCAGAGCATTCACCTTAGGTCGGTGCTGTGTTAATGTGATTTTATGGCCCTGTGCAGCTCCAGAGTGGCATATGTTGGCCTTTGAGAGGGCAACAGTATCCCGTCTTTGGAAAAACAAATTGTACGGGGTGAGTCTCTGGCTTCTGCACACTTGGCGTCTTGAAAACAAAAGCCATTTTAGTGTCTTTGACTCCTTCTAAAGAAAATTTATTTCCAGCGGGCCACCTGGGCACACAAACACCTCGCCAGCGGGCGTGAAACTTTCCAGACAGGTCAGCTATACACTAATGTCATGTGCATGCAGCTGACTCTTTTAGGGGCCCGGACGCTTTTGGTGTGAGCCTGGCACACTTTTCTGGCAAGCTTGGCACTGCCATCTGCTACGTAAACGAGCATGATAAACGAGATGTGGGTGGTGACTGGCACTGGGTCTCTTTCTTTCTTTTTTTTCTTTAAACTTCTTATTCCTCATCAGTGCATGCCGTAAATCGTAAATCTCATTGTACCCCCTCTTTTCATTTAGTGGTCACAGCATAAAACCATCACTATGTGAAAGTCGCGGGAGGCCGCTGAAAATAAAAGTGAATTAAAAGGAGGAAGTAATCAACACATTGTTTGGATTACAGCTTTGTAAAATGTATACATTTATGAAAAAAATCTGATTTATAATTATCTTGTGAAAACATTGAAAATGTTGAACATTTCAGTTGGACAAGATTACAAAGCAATGCGGATACTCAGAGGAATGCTCTTATAGTAAAATAATGTCAGATGAATCAGAGGAAGATTTATCACAGTGAGGTTGATTATTTTCTTATTCTCTATGTGTCTCTCTCTCGAAGGTAGTAAGTGACCAACAACTATAACAACAACAACTACAACAACAAGCAAAAATGCACTTCTGTCCTCAAGATGTCAAAAAACGTAACCTTCCATAAATGTCAAATAAAAATCTAAAAACCTCAATATATTAACACAATTTAAATCAGTGGATTAAATCTGTGGACTGTCAGCCATAGAAGTCCATATGAACGAGTTGTTACACTAGAAACAATATTGTATTACAAGTGCATTAATATTAATGTGCAACGGCACTACTGTCAGAGCTGCTATTATAGAAAATTAATCTCTACGTTCAATCAGAATCCAGAATTTATCAAGTCTCTGGTATAAGACATGATAGAGAAATTGACTTGATTTAACAAATTGCAATTATTTAAAAGGAGAAAGTGAGTTTGTTTTCTTTCTTTACCAAGAAATTGTGTTGTTTGTTTTGAAATCTTAAATAAATAGATGAATAGGTGTGTGTGTGTGTGTGTGTGTGTGTGTGTGTGTGTGTGTGTGTGTGTGTGTGTGTGTGTGTGTGTGTGTGTGTGAATAAAAAAGCTGTGCTGAGTCTCCCAGCTGTCCCCATGTTTAAAAGAACAGCAGGCCTCGACTCCTGAGCAATAACCCTCAGATCATAAATCACTCACAGTGAACAAAACTAACTGCTGCTGATGTCACCCAGCTGAGATGACCAATCACATCCCACTTTACAACCACAGAAATGGTCAAAGCCAGCTCAACACACAAGCCTTGTTATTCTATATTGAATTTTAAAAACAAAATCTGGTGATCTGAACAAGTTTCTTCTTTTAAGGGATTGTTTATTTAACATTTTTGGGGAGGGAGTCTCCAGTGTCAGTGCTTGTAACAGTCAGATGTATACTGTAGCTGTAACTTCCGGAAAGAAGATTTCATTATTTGTGGTTTCTTGGTAATATAAAAAGTTTTATTATTTGGTCTCAACTTCAGGAGAGATAAAAAAAATGGTGTATTACTTACTTATAATGTAATTCAAAACGAGTCTGATAAGACAGAAAAGAGAGTAGCACATCAAGAAGAGCTGAAGTTTTTTCTGAACACAAGGTGATTATTATTTAACCCCTACTTTATGAAAGTCTTAAATCCCTAATTTATCTGCTAACTGCAAAATAAACAAAAAAAAACAGCTTGAACAAAAAACAAGAAAGACAGCACCTTTTATTAGTTGATAAGAATGATGGAATATTGGGGAAATGTAGATATAATGAGAAGCAGGACAAGCTCAGTTTTAAAATCAGGTGTGTTCGTGTGAACATGAGCCACAGTAGGGTGATGATTTTATATCAGGGGCCTTAAATTCACTTCAAGGTGGGCAAAACGAAAACGAATGTAGCCAGATTCCTCAGCATCCTCAGCGAAGGAAGCTGAGAAATCCTCTTTACTGTCAGTGCTTTAAGTCGAGGTGGCTTGTAACGGATTGTCTTAATCTTTCCTTTCTATAAAGAAAAGAGTAAACCAGGCAGAATATCACTATATCAGTCCCAAAACCAATTGGTTACAAGGATTTTATTTCTTTTACAAAGTAGTTGCTACCAACTTTGTGGAGGAAAATATATTTTTTTAAAATTTCAAAATGCTCAACGTGCTGACACTGAAATGCACTCGTACACGCCAGGTAATTTAATGTGTGATTAATCCCCGTGTTATAGGGGAGGAGGGTGATGTCATTTTGTACGGCCTATCCAAAGGTCAGATAATGGTTCTGCTGTGCTCAGGAAATTCATGCTGACTGGTATGTAAATGAGAACGTTTGAGGCCTAAAGTTCAGTGAGTTGCCTCAGATTAGGTATTTAAAATGGTTCTGCTATCTGAGTAGCTTAGGATTGCACTCGAAAAACTCATTACGCTGATCAACTTAGAGACAAGCGTTAAGTCATTTTGCTTAGCACTTAAAAATCCCAACATGCACAATTCACGTCTCTCGTTCTTTTGCTGCCTCACAAGAGTTTACATGAATAAAGCTATGGTTACGTTCACACTCTGTATTAACCTGTCTTTGGTGATTGAATCACGTGGATAGCGTTAAACACAAGTTTGAACAGGGTTGATTGCCTCATGTAATCAGATCACTCTTATACGTTGAACTTTTATTTTCCTAGAATGTGTGCAACACAGAGTTGCAATGTCAACATCAAGCAACACTTGAAGTGAGCTTTTTTTTTTTTACGCATATGCAAATTAAGTATCATCTACCAGTCTTATGATGCATTGGGTCTGAAGTTTCTTTGGTTTCTCATTCATAACTTTAGTTTTATCCTGTGTTAAATAATTTCCATTTCCCTTTTTCCACACAAAAAGGAAACAACTGTGGTTTTATCTTATTCCGTCTTATATAACAAACACTGGACTGATTAATAGAACTACTTAATTTGAATTTTTGTAAGGTACTCCATTGTACATTATATTCAGATTCAACTGGATTGCCAGACTAACTACTTACAAATTATGATTTAGCAGTGGGAGACACAGCTACCAGTTTTTGGCTATCCACTTAAGATTGAATCATGTGAGAGACAATATCAAAGCCGAAGAAGAGCCTATTATGGCTAAAAACAATAAGTTCTGATTTACCGCCTACAGAATCCAGATGAGGACAGGATGCTTCGTACATCAGAACTTGGGCTGGTTTTTGATCTGGTTTCTTAAATATGCATTATATTTACACACACACCAGATGTTCTTATCCAAAACAACTTAAAAAAACAGGCAAAAACTTGAGTCATGACGAAGACTTCACAAAATCACCAAGATTTCCAGTGACTTAAATGGAATTAACAAATAATTGTTAAATAGATACAAATACAGGTACAAATAGAAGACATGCCATTATGCATTTATATACACTACTAGATTCATCCTTTGCTGTGACAACAATTAAACTTTACGGATATACCTATGGTTGAATAACAGCTAGAATCCATTCAGAATTAGGCAATATATTTTTATACTGAAGGGAAACGTCTTGATTGCAATGCATTCTGGATTATGTCAATGCAATTCCTCACCTAATGGTTATCTAATGAACTTCTCTTAAGCTGATAAAGTCACTGCAATCACCAAAGGCATTTTAAAAATAGGACTGGAATGGAGGAGGAGCCACTGTTCCGTGATCAGTATTTGAAAAATGGGCCAGAGGTAATAAGGTGAAGGGTACAGGTAAGTTAGAAAGGGGGCAGGTGAAGAGGTGAAGGGTGCAGGAGGGGCAGGAAAGGCAATGGAGCATGAAGTGAGCAGCTGAGGGCAAAAATCTGCACTCCCACTCAGTTAGGACCACACAGAGAGTCAGCGATCTTACTTCCTCTGCCAATCCCTCTGCTGATCTGAGGTTAAATGTGAGATAAAAACACACACAAGGATTGAAAGACGTCCAACAGCCTCATGGATATTTGCTAAGCTATCACAGAAGAACTTACAGTTTGCTCAGTAAAAACAAGGTACTAAAAGTTGGACAATACTAAAAAAAAAAGTAAGATGAGTAAATAAGTTGAAATATTATTTGCTTTTAGGTATCAAGTTGGTGGGGTAGTAGTTTTCATACCTTGAATGGGAGTAAGAGTTTGTACTACTCCAAGTGGCTGTAACATGAACTTGCAAACCTCTTGAGTTCTTAAAAGAGAAGCTTGTAGGACAGAGGCCTCTGCATGGGAGGAGTAGGAACTTGTAGACCTTAGGATAGTTGGGGCAGGAGCTTGTAGGTCTTGGGATGGTAGGAAATAGAACTTGTCTCATGGTGGCTAGAATTTGAGCATACACTATATGCACCAAAGTACAGTATTTAGCCAGACCTGTTAATTATTGAATTCAGGTTTTTCAATTCCGCCCTTTATACCCAGTCGAGGGCAATCTTAATGCTTCAGCATACCAAGATATCTTGGACAATACTATGCTTCCACCTTTGTGGCAATAGTTTGGCAATGCCCTTTTCTATTCCAACATGACTGTGCCATAGTGCACAAAGCAAGGACTATAAAGACATGGTTTGACAAGCTTGGTGTGGAAGAACATAACTGGCTCACCCTGACCCCAACCCTATCAAGCACCTTTGGGATGAGCTGAAACAGAGATTGCAAGCCAGGTCTTCTCGTCCAACATCAATGCCTGACCTCATAAATGATCTATGAATAGACAGGAATTCCCACGGAAACACTCCATAATCTTTTGGACGTTCCAAGAAGAGTGAAAAATGTTATAGCTGCAAAAGAGGGACTGATTCCATATTAAAGAATATGTATTTGAATATAATGTAATTTCAAGTTTGGCCAAATACCATTGTCCATAAAGTATATACTGTAAGCCTCAAGATGACGTTTAGCATTAAGATAGCTAAGGAAGAGTTGTTTGTTTCAGGATAGCCTGAGGAGGAGCTTGTTGCCTTATTACGGCTTTGAAAGCTTGCAGACCTCAGGATGGCAGAATAAAAAGCTTGTAGGCCTCACCATAGTCAGAGAAGGTGGTTTTAGACTTCTTAATAGCAGCAGGAGAAGGTTGTAGGAAGAGCAAGAAAGCAAGATGTGATCGTAAAAGAGTAAATTAAACATGACCTTGAAATCCTTGAGCTGTTTATGGAGTGTTTTTTCCTAAAAGGAAATCATGAGGAACTTGAAGCTACAACCTTGAGTTGAGGCAGCTTAAAATTAATCTAACAAAAATTCAGTTTAATACCAAGAAAGCAGTTTTTACGCTTATTGGCCAACTCTGAGATTTTTTTTTATTCCATTAGTGGATATCCTGGTCTCTCTCTCTTTGTGTGTGTGTGTGTGTGTGTGTGTGTGTGTGTCTGTGTGTGTGTGTATGTCCATAGCATAGACGTACATATTGAGGCCCTTGATAGAGTGAGCAATCGGTATCATTGTAACTCTAGTGATGCAATAGTAAGTGTCACTACATACAATTGTTAATTGTTAATAGTGTGACAAAGGGTTTTTGTTTTGACAACATGCAAGAAATAAATACACACCCATAGTTTTATGATAAAATGTGTGCACCAAAATTTGTTGCCATTGTTATGACAACTATTTATTTCCTCAGAATGGAACGTACCCATCTTTAAGCTTGATTAGAATTACAAAGGATTTCTCATTTTAAAAGAGAACAGTTTGTTGGTCAATCTGACACTAAAGACAACAAAATAATATACAGTGAAACCTCGGATTGCGAGTAACACGGTTTTGACTTGGAAAATGAACAAGTCTTGGTTTACAAGTATCAAGTATCATGTATCACGCATGCGCTTCTTGTTTTGATGCTGAGCGTCACGTGATCACAACTGAGCCAACGGTTTTTCTCTCTCTTGCGCTGCGGAATTGTGGGTAATCGTCTCCCCTGCTGGGTCTTAGTGCGGGGATAATCAACTTACTCTTACTGGTATAATCAACATCCGTGTACGCGTGTACTGTTTACTATAACACTGTGACCACGTGTGTGTGCGTAAAACATATTTTATTTTGTGTTTGAAAGCGCGTGTGTACAGTGTGCGTGTACTGTTTCTTATAACACACGTGTGTGTGTATAAAGCAAAATAAAGTCTCATTAGAGGTGAAAAATCCATTTTCTCCCTCTCTGTCGTTATGTGTGTGCGCGCATAATTTGACACCGTGCCGGTGCCGGAGAGTGTGTGAACCGTCACAGTGTCAAATTATGCCCACGCACATAACGACTGGCTGAGGGGCTGGAAGTAAGAGTCTCCTCTTACTTTAGCTTCACACACATACACAAACACACACACATACACACAGAACGGAAACACTTATCTGTCAGGATTTATTTTTACTTTTTTTTAAAGGAAAAGTGCAGGTTAATTTGTTTTATTTTTACTTTGTATTTTGTATAAATTATTTTTATGTATTTATTTTTTTGGAATGTGGAATGAATAATTTGAGTTTCCATTATTTCTTATCGGAAAATTTGCTTTGATTTACGAGTGTTTTGGAATACAAATTATGCTCGTAATCCAAGGTTCCACTGTATTAGCTATATCTATTAGAAAACTGTGTGTTACTTATTGTATATAGTATATGTATGAAGCATTATTTAAAACAAATATCGTCATTGTTTGATGATGATGGTGATTATAGTTTTGTTGTTTTATTGGTGTTGTCATCATTAATAACAATAATAATATTTTTTAAATCAATTATATTTCAGAAACAGATAACACAGTTTAACGATTATCACAACGATATGAGGAGTGTTCCAGTCAAACCAGGACTTTTGGTAGAGCAAAATAACAGAACACAGTTTGGGAGCAAAGACTGCTTTTATTTCTGTATATAATTCACTAATGCACTTATCCCAATGTGTCACTAGTGCTTAATTAAGGATTGTGTATGTGTGTTGTCGGTGTTTTTTAATCATGCACCCACCCTGATTAAATGGCTGATGGCTTAATGTGTTGGGCTCAGAACACCTTGACACACACACACACACACAGACACACACACGCACGCACGCACGCACACACACACACACACACACACACACACACACACACACACACGTAAACAACTACACACACTTCTCTTCACCTAAGTCTTACTTACTCCATCTCTTTGATGTTTCACTTTCTTTCTTTATCTTTCTATTATTGTATGTATATGTATGTTCATTTGTCTATGTTCTTTCTCCATTGCTTTTCCTTTTTCTTCTCTTTGCTCCACTCATTCTCTGTCCTTCTGTCTTCACTTCTCTTTTCCCCATGTTTGTATTCCTCGCCTCTCTCTCACTTTCTTTGCTTTTCTGTCTTTTTCTCTTCTTTATACTCTCTTTCCTAACCAAATAAAAGATTAAAAGTTTCCTCTGCTTACCTGTCTCCCTTTCTTCTTTGTTTTCCTTTCCTTTTCTTGCTTTCCATACCCTATCCTCCTCTCTCTCTCTCTCTCTCTCTCTCTCTCTCTCTCTCTGGCTGAGTGAGAGAGATTTTATCGTTTCGTGTTGCTGTGTTTCTGTTTCTTCAGGTGCTCTGCACTAGCCGTGTCTCTTTCAGCACCGCTTGCTTTCATCTGTCCATCTTTACATCTCAGTCATGGTGGCCTGACCGTATCCCTGCTCCAAACAAACATCATCCTTCCATCGCTCCATCCCTCCACCCTACAGTACACTCACTCAGCAAACTGAGTGCTACTGAGCCATCAAAAAAGCAGATGCTTATCAACTCACAAACACACACACACACACACACACACACACACACACACACGGTTCTCAAATCATTTTGTAATCAAGGCTGCAGTCACTCAGAGGAATTAAAATTAAATTTCATGATGAAGTTTGTGGTGTTTCATAATGTAACTGGTTTCTGATTTATGGCAAAATTTTAACACTCTTTTGTGTGTGTGTGCATGTGTGTATAAAATTATGTGCTAACACTGTGATTTTTTTCAACATGTGCTCTTCTCCATTTTATGACTAAATTGCGCACATTTATGGAATTTTATATAGTTAGTCTCATTAGTTAGCAAACAAAAAGTTCTTATTTAAGTAATTTAATGCATAAGTATCAGATCTTCAAAATGGGCATAGAATAAATCACTGAGTGATGTTGTGCTTATTTTCCTATTACAGCAAGTTGTCCAGTGTTTTATTCCAATAACTACAAATTTCCTTGGGTAAAGAACTACACATCATGCTTTCTAAAATGTTATTGTATGTCATTGTCATGTTGTATTTGTAATTAGTTTGTGATGTCGATCACCCACACCAGGGGTATGTATTGTTATATATAATGTTTAATGAAGGACCCTATATTGTAAATACCCTGTCAAAAGATTTTCTTATAACATGTATGCCACTTAATGTTTGTTCGCACAATGTCTGACTGCATGGATGTCTATGGTCCTTAGAATCCCACAGACACAAGGTAAGTATCTCATGCTTGTTTGTTTTTTTTTGTTTTTTTTACAAAAACACACACATTTCTTTATTGTTTTAGTGTTATTTTTAGATTTAGATTTTCTTTCGAAATTATTACAGTGATATCCATCATGGCTTATACTTCTAGAAAAACCAGTGCTAGGGGTAGCGGCAGCAAGAGGCAAAGGAGAAGTATCAATTTGGAAGTGACCTACTGTAAAAGGCTATTAAACAACATGAAAGTGAAAAATCAGAGGATGATATTGCTTATGATTGTGCTTATACTGTATTGTAATATCATCCTCACAATACTTGCTAACTGGTTCTAACTAGGCCTTTGGCATTAAGTGGCATGTACAGTACCTAAACAATCTTCACCTGCTCATTTTGCAGTCTCTATTTTTTTCCTTTTGCTTATTTCCTGATATAATGTTTAGGGAAATTTCTGTTATATCATAGTTTTTTTTTTTTAGGAACAGGGGTGAAAAAAAGTTTTAAAATTATTCCACCCAAAAAGTGAGGAGAATAAACCATGAAGGTGGTTGTCAGTCTTGTAAATCTTAAAAGTTTCAGGTTTATGTCCCCACAGCCTAAGCTAACTGACTGTTCTGGGGTTGAATGTCAAATGCGATTGGAATCAAACTTTTAGAGCTAGTTAGCTTTGTACAGTATCTTGTATTAGCCACAATCAAGCTAGAGAGGTAAGACATGAACCTGTCAGTGGACTGGTGAAAGCTAATGCACACGTTAACTAGCAGTAATGAAAGATTGGTGAACCATCCACAACATGGATATATATATATATATATATATATATATATATATGTGTGTGTTTGTGTGTTATGGTCAAGAGTGCTCCAGGTATGTGTTTATTAATGCTGCGCATGGGTTGCGGCCGCATATCCAAGTGTCAAATTTTATTTCAATTTCACTGTGAATTATAAACACATTATTTACACCAGTGTGTGTTCCTTAAAAATGTAAAAGATCTCTACCCAATAACTGAAGCACAATATAAAGCTGGTCAGTGCTGATGTATTAGCATGATATTGCATTGTACAATAGTGACTGTAAGAGCTTGACCACTAAATCTCTGTGGCGTTTACTCACTATTTAATGAGAAGACATTACACTCTGCTGCGTAGTGTGTCAACAAAGGATCATGGGAAAAGGTCACGACGGAGATTTTTCACCACTTTTACTTGCTGTGCAGCAGCAGGAAGCTTCACTTCATATCCACTACATGTTTCTGCTTCCCTGTAATTTTCCCCAAATGTCAACTGTTTAACGTATTTACTCATAATAATATAACATTATCTGC
Source organism: Leiocassis micropogon (assembly GCA_028565275.1). Classification (NCBI taxonomy): domain Eukaryota; kingdom Metazoa; phylum Chordata; class Actinopteri; order Siluriformes; family Bagridae; genus Leiocassis; species Leiocassis micropogon. The sequence goes on along the minus strand of JAOVVA010000004.1, from coordinate 11,435,960 downwards.
ACATCGCAACTGCGGCGAACTTGTATATGACCTGAAACTCATTCTGAAACTTCAAAGCTGAGACGTTTAGCATGTCATTATCACACTTCCGAACTTAACCGCACACTCCCGCTGCCTCAGGTCTCATTTGTACATGTGTTTATAAAGAACAAACTGTTTTATTTGAAGTTAAGGTGCATAGGAGAGGTCAGAAAGCTAAAGGAAGTGAGTGATTACATAGAAATACGGGAGATAATAATGTGTCTCTTCATTTTTTGGCTCACATTCAAAAGCAATCACAAACAAGCAAACTATTTGCCAAAGGAACTTTCTGGTTTCTGGTTTTTAAGCAGCAAGGATTCCCACAGTACACACACACACATACACACCTATTGTGTTATCTGTGTCATGAACCGCGAGCAAACATCTGCATCGCTGCTCAGGCCCTTTCTCACCTGGGTGGGCCTTGACTCAATCCTCTGTTTGGATTAAAGGGAGCGATTAACGAGACAAAACGGCGGTAAATCTGAATCGAGTGCCGATTGTCAGAGCCACAGGCACAGGAAGGACCCGTGTACAACCTGCTCCCATAAAAACAAACAGGTAGTGCGCATAAAGGTGCCATCGTATGATGACTCACCGTCGTACCGGGACAAGTTGGGTTTCATTACTGAACCCTGGGTGAACGCGGCGTGATAAAAGGGGATTAGACGAGACAAAGGGTGAAGTAGTACCAAGAGGATGTCGAACATCCTGTGAGAGACAAAACAAAAGTATACGCCCGTACAGAGAGGAAATGTCAGATTTACAGGTTCAAGGTCAATAATGTGTCTTTCTGCATAAACAGAAAAACAGCAGGCTGACACTCTCACAAATAAATAAAGTAGCTATTTTTGCTTTTGAATCACAATAATTATATTATAACTATGTGTGTGTGTGAGTGTGTGTGTGTGTGTGTGTGTGTGTGTGTGTGTGTGTGTGTGTGTGTGAAAAAAATTTACTTTTTAAAAAATATATATTCTTGCACGTCATCTTTTAGTTAACCATGATTTTAATATTCAAATTCTTTATAACATTCATTATCTTTAATAACCAAGCCATAAATCTCTGGTTTAATTATATATATGCTAGGTTCTACAGTATGTAGAATCTTTTTGAAAAACAACATCATTAACTAAAGAACCATTAATGATCGCAATGAGCTCTGTCAAAGACTGCTCTAGATCCCTAGGAAAAACAGTCAAAGCTAGAGCCATTAAAAGTCCTTTTATTAGTTTGTTGCTCTCTTGATACCCTTACTTCTTTCATGGGAACTCTACAAGACTCTAGGTAGAGCCTATATGGAACGGTACACCCATTCACAATCCAAAGAACCCTAGAAGAACCCACTATTAAATGTTTGTGTCCTTGTCAAAGCCTCTTCACTTATAGAACAAAGAATTGAATGCAGACCCCTTAAATGTCTAAGGATTTAGTAAAATCTCTTTAAAAACATTAACAGTTAACCTTTAATATTTTCATATTGTTATGTTTGTGTAAGCCATTTCTACATTTAAAAAAAAATCTAATCTTGAACTTTCAATTGTCCTTATTACAAACATATGAAATAAGAATGGTTTTCCGTGTAGAACCTAGAAAACTAACAATATGTGAACTATTAAACCATTGAAGAACCTTTTTACAAAAAGAAGAAGCAGCGAATTGTTCCCCTTCCCCATATTCCCGATACAAAAAAACAATGTTTTTCATTCTCAGTCATAAAGCATTATGCACACCACAAACAGCACAGATGTTAATGTGTGTCTTCGTGGATTAGGTGTCTGGAATCCATCACTCAGTCAAAACATCACATACATGTACCCCTGCACACACACATAATAAACCTGACTGAGACTTAACTGTGTAGATGTCTCTTGTTTTAGCAATTACTGCACACCTGTGTTGAGTGTGTAGGTGTGTGTGTGTTTGTGCGTGTGCGTATGGGTGAGGCAAACTTCTTAAGTTCCTACGAATCAAGCATGGTACACCCTTTTGAATTTAATTTGGCACTAGTTAAAACTATTCCCTGTTGTTGTTGTTGTTGTTATTTTTATAGCTCCTTTTTCGTCTTCTTCTTCATCTCCTTGCTGCGGTGTGTAAAAAAATAGAAAAGGGATTTATATATTTATTATCATCAATCCATTGTGTGCCCTGCAATGGATTGTCACCCCGTTCAGGGTGTTCACTGCCTCGTGCCCTAAGTCTCCCAGGATAGGCTGCAGGTACCTCGCGACCCTGTAAACAGGATAAAGCGGTCTAGACGATGAGTGAGTGAGTGAGTGAGTTTAAATCCTTTTTTGTAAATCCTACTATTACATAGACTAGTAATCTGTGAAAAAACTGCACAGGAATAATTTCCCCATATATCTTGTAAATTAAAGGTTATAAATGCAGGGTGATCCAGTTGTTGAAATTTTGTTAAGGAAAGCCCCCTTAACAAATATTCCCTGTTCAGGGAGCAGGGAGTAGGGAGCACACTGTGAGTTATAACAATGTGCCACGGCTTAATGCAATCTTTTTTATAACTTGAGAAAGTTTGTGCGAATATATTACAAGAGTAGGCATATATCTGTTTTAATCCCACATTCCTTCACATGTATAAATCATTAAATTTTAATAAATATTTCATTTAACATCCATAGTACGATTAAGGCAACAGAACATATGCCTGTAATATGATTTGTTTTGTAAAGTTGAATACAGAGTATGAAAGATTGCATGTTGCAATTTTTCTTTGTGATCCTGATACCAAAAATTCCCTTGATGTAGGATATAATTTATCTGCAACAGTTTTGTAGAATTAAGAATTCATTTTTATGTGTGTACTACATGACATTCTGTATATCATACACATGGTGTTGGTGTTGTCATCACATAACATAATGAAATGCACCTGTTTTTCACATTTATATCATTCACATAAATACATGTAACATGTGTGTGATTTTTCAGTATGGGACAAACGTGTATGTTCCGAAAAGATTAACAGGTTGTGATTGAATAAAAAAAAACACAGACAGACAGACACACACACACACACACACACACACACACACACACACACACACACACACACAGAGAGACAGGTGAAACATGCTGCAGCTTGCTGGAGTGTTTGTGGCAGACTTGAAGCATTAGGGGTTTATCTAAGGTGTGGTCCAACTTAAGCACTGGTAATTATCCAGGATACGACTGACTGACCTGCTTTCACTTAACCCATGTGAGACAAGCCTGTGTGTGTGTGTGTGTGTGTGTTTTCATATTTCAACTAAATCTCACCTAAATTAAATTTTAACTGCAGCAGTGTTTTTACTCCTAAATCTCAAAAACGTTTATATTCATTCCAAACCTTTTTTGGTTGGCAAAAGGATGACAAAAGGTATGTTTTTTATCGGGGGCCAGTGCCCACATACACTACAAAATACTGTATAACTGATGATGTTATGTCATCCTAAACAACACATTGTCTCCTTAGTAATTGATCCTAAGTTGTTCCAAAACGCCTCTGAACCATCTATGTTGTGCTTCATGGGTAACTAGCTTTTAACACAAAGTCTCAATCCCAAATCCCCTGATCAAGGACACTACTTGTTGTGCAGTAGCTTTTCCTTTTTTTTTTTTTTTTTTTACTACTTGGGATTCTGCTCCAGAACATTTCAAGCATTTAAAAAGCTTAAAATGTCATTATTAGTTCACATTACCTGCGCGTCATTTTATGAAATGTAAAGCATAGCATAATCCATGGCATCATCTCATTTGCAACAGAAGCACTGAATAAGCTAAGGCTAATGCTAGCAAATGCCAACAAATCCAAAATTAATCACATTATGATAAATTAAACTTCTGCAAATTAATAATCTTATTACAGCCTTTATCCATTTCCACACACATCTTTCTTTTTTGAATAAGCTATGAGGCTACTGCACATGAAAACATTAAGCAGAAGCTATCAGTTGCTAGGTTCCTTTTTATATGTGCAACAAAGCATCAGGTAATCTGGTAGGTGATCAGATAATCAGGTAATTTTCTGGCTCTGAAATGAACCTAAATGAAAGCACATAGTAGCCTAATGTCAGTTAATGGTACTTCTGCCATCCACTGTTGTGACTGACATCATGTTAGTTATATCCATAAAGAGCAATATCACCCTGGCTAATTTGTGTGCTCCACAGTCACAATCACAGTTCAGCAGAGAAATATCAATTTTCCATTTACTGTATACATTTATATGTGTGTGATGTGAGGTTGAATTGAGATTTTCAAATTTTTCAGGAAAATGTTTGGATGTTGCTTGAAAAATTTGGGTGACTCAGTTGTTTCTTGAAGAACCTCACTCCACCATCTTGGTAGGGGCTCTTTTTGTTTAAGGTCACAATAGGGGAAAAATCTGATGTCTCGTTTAAGCACCAGGTAGTACAAATACTGAAAAAAGGTTGAAAGCAGGGAATGTTTTTCCTCACATTTTTGATTTGTAAACATACACATAGGAGACCCATCTGAATGTCCAAAAAAGTACCGAAAAGTAAATTTTTCATAAAACTTCTCTCAATGCAGAAAAACTTCAGAAAGCAGACAAATGTCTAGGTTTAAGTTTCAATTGACTAGTTACCATCCATAATGGTAACTAGTCAATTGAATGTAGTGTGATGTGGAGAGCAACTTTAACCTGATCCGAGGATATGACCTGACCAAGAGATCAAGTATAGCGAGAGTATAGAACTGTGTATTGTGGGACACCAGTGGTGACTGTGCAGTTGATCACCTACGCACCACCTCATATGGCAAACCTTCCAGCTTGTCATTTCCATGTTGTGGCACAAACACTAAGAATTATAAGGATGAACAAGAGAGTCTTGTAGTTGACTGTGAAACACTACTTAAAGGTCAAGGAGGATGATGTCTGCTGACAATTTGGCTGATCTAGCAGCATTTAACTTCTCGGTGATGGACAAGGGCAGTTCCAACTAAACATATTGGTTTGAAATTAGATTGGTTATATTGTTGGATCAAGAGAGAAAGAGAAAGAGAAACAGTTGATTGTAGACAGTGCACTCAAGGATTTTAGGAAGAAAATAAAGTTCCCTTTCAAAGGCTACACTCGATGCTGCGTGAAAACGCAATGGGAACATCTTTCTGTGTTGCCGGTTGTGAAGCATGTGTGTATCAAACACGCCAAATCTTGGGATATATAACCTC
>JAOVVA010000004.1:11383977-11404768 GCA_028565275.1 Leiocassis micropogon | reverse complement strand
CCCAACATGGTGAACACACCGACATCCCCGCAAGGCATGCTGGTCGTCAGCCGCCGCCCCGCCCACGCCACAATATGTTGGCTGAGTTTTAACTTATATTTTGATTGTGATTTTTAATGAGTCACACAGCAAGTAGTGTCAGCAAATTAGATAAAAGAAACAGGTGTTAAGTTTTGTTGCACACAAAACCTGTTATATAACAAAGATTGTTGAAAATCATGAGAAACACTATGAACAGTAAACAAATGTCAGTTTATTAGCTGCCTCCTCTACCAGTTTTAGTTTCATTTTGGCAGTTGACCACACCACCATATCACAATGCAACGTACTCGAAGTTCAGAAGTTCTGTTCTTGGAGCACGATGGTAAGTCAGATTAATTTGCATGTCTGACAAAGTGAGTCTTATCCATCTTTGAGTCAAATATAGAATGTAAAGCGTAAAAAAATACACAGGTTTGGTGTTTTGGTTCTGCATTATACTCTTGTGAGACTGTGCCTCCAAATCAGGAGGAAACCTGGTGACGCAGTGGGATCAGCTCACCTCGTTTAGACAACAAATGGAGGTGTAAACCCAACAGCTTCCCACACACAGCACATTTGCTTTCAAACTCAAAGGGCAACCATCGTTTTTGAAAAATTAAGCTAGTGCCGAAGTGCCTGGTACAAAAAAAAAAAAAAAACTACAAAAAGAAAAAAAAACAGTTTGGTCTCTCTAGTTCGATTTTCCATTGATGTACAGGGAAGAACTTCAGTTAAAACTATATTAAGCCACAATTTTTTTTTTTTATCTAACCACCTTACTGAAATTGTTGTAGTTTAACTTACCACAAGAAATGTAGGAGTTGACACAGAATGAAATGTAGTCAAATGCAAATCAAATGCAAAGTATAATAAATTAATGTTATACTAAATATAAAAAACATTAGCTTCCTTAGCATTTTAGCTAAGCCAAAGCTAAGCTAGCTAGGTAGTGGTAAGTGAGGTAAGGAATCATGGTCCAACCAACAGCCAGATTCTATTAGCTCCACCCATTTGCCTATTTAACTGGGATTTAACCATTTAACTGAGATTTAGGTGAGTCAGCTCCTGCCAAGATGGTGATGACCAGAGCTACAAATCTTCAGAAAACCTATTGATGGTGTTACAGGGGGTTTGTCCAGTTTATTTTATACAGTTTATGGGCAAACTGGTAAAATTCACATATGGGCATTAAACAGAATTAGCACAGTGCATAAGTAATATAGGTGAAATTATTCAAGATACACTAGGTAGACCATTCAAACAAAAACCACAAGACACTGGACAACACAGAAACTGTACCACTGCAAGTTACAAGGTGTGCTAAAAGCTACTGCTTGCAGTACACAGCATGAGGGGGAAATATGTGACATATTATTGTTGTCAATCAAAATCATTGCATATAACATGCTGATGCCTTTTAGCAAATTTGAAGCATGCATGTTGTAATAAATCTCTTTCATTTTGACATCTGTCAGATTTGTCAACATGGAGTAGCGATGAAATTAAAGAGCAGAGAAAAGCCTTGAACCTTTTCCCCTGCAATTTAGTGACATTTTCTGCAGGATATGATCAGTTTCATGTCTTACTTTACATGCATTGTCATTTCCACTCTGTGAACAGATGCAAAATATCAGAAGCAAGTCAAACATGTTTGCTTTAAAGTGTAAAATCAGATGTTTCATCTGTTAAAAAAAATAAATAAAAAGGTAGTTGAGAAGACAGATTGCAGCTCGTAAATTGGGGCAGCATTCCATTTCCAGCATGTCCAGGAGAGATTGAAAACAGGACAAAAAGAGGGTAGTTGGGGAAAAAAAAACTTGAGGCCTTGTGTGAACTGGCTGTCAGGGAATGAGAAGAAGGAGGATTCTGAAGGAGTTGTAATATATGTCAAAACACTGCTTAATAGGAGGCATGTAAGGTACGAGAGAGAGGGAGGATGGAACATAAAAAAGGGTCATACAGCGGAGCTCTGATTTCAGATGAAATGCCAGCTTTACTCCAGGACAATGGAGAAGCAAGAAACAAATGGTCTTGAATGAACCTGAATGTCTGAAATTTTCATTTCTGAATTTTAATAATCTTCCAATTAGCATTTCCCCCTAATCTTTAAGGTATAAAATAATTACCCATTTGTTAATTGTGTAAAATAATAAATAAAATGTCCCAAAACATGACAGAAATATTCAGAAAAACCTTTAGAGAATTAAAACAATAAAAAATGCTTGCACTTGTCATTCCTGATGCCATGTTCAAGAACTACATGTTTTTCATTCATTTCATGTTATTTCTACAGAAAATACTCAAAATCTAACAATATCTCTCCAGTACTACCACTTAAATAAATAAAAATAAACAACAACAAAAAAGATCTCCCAACGTTTATGCGATCTTAAATCAGTGTTTAAGCTCTTGAATTTTACAGTAACAGTAAAAGTTTTTCACTTCTGGGTTGCTTAGATTACAAATAAATGTGTATTCTTTGTTACATAAATCCTTCACACTTATGAGCAGTGTTAAACATGCCCATGGAAGCGGGATAATTTTGATTTTGATTTTGATTTTGTCTTTAGAAAGAAATTTTCTACATCTGCAGAACATTCTAATTGTTAAAATTCTCTTAAACACTACGTCTGGATATTAAGCTCTGAATGTTTTAATTAGGTTAAGATTATAAGTTGTTTTTAAGTGTTTATTAAAGAAACTCGTTAACATCTGCTTTTCGTGGACTAGACCCGTTACAATGTTTAAACTTCATTATATTAAGCAGTGTTAAATCATAGACTTTTCTTGCCTTTCTATATAAAATTCATTCAGGGGTATGTACATGCTGAGGTATGTACAAGTTTAGTTTGTGATGCCACAAAATGAGCGCAACACTGTATACAAATATCAATAAATGACAGATTTACATGGTAACAGGGTACTTTTAGCAACAGAACTTGCATGCTAATATTGCTAGCTAGTGTGGAACTTGGATGATAATGAACTAGTTTACATTTATTTTTTAAAAGAACAAGGAAAATGACAGAAAATTATACATTAGGTACATTATTAGACTGAAAAGTTGAATTTGTGTATATTGAATGTGATAAGTACTGTTACTTTTTATTGTAATCTATGTTTTTCATAATAATAATAATTATATTATTGTTTTACAGAATATTCAGATTTTATTATTTCTCTTAACATCAGCATGATTTTTAAATTCACAACATTGGTTATAAAATGTCTGGTGTTTTCAGCTCACAAATGCAACACTTGCTCTGAAGTGGAAAGAACATTCCTGGCTTCTTAACTCAGGAAACTCCCCTTTATCTAAGAAACATTTGTGATTTATTAACCAGGACACATATATGTTTGCTCTATAAATCTTACAGTGTATTTTAGACTCCAGTGTGCCACTATGACACTTCTGAACTTTTCCTGCTTATTTTGCCAGATGCACAGAGAAAGTTTCGGTGTGTTTGAGTTGAAAAGTATCATTAGTCGGCTTAAATCAATGAACACACATCTTTATTAGCAGGTTAAGTGATGCGTGAGACGGAGGGGAAGACACTTGCTGTCAGCAACTTCTCGATAAAATAATTACACAGCCTTTTTTTTACAGTTCTGTGATGTACACACACCTGGCTGGTTGTACAATGTGCCTCAGGCTAAAACCACTGCTCGCCTACTCTTGCTTAGAATTAAATGTGTGTAATTCTAAGCAAAGAGAAAAAGAGAGAAAAATGTAAAAAAATTCAGACATAGGAAAAATGTATATTTTCACACACTAAAAATTTTGTATGATGCTAATGATGCTACATGATGCTAAATCGAAGGCTATATGCTTACATTAAATTACCTTAAATGCCTAATTTTGAATGACTGACTACATTCTGAGTTAAAGGCAATTAAATGAAGAATTTGGAGGGAAACATTAATTGAATGAATTACTTTATTTGAAGGAATCAGTATCAGTAGACTCTCTCTTCAAACAAGTAAATGTTTGACTGAGGAAATTAATTAATCTGTTTAGCAAATCAGATGGGTTTAATCCCATTTAGTCCCATTTGAGCTGATAAATAATTGTCTGCACCAGAAAAATAATTTCTAAACATAGATTTCTAAACATAGAAACAGCTAAACATTGAAAACTGAAATACATATTTAAATAATTTAAAACACCAAAAATCAGAAGAAATAAGAAGAGAGAGAAAGAGAGAGAGAGAATGCAAAAAAATAAAATTGCTTAATCAGCTTCATTAAGGAATCAAGGAATTGTCTCAGTTTAAAGGCTTTGGATTTTCTCTCTCTCTCTCTCTCTCTCTCTCTCTCTCTCTCTCTCTTTGATCAGAGTATTTTCACTGGTGTCCATGCAGATAAAGCAGGATTAGTGAGGCCTACTGAGCAAATAATTGTCCTTACTTTGAAATCCTGTGTTCATTGAGGAATGTACACTCTGTTATTTTACCCATATCGCTCTTAATAACCAACACTTTACGTCTCAGCTAATTCACTTTCTTCTTTTTTCTTGTCTCTCTCTCTTTACCTTTCTTTAATATGTCATCAATAAGCTAAATGCCAATCGGAGTTTTTCTCAGAAGCAATTGATTGTAGTCTACTTTCACCAGGTGGTGCACTTCAATGGACATGTTCAATTAATTAGTTGTGTACTTTATCTGAGTTTTTCTTAATAAAGTTCAAAGTGTGGAGTGCCAGCTTTTCAGCATGTTCTTCAGGATATAAAATATATTTGTACAGTATGCCTTATATAATAATGAGAGATAACACTGAGCGATTTGCGGTATGCCCAGTTAATCATTTTAAATTCACTTAAAATTAATTTAATCAATAATCATTGTCAATCCATTGCATTTAAATTTAAATTTAACACAGCAGACCCCTTATTTAGCAAATACATTGGCTTTCAAGTCAAACCAGGACTTGAAATTTTTATGAATTTTTTTTTAAATAAGGCATTAAAACCGATTGACAGTTACAGTAATGAGACTCCTTAATGGTATAAATGTTTTATTTATTTTTATTTATTTGCTTACAGAAGGCCACATGTCTGCCAATGAGAATCCTGGCCAAGATGGCTCAGAGCCCCTGCATTCACTTTGAACATTCAGCGAGTAAAACACTGACCTGGTTAGATCACCAAAGGAGTTCTGTTTTTGCAGGACAATGTGTGACTTCATCCTGCCCACCACACAACATGCACATAACAGGAACTCAGCTGGGAGTTACATACCTATCCTGAGCTCCCAGTGATTTCCACATGTTTGGGCCATTAAAGATTTTGCGTTTCAGATGTGAAGCGGGCAGTGCAATCATGGCTCCAACATACTCAGAAAACTTTCTACCTTGATGGTGTCCAAGCACTAATGACACATTGGGATAAATGCATTAGTTTAGCAGGGAATTATATACAGAAATAAATGGAGTCTTTACTCCCAAACTACGTTCTGGTTTGACTGGAACACCCCTTATATAATTGTGATAACCGATAAACTGTGTTTTCTGTTTCTGAAATATAATCAAGTGATTTTAAATGATGTTATTTTAAATAATGTTATGATGTCAGTAATGTTATTATGATGACAACAACCAATAAAACAACAAAAATATATATAATCATTATTATTATTATATAATTATTATTATTATGATATAATCATTATTATTATTATTATTAATAATAATTATAATAATAATAATAATAATAACATTAATAATAATAATAATAATAATAATAATAATAATAGTCATTTTTAAATTACAAAATTTTAAGTCAAAATTACTTATTGATAAACACATTACTTTTATTAGATGTCCAATAAAAAGTGAGACTTTTGTATCATATATTGCAAACATTTTGTATCACATTATCAGAATAACACTATTTAAATTTTTATTTATAACTGGTTTGTAAACAAAACAAACAAAAACAACAGCAGCAGCACAACAACAACATTAACAATATTATATTGACAAAAAGACTTACTTGTACTTGAATAATTGATTAATTACTGTATATGATGAATAAATGAATAATTGCAAAAAAAATATATTATATATCATATAATTCACATATATTTAAATTATGTGTTCTTTCACATATATTTCTTATGTGAAATAGAATTAAATTATACGTTATAATTAGTGAAAATATGTAGCTATGTAGAAAAATTTTAGTTTTCACAAGCAGCATACATAAGCTTCCCTAAAAAGGTTAAAAATGCATTAAATACTTTGAAGATACTTCCTAATAAATCCAAAAGGTCGTGTAGGAGGTTTGGCGCCATGACTTCAGTCTTGTTTTCACATTAAAGTCAATTTATCGGAGTTAATTAGTCATTTGTCATTTGACACTGGAGACACATCTGTCTAATCCAGTGCTCAATAATCACACAAACACAGACACACAAACACACACACACACAGACAGAGACAGAGAGAGATCCCTTTGAACATAGATACGACAGGGCATGCCAATGAGAAATTTACACAAAACTTTGCTTACGATGCCATCATGTGTGTGCGTTCGAGGAATGGGCAGGATAAATATATACAGCCTCCAAACTCCACAAATCCTAATCTGATTGATCATCCTAAGGATACAATGGACCAACAAGTCCGATCCACAGAGGCCCCACCCCGCAACCCACAACATCCGAAGGATCAGCTGCCAACTTCATTCCCTGATAGGCCAAAGCTGCTCAGTTGACATAAGGGGATCCTACACAATTTACTTCCTTCCTGATTTCCTTTCTTAGAATCCACTGTCAGAGTCACTCAAACCCCTACACTTGCCCATTTTTTCTACTTCCAACACATGAACTTCAGGGAAAAAGGGTTCATTTGCTGCCTAATAACCTGTTACTGTAGCCATTGTGACAAGATCCAAATTGTGATGGCTAGACAACTGGGTCAGAGCAAAAATAACAATACAGCTCTTATGAGATGTTTGCGGGATGCAGTGGTCAGGAAAAAAAACGTATACTGGTGACAGGGTTGTGGGCAGCCGAGGCTCACTGATGCACGTAGGGAGTGACGGCTGGCCCATGTAGTGCCCCAATCCAATATAAAAGCTCCTGTAGCTCAAATTGTTGAAATGGTTAGGGGGATCCACACAATATTATGCGGGTGGTCATAATGTTAAGAATGATCAGTGTATATGTGTGCACACATAAACAGACCCCCATACACATGCACATGATACATATCCCAAATCCTTTTTTTTTTGGGGGGGGGGGGGGTTGTTTCTTTTAGTCTGTTAATGTAAGCACAATTGTGGGTAAAATCTGCTCAAGAACGTTGTTGGAGTCCCACCATGATACCATGCTCCAAACACTGTTCAGTGTAGAATTCTAGGATAAAAAACTTATTAAACATTTCTGCTTTAGTTCGTAAAATAATTAAGATAAATCTTGTGATATGGGTGGATTTGCACATGCCAAATAAGTTTTAACACAACAGGAAACTGATTCCTAAGGAAAAAAGATTAAGCGCTAACACTCTTGCCAACGCAGCTTCATTCCTCCTGATAGAAACTTTTCAGCGATGAACAATACCTAATTACACACTGAGATAAACACATCAAATCCCTGTTTCAATTGTTTCAGACACAGATTGGAGCGAAATTAGAATTAAATTGCTCCTTTATGCGACTTTATGCCGCCTTCAAACGTGACTCACTGCCACAATGACAGGACTGGATAATTTTGTAAATACACAATGGCTCTTTGTCTCTTTTGATGCTTTCGTCTCTTTAAAATCAGTTTTTATTAAAATAAAAAAATGCATTATTAATCAGCACCAGCCTACGTCTGTATCCTACGAAAGAAACCTCCGAATGTCATAAAAAGTGCAATTTGCCTTGTTACAGAATGACTGCATAAATACCACGTGTCAGCATCGTGTTTGAAGATGCACCACATGATATCTTTGTCATTAAACAGGGCCGAGTTGCGCTTAAAGACAACCCGCATGCTGTCCTGTCAAAACAGCTCTCACTCCAGCTAAAGGCAGCTCGAATGAAGGCTGTAATTTACAGAGAAATTAATTATCTTGATTAATCAAACTTCTGCAAAGTGTAGAGCAGAGACAAGAGAGAGAAAAGTGAGGCGCTGATGAGACTCTAAAAGAGGAAGCGACAGAATTCTTTAAATTAAATTAACTAAAATTAACTAAATGCACCCTTAAACTTTTTGTCTGATCAGAAAGCCTGATCAGAACAGCTACATTAAACAGGGAGGTGGGATTTTGTGGTTTTGCGGAGGTAACAATTTCATAACAATTTTGACCAACTGGATCATGTTATTGACAACTTGGCTGTACAGTTTGATGTGGAGTAACATATCGCACCTCTGTATGCAGGATTTGAAGTTGTGAAAATAATGCTGATTAAATGACTTGGAACATTTAGTAAGCAAGGCAGATGAAATAAAAATTATCTGTGGAGTTCCACAAGGATCTGTGTTAGGACCACTTAATTTTTCTTGTTTTTGTTTCCCCTTGGTAACTACGATAACACAGCAAGGATTCGGCATTCTTACATATAAATACAGATAAAACACTATTGTACATTGTTTATTTACTTGTTCTATGTAATGATCAGCAGCCAGAACCTTAAAAAAATAAATCTGGTTTGGAATTCTTACAGCTGAAGTAAGACATTCCATGCATATGAATGACTTTAAATGATTTTATGCAGATTTGTTAGCACAACGATTTACAGTAATTCTTATAACCTGTATGATTTTATTGACTACATTTACAATCAACCAGCATGGGTTAACTTTCATGTGTACAGTATTTAGTTTTATTAATAAAATTAATTACCTTGTGTAACCCCTAACATTTGCTATTACTAATATTGTCCAATGTATTTGTTTATTGTTACTCACCTGACTTTTATCCAAGAATCTCAGCTTGCCTGCTGATACTCGCTGCAAAGAATTAGTCTAGAGGTTGCAGCTGGATCTGATCCAACCCCTAACTTTTAACAGACAAGAAGATGCACAACACACTTAACAACATGTGTGCAACCTGATTTCTCTTAGATAGGGGGAGCTGGATCAGGTCTAACTCTTCTTTCTGGACTTTTGGTTCTGCAATGCAATTGTTCTTTGCAGAAAAAAAAAATTAATTGTTACATGTCTTTAAAAAAAATAGTTTGCAATTTGAATTTGTTGTTTTATTATATTTAACTTTTTTTGGTTAATTAATCCTTAAAATCTTGTACCTGTATTCATCTTCAGTCCTAATTTTAATGGTTTGATCAGAACCAGCATTTCTCTAAGGGCCCTGGTAAAGTGGTGATGTAATGAAACACGACTCAAACTCACATTTAATTAACCAAACAGACAGAAGAATGAAGAGTGAGAGAAAGAGAGAGAGAGAGAGAGAGAGAGAGAGTAAGAGAGAGAGAGCTTGCAAAATAAAGCTATTGATAAACCCAGCACATGTTCCACCAAAACAAACATGTGTCTCTTCTTTTTTCCTCCATCATAGTGGCAAGATAAAAAGAACAATGAGGATGGCAAAAAAATTTTTAGTGACTTTGGAAAACCAAAGATAGCATCTGTAAACTTCAAGTGAATAGAGGGGGGTGTGGGGGATTGAGGGGAGTTTGTTAACATTTAAGGCAGAAAGATCCATCATTTATTGCAAGCAGCAGAAGCTTCTTGGCATTGCTGATAATGTTAATTTATGCAAATTTACTCTGTACAGATGTCTGCATATATACATTTTAAACTTTTTTTTTTCTTTGCTTGACTATAAGATTTTTTTGTCAGTTCATTTGTTTTGTTATGGTTATCATGGTAGATGTGCTACTGTAGAATTTATGGTAAGGTTATCAGAAGTTAAATACGTACCATTATCTGAGAGCTAAGGTAAGAGAAAAAATATTAACATTACCCTATAAATTGAGATTTATATAATATTTTAATACTACATAGCATCAGGCCATCAGGCTGACCCTTATTACTAACACCACGTCTGAAATAGTATAATATTTAAAGTAATTTAAACTTTATCTAGTAGTTTTAATTAATAGCGAAGCATTAATGCTTAGGTAGCAAGTATTGTTTTAATTAGCAAAGTTAGATAAACATATTTTTAATTTTCAGTACAAAATCTGCAGTTATATTGAATTAAATCCTAGCTAATAAATATATAAATCTATAATGCATTAAGTTAATTTGTGGTGTGATTAACAGTCAAGTTTGCCATTTGCTGGTTAAATTAACCTTAAGCTTTGCCCTTGTTATCACAGCACTGGTGAAAGACAATACATTTTCATTTTCCTGTATAAATACAGTAGAATTGTATTGATAAAGATACAATATTGTAGCTATAACCTCATGTCCAGCTCTTCAATGTTAAACATCAATACTAAATTCTGAAAATAATAATGATCTTGACATTCTTAGAGTTAATTTTCCTAGAAAATTTTCATGATGTGAATTAAAAACATGACCTTTTGCCCTCGTGCACATTCAAAAGCCGTCTCTTTATAAATGCCTCACTGAAAGCACAGGTTCAGTAATGCCACTTTTGCTTTGTACAAAAATTCCCCCAGACTACTCATGGTGTCAATTGCCCCATAAGTTTTTTCCCTCATCAGAAACCTTATGAAGGCTCTGGAGAGAGAGAAACATGGTCTAGAGATGCAAGGACTCAGCGGTGGCCGATGAGAAAAAGGCTTAATTAATTTGAAATGGCACTCCGGGAGGGTTTGGGCTTGAGTGAGAGCCCTGGAGTGGAAAGCCGTTGGAGTGTGTAGTGCCTGGAAACACGGCACTAATCTACAGCCCAGCTCATTTGAGAGGCTTACATCAGCACACGGGAATGTCGAGGTGAACAAGGGGGGACAACTGGGGTGGAGGGGTCCACTTAAGTCCCAAAAATACATGATGACTTGAAAAGTGAAAATTGTGTGAAAAATAGTGTGATCGTTTGTTAACATTTAAAATAAAATTTTCAGTCATATTTCTCATCCAGATGAATCTTTTTATCTAAATAAAAGCTAATCAAGCAGTAATGTTAGCTTTAAATAACACACAAAAATAAGACAAAAAAAAAAGAATCCCAGAAGTATATTTTCTGGATTTTGTGAGAACATTTTCAGATATTCTACTGGAGGAGTTCTTAAAATGTAGCTACAACTTTTCGACTTGTAGAAGTTTTAATTATAACAATTTAATAATTTTATATTTGGGTAACTTGGAACATTTTAGGAACATTTACAATAAATTACATTGTCGGGCAGTAAAGAGAAGAATAGACAGCTCTTTATTAGAATGAGGAGAAAACAAGAATCAAACACAAGAAACTGACTTCTGTTGTGACTTCTGAATGCTATTGGATACCAACAACTACACTCAAAAATTATTCTGGTCTCATGAATTTACATATATTTACAATTTACTATTTTACCAAAATGAATGAAGTTTGTATATGTTCTCCATTTTGTTAAATGAGTTTACCAAACTAACCAACTTTTACCATAATGAATTATTATTTATTTATGCTCAACTTACATATTTACTTAGGAAAAAATATTCACTAAATTTAAATATGTTGATGTTGATTTTAATTTATTTATTTATTCATTGTTGTATTAGTGTGGACCAAAACAAAAAAATAAAGACAATAGTCTCATAAACACATCACCAAACATATGCAACTAAAATCAATGTCATTTCAGAATACTGCATACACATCTTCGGCTGCGATAATGATACAAATTAATGTTCAGCACCTGGACTGAGTTAATACAGGAGGTAAACAGAATTCAAAATAGTAAGTGAGATAGCAAAATCAAAGTCAAAAACATGAGTCTCAAACAAATCACAAAATCCAGTGGTGAATAATACCGGGATAGAAACCTCCTTTGTCCACCTTAACAAGTGGACCATGTTGCAACTTGGTTTGGGTACCGGGTTTGTGCTTGGCATACTGAAACTTGACATGAGTACATGGCAAAGAAACTTGACCCGGCAAGTTTTTTGGCAAATCATAGCATGTTTCAGAATTATCATAGCATGGAGCAGGGCATGATTCAGGCAGAGCATGGCCTAGAAAATGCTTGCTTGAATTAATACAGGAAATGAATACTTAAAAACGTAATACTGAATGTAAAAAATGTTTTGTTACTACAACACTTACAACACAAGTTAGTTCAAATTTAACATTATGAGTAAACTGTTTTGTATTGCTTACAAAACATTGCATTAAAACCATCTTTAGACCACCTAGAAAAATTATTTAGAAGGACTTTTAATTAATATTAAAACAGTGTGACAGTAAAACAAGACAACTTAATTAATACCAAATTTTTAAATATTGCAATCTAATAGACAATTTTTGGTGAATGTTTTCTTTCTCAGCCACAAAAATGTTAAAAATTAGTTGATGACAGCGACTTATCATGGTAAAGGCATAAACCATAGAATCGCAGGCACAGGCATAAACCATGCATTCTTTCATTGTTTGGCTGCATATACATCTGTTATGATTAAGATATAGTAAAGTTTAGAAATCCAAATGTAAAACAGGACATACAGGACAAAATCTGACATCTCAAAACTCAACAGTTTATTTTGTACACAAATCTTTCCACTGTCTCTCTGCTCAATTTTCCTTTGTCAAAATATTACTATAAATGTATTGTGGCTCCCTATTGCAACAAACTACTGCTAGTGATAGCAGGAGCAAGAGAGAAAAAAGAGAAGCAGTATGGATGTTAAGCGACACATACCTGTACTTCATTAATGCTGTAGTAAATGCAGAGTAAACAACCTTTTTTCATCGATTCGACAGTCTCCAAAATCCACTAAACACATTTGGTTTATTCATAACACCTGTTCTTGTGCACAGCAGTTTTCCTTCACTGATCATGTAACAGAAAGAAGCAGTGCTATTGGCTTTTTACTATGCTTCGAATTTTGCTATGAAATGAGGTCACTCCATGTTGTGGTTTACCTCAAACCTGGAAGTTCAAAGTTTCTAAAAGAAGGAAATTTCAGAGGAAAATAATTTGCTTTTCACATTTTGCTGTGAACCAAATACTTCATATATGTCCAACAGAATAAAGAAATTTGAACAATTAAATAAAAGGGAACCACCACAAAGGCATAGCTCCTAAAACTCAAACAGGTGGTCCTGCACTGATTGACAAGTTGTTCACAAGGTTCCCAGGGCTCCAAGGCAGGGATGAATAACACCAAAGCTCTTCCCAGCAGGGTGAAGGACCAGATATGGAACTGATTGGAGGTACTGTAGAGTCCTACGCATAGAGTACTCCTCAGACATTATTTCCAAAGCCTGGTGAAAGAGCAGTCATGTCCTCGCCAACCTCAGGCATGACCGTGGCTTGGAAGGCTGGTCCATCAGGACGTGACAAGTCATGAACCAAAACAGAATACATATCATAATGAAAACAAACACTAAACAATATGGAAATTGGCATCATAATACTGCAAGCTTCTGAGAGCGGCAACATACTGTATGTGACACCTGGTTAGACCAAATCTAACATTATAAACCATGCAATATTGTAGAAATGTTTGTGATCACATTACATCAAAAAACAAAACTAAATTGGCACAAATTGTAATGTTTGATGAGAGATTAAACTGTAGTATTTGTCATTTATTAAAAGTTTCAAAATTTCATAAATATCCATGCAAACAAAAATTACTGCCCTCTGTCTTTCAGAAAGAAAGACTAGGTCTTTCCCGGAGTGCAGAAACAGTCTTCTCGTTGTTGCCAGACCTTATCACATTGCTGGCCTACACCACACAGTCTCGATAAGGCCCTTCACAAATGCTGCCTTTATTTTCCGCTGCAATATGAGACGAGTCCTTGCTTGAGTATGACTGACAGCAACATCCTCAACAATTCATACTCCATTCACATAATACAACAGGAAAAGTGTGGATAATTTGTATGATGTGGAAGAACCAGGAGAGCTCTAAGATATGTTCAGCAATTGAAAATCTTGTAATATTTGTAATATTTCAGAATTTTGATACAATACACATGTTTTTGGTAATTTTTTACTGTGTTCTTGTTGGCTCATCACACAGCTGGTGTTTAGTTGTTTATTTTTTAGAGTCAACATACAAATAACTAAAATTGTAGTGAAGAAATTTCAGAATCAGAATACATTAAATTAAAATATAATAGTCATAATTATAAACTATTCGAATGATAATTATGGGCCCACTGTTTATTAATATATCGTCATCTAATATTTTATAATATAGACCAGCCCTGATGATCTGCGTCCATGTATTATATACAGTGCACAAAAAAGTAATTACCTGTATCTCAATTGAAAGGGAGAGGTCAATGATGTATGATACACATGGAAAAATTAATGTGATATGTCTTTGAAACTCACTAAAAGTCATTACACCAGAGCACTTGTGATTGGTTACAGGTTTTAAAATTTTTTATACCAACAGCTCTGACAGTATTAGCTCCAAATCACAGATTTGTATTTAATCGCTCCGTCAAATACATGTCTGTAGTAACAGCTTGTTTACAGGGGCTTGTGCGGTGGTCCTCCATGTAACAGATTTTAAAAAATCGTTAATATATTATTTATTTATTTTTTTTTATGGTGAAGTTTTCCAGGAGAAATCTTCAATGTCACTGTTGGGGTAATGCTGCAACTTTATGTTTTCTTCAGGACAGATGTGTTTACTCTTTGTGGTTTCACAGTAAACTGCATATTTTGGTCTGATTAACATCAAGAAAGAGAAAAAAGATGGGCCATTAAAGGAATGAATGGCAAGAGCAGATTTGACTTGTTTTAAAGAATAAAAAATTGTTGGCAAATTGCTGTGGTATAAGAGAAATAAAACACTTGGGGACATGCTAAAAAAAGTAATGTGAGCATAAAACTCTGAATTGTTGTTGAAAAAAATGGAGGTCAGTGCAGTAACTCCACGCACAGAGAATGTGTGTGTGTGTGTGTGTGTGTGTGTGTAAGGCAGGTTTCCTGGGGGCTTTGTTTCCAGGCCTTGATGTGTGACCAGCGTCCTGCCCACCCAAACCGCCCCAGCAGGGGGAAGGGCCTCGGCCCGGACCGAATCAAAAGCTCCCGGAGGAAAAAAACTTTGCTTTTCAGAGCTCTGATGTGTGGGAATGGATAGAGGGGCCGAGCTGAAATCCGGTCTCCAGGCAACGACGGTCCGATATGCTGCGGGAATATCATTAAAGCTTGGGGAACTGAAGCGCTTGGCCTGAATTAGCCAACCTCATCAGAAACAGGCATTTCTTTTTAACGTAAAAAGAGATGGATGGGATACAGGAATTGCAAGAAAACCTTAAAAATAACTAATGTGTATGTCCTGTCCTTAAGAATATATAATTTATTACTATTTAAGTGACATAGTTTGCATTTTTGGAGCACAGAAAAGAATAAATAAATACACATTAAAAGTTACGTAATAGTAACTTATAAACAACATCAAAGTGATAAAAACTATTGTCTGTTACTTCTGTCTTATCTTCTTGTCAACCTACTTATTTTTATTTGACATATTTATTCAATGTATTTAGTGCCTTTGAATCACCCAATCACATATCACAAAATATGTAAAACCAAAATAAAAACTTTGATTTTAAAACAAAAATTATATAAAAATGAATTCGTCAGTGAATCTTTTTAGAAAACTTCATTCACGCATCAGAGTATTACGCAGGTTAAAGTGACATGTTTTTTTCTTTCCTTTAGCCTTAAACAGCCAAGAAACTGGAAGTAAATGAAGTAGAAACAGAGAAAGCACACAAGCACAAGCAGGTCAGTGGTGATTCAGGCAGCTGGCCCTCCATCACAAGATTAATAAGTTGCCGTTTCCAGGCCGACCAGAACCTAGTGGGAACTATCCAGCATCGCCGTGAATTGTGGGTAACGGCCTCAGCAGAAGCTGGCCCTGATTTTACTGGCCCCTGTTTTGTGTGTGTGTGTGTGTGTGTGTGTGTGTGTGTGTGTGTGTGTGTGTGTGTGTGTGTGTGACTCCTGTATGCTTAAAGTGGAGGAAAACATCTGTGACTAGAATGATGTCACTGTGAAGGGCACCTGAACAGTTCACAAGGAGAGAAAAATAGCTGAGAAAGCGTCCCTACGTTACTTCAAAATGTCTGGTTTAAGTAAAAAATAATTTCCAAAATAACATGTTCAACAATTAATAAAATATTTAAATAAAAAGAAATCTTCATAAAAGAAAGACATCTCTTATCTAAAACACATTGTAAGATTATATGAAATGTAGAAATAACATTAACTAATATAATTGATAAAATCATGGAAAATAAATAAGCTTAAGTTATCAGTTTATTTTTGCAGTTTACATATTATAGATTTTTATAGTTTAAGAATACATGTATTAGCATTGTAATCATTGTGTAATATTTATGAACACCTTATATAAGTCGATAGGTCCTAAAATAGGCTTCAATTAAGTACACATAAATTTTATAAGTGTGCTACTTTGACTAAAAACAGTTCCCAGTGCAACTTTAATGTATTTTCAACAAAACTCAAATTGGGATAAAAATTTTGGGATTTTTCCCCCCCCTCTCCTTTTTAACCCGGCAATGCAGTGGCACTGCCCCCTAGTGCTGCTTTTTTCCACCCATGAGTCTCACTTTCCCAGCAGTCTTTTAGCTTTTGCAAAAGCATTAGACAATGTGAACAAGCTCTATTCTCCCCTCACACTCAATCAGCCCTTTTGTTCGGCACACTCCACTGAGCAAACCTCACTTGGATATCATCAAAATGTCCACTGAAAATATTGAAACGAGTCATCAGTAGTTGTGTCGTACTATGGGTTGCCTTATTTTTTCCCGTTTCCAGGCCTGAATGCTGCTTTGTCTGCGTAAGTCTTAATGAACCCCAGTCGGCTTTTGACATCTAAACTGGGCCTTTTGATGAAGGGGGTTTGATTCGGGTTTCACGGCACTGTAATGTAAGGGATACAGTAGGTGTAATGAAGCACGGCCCTGAGCAGATAAGAAGTCGATATTATACGTAATCACCACTCTAATGCAACTTTTAAAAAAGAGGAGAAAAAATACCCAGGTGATTATTGCACAGCCATTGTGTTTGCTCGGGCTACAGGGAAGACGGTGCACTTATTAGCTGTCATACTGAGAAAAAGGTGATAATTACATCAAATTGCACATGTCGTGGCTCCATTGAAGCTAGCAGTTTGAGATGCAAAATATAAGTCACCCTTTTCCTAATACCTAAATCAGGAGTTCAACTCAAACGTGGGTAGGGGTGCTATTAGCATCATTGCTAGCATTACCATTATTAGCATCTCTTTCACAAGCAACAGGCTTACTGATATTAAAATTAGATTTAAGTAACATGAAACTTTATGGTGGAAAATACGGGGTGATTCACTCGAAACAGGTCCCAAATATTCTGTATTAACTCTCACTATAATAAAGCAATTTGAACCAAAAAAATATGATACATACCTTGACATATGTGTAATTGATTGCATTACATGTGATGCTGGGCGTGATCTCCATTTTCTGCTAGACACATTTCGACATGTTCCATGTTCCTTCGCCATGAGAAGGTATCAATGATGCCGTTGTTTCCAGCTTCCGTACCATCCTCTGAATAACACTCTTTAAGGGTATGACAGGAACATCATATATCTTCAAAAATTCACTTTGACATTGGTTAAATGAATTGGTGACCCAACAGGTTCCCAGTATGAAGACGCGCTGCTCATTACTGTACACCACCATCCTAATGAGAAGTCAAGTGACTGAGTGAAGAGGTACAACACTAAACAGCGCAATGGCTGTCTGGGGCCTACCTTATTTATCCGACTCAGTGCATCCTGTCATTGTTAAAGCTCCATATACTGCAGAGCACACTGTACATGTTTCGCACAGATTGTTTCATCCTGGTGAGAGTTATTACAGAGTATTCAGGGCCTCTTTCAAGTGAATCACCTTGTATGGGGAATTGCAAAGCACTTTTGGTGTAGCATTTGTTTGTCATTGTTATGTGAGCCTAAGTCTCACTTATGACCTGCATGTTCATTGCTTTGTGACAATAGCTTTTTTTGAATTCTTATTTAAAATCTTTGGTTAGTTTTTTTTTGTACTTTATGTATTAAAATATAAGCTGCACTTGCATCCACCTACACCTACATGACACCAACCTGACAAAACACTAGACTGTATATGGATGCAGCAGACATATAAGTAACTGAGGTAAGTGGGCTCAGTAGGAGAATCAGAGGTGGCTTGACTTGCACAACGGGGCTTTTTATAATCAGTGTGTTGGCCTAGTGGCAAATAACGACTGTAACTGGAATTATGACCTATATGTTCATGTGACTATAGCTTATGTTATTGAGTCTCTTTTCATATCATTTTAATGACAGATAAAACATAATCTGCACTTCCATCCACCCTTTATCTATATTAATCTATAGGAAGGCTACAACAGGAATTAGGTTTTATCATGGATAGTCAAGATTGTTAAATGTTGTTTGTGCTTCAGTATCACTTATAACCTGTATGTTTGTCATTTTGTGACCTTAGATTATGTTCATGATTGTTAATTGATGTCTTTGATGTTTTTCTTGTACATCACATATTAAAATAAAGAATCTGCACTTCCATCCACCTCTACCAACATTACCTTGGCAAAAGAGGAACTTATTTGTATCATGGACAGTTAACATTGTTAATTTTGTAACGCATTATTCTTTAATTAACACAACAGTTAATTGCTGGCAAATTGCTGTGTGATAAAAGATAAAAAGGCTCTCAGAGCAGATTGTTTATTGTAACTAATCAAAGAATCCTTGAGGACATATGTATGTATCATCGCTGTGATATATTCTAAAGTTTTGGCTTCCTTCATGGTGGCTGACATCATCATGTCAAGTTTGGTCCGATTCCTTGACTTTATCTGCCAATCAGTAAGACAAACCGAGCACCCAGAAGAAAATTAGCGCATTTAGCTGTCAGCACCAAGCTCACTTTTCAATCCAGCCTTGCACTGAGAGAACTTTTTTCTATCCCTTTCCAGCCCTCCCTTTCCAGCCCTCCCTTTCCAGCCCTCCCTTTCCCTCACCTTTCTTTCATTGGAAACTTGATCTATGCTGAGCTCAGAGATCAAAAAAAAGGTGTAAACTGTGGATAAATGTGATCGACCGTCCCCTCCTGCTTGTTCTCTTTCTAAATGGGAGAGCGCTAACAGTCCAAAAAGTTTGGCACGGTCTTTTTTTTCATCCTTTCTCCTCTACAGCAAAATTGGGTTGTAAAATGAGATTTAAGATATATTTGGAGCATGTTCATGTTTCTTGGGCTAGAACTATTAGGATTGTCACTACAAGAGGTAGAGTTGCTATGGGTATCGAGGGTTTCAAGCATCCTTAGAGTTAATAGAACTAGGTTTGCGCTACTGAAGTTTGAGTTTTTAAGGTGGTTGCCACTGTTAGGGGTATTTGGGAGTTGTCTTGACCAGTGCAGCTTTGTAAAATTGTCAAGTGATTTGTTGCTTTGGCCATCTTGCCAGTTATACTCACCTGCCTAATCCTTGTGTTGGGTTCCAAAAACCCTGCTGTATCAAAGCTATAAATCTTCTAGACAGTTATTTTAAGCAATGTATGTGTCAAAAGATTAAAATTTTTATTAAATGCATGAGTTGCAGCACAGTGGCTTAGTAGTTAGCACTGTCACCTTGCACCTGGGTTTGATTGTCAGCCAGGTTCGATTCCCGCCTCTGTGTGCATGGAGTTGCATGTTCTCCTGGTGCTTGGTGGGTTTCCTCTTGGTCCTCCGGTTTCCTTGCACAGTCCAAAGACATGCAGATTAGGCTAATTAGTGTTCCCAAATATAACAGTATGTGTGTGTATACGTGTGTGCCCTGCGATGGATTGCCACCTTGTCCAGTGTATACCCCACCTCGTGCCCTAAGTCTCCTGGGATAGGCTCCATGATAACGCTGTTTAGATGATAAGTGAGTAAGTGAGAGTAAATGCATGAGTGATATTCCAGAGTTGCCATCCCTTCCACTATCAAACTCTAGGTCTACAGTGTAAAGTAAATGTAATTTTTGCATGTCCTATCCCTAAAACTAGTGACAGAAAGTTCAATGTTAAATGTATCTTTAGATTCAGATTTAAGTATCTGCCTCCAATAAATTTAATGAATTCTGACTCCAAACAATAACCCTCTGGCAATTAAGGTAATACACTAAACAGCCAATGGCTGACATCATTTTACTATGCCTTGGTTCTGGCTTTTATGTTGCTCTTCATTTGCTATGTTACAGCTATATTCAGAAGAAACCACCAGATAGACAGAAGTGCAGAACATGTCTGCATAAATGCTTACTGCTGGACTTTCCCTCAGCCACTGTGCACAATGTTAATCTGCTTTTGGCAGATTATGCACGTCAGTGCACCCGCTACACTCTGGGTGTCTATATGTCATGCACCTTAGGCTTTACCCTTCAGTTAGTAAGAGTAAGAGAAGTTTTCCTACCTTAGAGGGTCAAACCAAGGCACAGGTATAAATCCATAAAAGCACAGTGTTGAGCAAAAAAGTTCATAAATTCATGATAGACACTGGGAATAAATTTCTAAAAGAGACTGTTTTTTATTATTAATTTTAAAGGTTTTGCATTAATGTTTTGATACTTTGGGTAATATACTCAGCAAAAAAAGAAACGCCCCTTTTTCAGGACTGTGTATTTCAACAATAATGTTGTAAAAATCCAAAT
>JAOVVA010000004.1:11362054-11374836 GCA_028565275.1 Leiocassis micropogon | reverse complement strand
AAGGTCACGTCTCTTTTAGGTGAGAGTGTAACATTTCCTGTCCTGTGGGATTTACCACACCTTCATCTCAGGAGAGGGGACAGAGACCAAGAAGGTCTCTGTGTATGTGTGTGTGTATGTGTGTGTGTGTGTGTGTGTGTGCGTGTGTGTGTGTGTGTGTGTGTGTGTGTGTGTGTTTCAGGTAGCAGGAAAAAGAAGCACTTTGATGCAGGCTCAGGTGAGCTCCCAGGGGAGGTGTCTGGTTGACCAGAAAGCTCAACTTTAGGCATCTGATACCTAAAAGATGCTCTTTCAAGAGCTCAGGATTGGCGTTATTGTCCATCATCCTGTCACTCCCCCTTTACCGCCCAACACCCTATCCCAAATCCACCCGCCCTTCACTGCAACCCCACGAACATCCCTCCTGTAATCTCATCAGGATGCACGTCTTTTTGTACACCTGATAAAATTACGAGAATAGTTTTATACATTGTGCATTTTGTGCACATTTCATACATTGTGTGCACATCTAAGTGGCGCTTCCGTAAGTTTGATAGCAGTAGATTTAGTTAATAATTTCAAATATATCTTATCTACTTCAAACTCAAATTTTATTTGTCACATACACACTCATACACAGTATGATATGCAGTGAAATGCTTGTACGGCCACCCATGACCTAAAAAGATTCTTTATTTGAGTATTCAAGTAAAGAATATGAAATAAGAATATAATGAAAAAAAGAAAAATAGAGTACAAAAATAAAATATTCAAATAAAGAATTTAAAAATGAAATAAGAATATTATTTAAAAAAAAATTATGCACATTATATAATTATACACATAGAAAATATAGGAAACTTTTAGCTGTAAAATTTGCACTATGTAAAGTAACATTTTAAGTAATAAAACAGAATTAAAATGGAATTGAAATGGAAAAGTAATGTCTAGTCATGAGAAAAACAATGTGCAAAGTTCCAGGTGTGCAAAATGTAGACCATGTGCAAATGTATGTTAATTTCTTCTTCTTAGAGAACTTTAGTATAAACAATAGAAATGTAGCCTTAATGAAACTAAAAACACAACCGTTTATTTTGACCTCAGGTCCTCTGAGCTGTGATCAACTTGACTATATTTAGCTCAAGGCTCTTCAGCTCTGACTATATTTAGCTCAAGGCTCTGATCAGACAGCTCTGCAGCTGTCTGATCATTTATAAAACAGGTAAGGAATAATCAGCACACATTCTACTGTTTTTATTAAAAATCAATGAAGGATGATGTAATGAGGTGGGGTGAAAGTGCAGTTACTGTAACTACATGGCCATTGGTTTAATGTTGAATTTATTAAAGAACAACACCTATGTTTGAAATTATATTTAATATATTGGAATATACAAAAAGTGAGTCTCTGTCACATTGTATGGCAACTAGAACCTCTTAAGCATCAAAAGAATTATACAGACACATACAGTTACACCACCAAACAAAGAGTTAAGTATATAGGGCAAAGCTAATCCCTCATACTAGCATTCACTACATCGTCTGGAACATTTCATTAATAGTCGTCACCAAGACCTGCCTAGTTTCTCAGAAAAAAAATAAAATTTAATTGGCCTGGCAGATAACCAATCATAGACCTTTCCATCAACAAACATATAATATTGTTTTGTCACCTTAATCAAATAAAAAAAAAAACCTTGATGTTTAAAAATAAAATGGAGTAAACTTTTTTATGAATTCATACAGCTTGTGACCATTGTACAAGTGTACAATAGTGAGTCACACACTCCATATCCCATGGGTGGTGCATATGAGACTGAGACTCAGAATGAACTTCCTTGGCATAAAAATGAGAAATGGAGCAAATAGAACACCTAGGAAACACACACACACACACACACACACACACTTTAGGAATTAATTTCTCTTTCTTCTTTTACAAGCACAGTCAAATTTATTGGTATTGTTTCATGGGTTGGTTTCCATTATATAGCCAGAATTAGCTTCCTAATAGCAACAAAAAAATCATCTGACAGAAATTTTGTTATTCATCTTCAGAACTGAGTTATGCCCCTTAAGTGAATTATTGAAAAGTGCCCAAGTATAAAGAGATCCAAACAGAATTTAAGACTTAGTGATGATGATGATGACAGTGTTGTGTCATTAATATACTGTATAGAGTGAGCATCTGTAATACTTTGCAGATAAATTATTATAACAGCAGATCATCTGAACTTTACCCCTCACACTACACAGCTGTTTGGTCATGAGCCATGGACTGTTTATCTTTAATTATTAAGGAGTTTTCTTCTTCCCTTCAATGCAGATGGTGGAGGTGAATAATTGATGAAGGATGAACAGGTAAAACAGAACGATCTGCACCACAGGGCAAATAAAATGTTAAACACACAGTTCTGATCAGTTTTTTAAGTAATTTATTAGATACTTTAGCAGAGCAGGTGATCTATCATAACTGTTAAAAAATAAATATCACAAACTTTGGTAATGAAAATGATAATTATAGTATGTGATAATGCAAGTAAAATAGTTTATATAGTTTAGATAATAAAAACTTAGATATCTATATAAATAAAAGAGAGGTTTTGCCTGAACATTGGTCAGAACTCGCTCTTTCAATGATATCTTTGTTTCATACATTGTAGGACCTGAAACCAGTCTCTCTGTATGTTTGTATGTGTGTCCAGCCAATTTTGTCACAGCATCACGCAAAACTGGCTGGACAAAATGTAATAGAACTTTGCCAGCCCTTCGGTATTTGCCTAAAGTTAAATCTGTGCCATGAATGAAATCAAAATGTTGAATAAAAAGGACGTTATGAGCAGTTATGTGCCAGATTATGTCACAACAGACAGTGAATTTTGTCAAATTTGTACATACATATATATCGCTTTTCCCCCATGAGGTGGGGAAAGATACTCAAGGCTTAAGATACCTTACGCAACCTTACATTTTTATTTTTTTTACAAGCTCATGAATTATTTATTTCCACATATAATTCTCAAAACAAATTACAAAATAATGAAAGTCATGTGATATAAAATTCATATTCTTTTACATTTCAATAACCTCTAATTATTTTTAGAGGTTTTGCTCAGGAAAATATAATATGCAGTTAACATTACGTGATTACAAGTTTACAAAAATATAAATTGTCCTCTTATTATGTAGTCTTCTTTTGTTGTGCTGTAATTAGGCTTTCAGGTAGACTGTATCATGCCAAAGACTTTCTCGCTAATGAATGATTCTCTAATCATTAATGCATAATTCAATTCCAGATTTAGACATCAGATATGAAGCTTCAATGTATTTACTCAAGATGGGGAACATATAGGAGTTCTGATGTGGATAGTTTACATCACTCCGTTTCTTCACACACACACACACACACACACGCACACACACACACACACACACTTTTATTTTGCCTATTACTTACAGAGAAACAATAAAGAAATGGGAATATGAAAAAAGCAGAAACCTTGTGCCATCATATCAAGTTATTTTTCCGCTGGGTCAGTGGGGACAGGAAAAGGAGATGGGCGTCTCTCTGGGAGAGATGGAGACTGGAGGGACATCAGAACCACCCAGTCCCATAGGAGCAGAGATGACACAAGGATTGAAGGATTATGGATTATAATGGACACTCCAAAATATCACATCAGCTAGAGTCATCTATACCAATCTCAATGTTTATCAGAGTCTCAGTCAGAATATTTAATTCTTCAAGTACAAGATGTAAAAGGAATGTAAAAGAGTGGTATCACATAAAGAAAACTATAACATAATACATAATCATACTGTAGTTACAATTACAGAAATGCAATGTCTTTTTATCTAAGTATCAATACATTTCACATAAATTTAAGTTTATATTACAACATTTAAATAAAGCATTCACAACCTACAAAAACCTAAAAGCCTAAAACTTTTTTATTGAACGTGAGCATTTTTGTGTCTGTAGTTTAATTTCATATTTTCTATATGTGATACTTTTTACATCTGCTCACTACATGCTTTGATGAAAAAACTTTGCTTTTACTCCCTACATTTTAAATAGAGACGTGTTCCTTTTCAGCTGACAATCACACAAAAGTGCATTGATTTTTCTAATCTAAACATAAGTGTTTACACTGTCACTCACCCTACGTAGGAAAGACAGGAACAAAACAATTCCACCAGTCCAAGTTTACATAAATGACTGGCAGGCCTTTATGTAAATGCAGATTGATTAACTCAACAAAATGATTGATGGTTACCTGGGCAACAGATCCCACCCACTTGGTCTCTGGGCTACAGATTTTTCAGGCCTCTTTTTCAAGGATTAGAAGCAATCTAGCTAACTAGCTAACATATTGAGCAAAAGTGTTGTAAAAATATTTGGTTTGTGTTTTACACCAATAACACTGTTGTTCTTATAATATGTTTATAATTATAATGTTTTGGCATGTCTTTAAACCATATTTTATGCTGTATGTTTACAGTACGCCCATGTTTAATCATGTAAGCTACTTGCATTATACAGGGTAGCAGTCAGCTAGTGATGAATGATGCTAACAATGCCTGCCATTACTTTAATTAATGTCAAATCTTGTCACTATCAAGCTGTATTAGATTTGTACTTTTATGTTATCAACAGCATCAACTTCAACTGTGTTATAAAATACTGTTAATCACTTACTCAGTGGGGTAGATGTCCAGAAAAATCTGTTTCTTTGTGGGTCATTTGCACTTTTGTACTTAAAGTACATTTTAGAAAACATACTTAGTACTTCTACTTGTAGTGGAGTACATTTTTAGGCAATACTTGAGTATTGTTTATGTTCTTATGCTACCTCTGGTTAAACCTGATTATAATGTAAGCCCACACAAATTCCATCTACTTCATTTATTTCCTCTTTGGCACATTTGTATGATCAAAGTTGTATCTGGTTGATTTTAGCAATCTCCAGGTAATTAATAAAATTTAATAATCAGTAACTATAGGCAGTAATGTATGATGATTATTATGTTAAGTTTTAATAGCAAATATATATATTTTAAAGGACAACATTTTATGTATCCTAAAATTTGGATAATTATTTTCTGTGTGTAACCACAATGTGTAAATGTGAATGCTTTTCTTTAATCGGCTACATAAGGTGTGTTTCATGTCACTGAGGATGTATGTGAGGATAAACTGGAGCTAGTGTATGCAACTAACATGTATACTGTATAAGAGTGGAGTTTGTTTCCACACAGCTGAAGGTCAATAAATCAACACAAGTTTCAAAAATGATATGCAGATTAATTTGTACATCATTCCTTAAAAGTGCACAACTAAAAACGTACATGCAGTTTTAATGAATACCTTCCATCCTCAATTCAAACACTTCCTTAACCACTGCAGTTTGGACACTTTACAACAATATCTACAAAGCAAACGTGTTAAAATTATTTAAACTAATTCTAACCATCTAAACACGGAGAAGGGAGTATTAAATGTGATACTTCCACAAGCACTGAACAAATAATGGTGTATGTGCTGTGTTTTTTTATTTGTTTTGTTTAAAAGAATTGATTCATGGAAATTGGTGGACAGATCTTGCTAACATTTGCTAGGACATCCAATTTGACAATCATATTCGAATGTTTTTACTATAAGGTAAATGGTGATCTACATACAGTTCGCTTCAGGGTTTTTTTTTCACACTGAAACAGTTTAAACTTTTTAATTTCATTAATAACATGAATGTTAACACACACACAATAGGAACAGTGAGAGAGCTAACAGGAACGTGGCCTTGGTAAAGTTATTTCCAGTCTGAATGTTATAGTCTTATAAATATTGTCCAAATGTTCACAGTGGAAAGGTGTCAGCCTTGAGTTGTTAGCACTGTGTGTCTCGTCACATTTTTCCTGCATGGAATTCAGCCGAATTATTGAGTGATGAATAATTACACGATGTGCATAGGAATGCAGAAAGTCATAAAGAAAACTGAAGAGACCTTGATTACAAAGTTATGTATTAACATGAACAGTTACATTTGTGTCTACAAGCTGATCAATACGTGCTTCATATACCAAAAAAAGTATGAAAAATGGGGGTGGAAAAAATTGGGTGCTAATTGGAAAATTGTTATAAGCAAAATATTTGTAATTTTGGAAGATACTGTATGTATTTTACGAAAGTATTACTGAAAATCAATACTTGTTTTCCTATTTAAATTTACTGAGATTTAAGAGAGACCTCTTTACAATTTCTTTAAAAGCAAAATACAAAAGCAATTTCCTTTTATATATAATAACGATAATCCATTTATCCTAATTTTTTGTTATATTTAGTCATACTAAGGTGTGTGTATTTTGGGGTATTTAGGTATATTAGTACAGTGGAGCCTTGAATTGCGAGTAACTTGGTCTGTGAGCATTTTGCTAGATAAGCAATATTTTAAAATAAAATTTAATTTGATATACAATGGTTCTTCTCTCTTGCACGCTGCGGGATTATGGGTACTCGTCTCATCTCAGTGCGCTTGCATCACTTGTATAGTCAACATCCATGCAACATACTGTTTATTTATTGTATGGTTTGCATCGTGACACATGTGTGTGCATGCGCGTAGTAAAGCAAAAGCAAGCATCATTAGAGAGGTTCCTTGTTAAAGATCCAGTTTCCAGAGTCTTTGTCATTGAGCAGTGATTCCATGTGTGTGTGTGTGTGTGTGTGTGCACGCACACGGGTGTGTTTTAAAGCTTAAGTTAGTAGCTAATCAATTCTTGATTTTGGTGCTAATGCATTAGCATTGATTCCAAATGGTTATTAAATATTATATCAAATAATATCAGCAAGGATGATGTGGATGATGTGAGTTAGTGTCATCTTTATCTTAGGACTTTCTTGCTGAGGTAGCTCATCAAGCAGGATCAAGGGGAATTACCTTTTCCTGATGTACTTAGTGATATTTAAGCATGTTTAAAGTTTATATTTTTTTACTTTCAGCTACAGTATATATTTGGTTTAATATTTCTAATTTTAATTATATTAACTTTTAAAACAGTACATACAATTTCTCCACTCCTTTGAGATGCATTAAGAAAAAATCAATCACGTTTTGCTTTGTTATTAGCTAAAAAAGATTTTCTATAAGAATTTAAATAGTATTTTAAAATACTGAAATGTATGATTATAGTTTTATAAAGAATAATTTAAATAAGTATATATAGTAGAAGAGTTATACAGTACATTATTATATTACACCATGACTATATATTATTTTAAAAATTGAACTTACGAATTAAGTCTTACTCCACTGACATTGTTCTACTACATTAGAATATGATTAACAAAATACATAAAGAAGACTTCACTTCATTCATAATTTATCACATTTACTAATGACATAAATTTTACAGCTGAAGTGAGTATAAAACATGATTTCCATGCTAATCACAGCAGGATAGAATGCTTTATTTCCACAGACACTGATAAGCCGATGGGTGTGAACCTGTGTCCGAATCATTTCACAAGCAGGTTAGACGTCCGTCCCCCCCATATCAAAAGAGGCTATCTGCTTTCACACGGGGTCACAGAGCCATGAGAATTAACCATCAAGTTCAGCTGAACTTTCTGCATACAGAGCTTAAAGTGGCAAGAGTGGCTCAGGTTTCAATTCAGCCAAACAGGAAGCGTGTCAATCACTCATTCAATCACTCCTTAACCCACATTAACCAGATGAAGAGATCTTCAACAGTCTGAGAACTTGCTTTATTCCACCTGTCATTATGCTAAATTTGAAACATGAGACTTAATGTCAAATTTTAAAACAGATACTTTCCTTGCATAAAACAAATTCCTAGGTGGATTTACCTAATCTCAATTCATAACATCAATAAATTTAGCTCAAAGGCTTTGAAACATTCACTATTTGTTATGCAATTGATTAATTTAAGATGGCATTGCAACTAATATGGAAATTATTGCTATAAAACATGTCTGCCCATATCTCATTATGGTGTGTGTTGAACCCTTGAATGTTAAACTATATATTGTGGGAAATGAAGCAGTCTAGAACATGCTAAGGTTGTGAAACTTGGAATGTTGGTCAAGAGGAGTCACTTAATCTTAACCCACTCACACTTATTCACTTTGAAATTTGGAAACATCAGTTAGCCTACTGTGCATTCCTTTGGAATGTGCGAGGAAACCTGAGTACCCAGAGGAAACCCACCAAGCACAGGGAGAACATAGAAACTCCATGCGCACAGACCGGAGGTGGGACTCAAACCCTTGACCCTGAGGATGCATGGCCACAGTGCTAATCACTATACCACTGTGCCAACACATACAAATTAATGCCATTGTAATTAAATATCTGTCATAATTATGTATATTAATTAATTCATTCATTCGTTCTTTTTTTATTTATCCCTTAAAACCCAAGCGGCATGGATACATGCTAGCAACAAAGCATTGGTTAATGGCTAATTTAAAAAAAAAAATGCTTTTTACAAAATTCCTGCTGAAGTGTGTCAATGGCAGAGGCTTTAGACATCAAACCGTGCATTTGGGATTTACTCACTCACTCACTCACTCACTCACTCATCATCTATACCACTTTATCCTGTATACAGGTTCACAGGTCACAAGGGGCACTTGATATTGCACAATCCTGGCTTTATTAAACAGTAAAGCAACAAAATGGTTAAATATGCACCTTGCTAAAAGGGCTACAGTTTCACACAAAAATGTTGAAGTGAAAATAAATGTTTTGAATCTTTTCATTCAATTAATTAAGGCACAAAAAATTGTAAGATGATATTCACAAATCAGTACCTTTGTCATATAACAAAACACTAATAAAAATCAACCTCATCCTTTTCTCTCAGAGAGCATATCCAGTAAATCTCTCTTGGATATACACTTTCTCAGTGACAGGGCAAAAACCTTTCAAATGCTTTTAGAAAAAACACTTAACCTCAATAAAAAGTATTATTGAGTACACATTATTGAATGATTCAATAGTGTTCTGTG
The DNA here is from genome assembly GCA_028565275.1 of Leiocassis micropogon. Classification (NCBI taxonomy): domain Eukaryota; kingdom Metazoa; phylum Chordata; class Actinopteri; order Siluriformes; family Bagridae; genus Leiocassis; species Leiocassis micropogon. Next base: position 11,365,826 of record JAOVVA010000004.1, on the reverse strand, counting down.
TCAAAAAGCCATGTTTTTTATTAGTGTTGCTTGTAGTTTGGTGCCTGTGGGTGTGGCTTGTTCAGTAATTATTAGTGCCAACAAAAAACAGTAGTAGCAGTATAACTGTTAGTCTCAAGCTAATATAACAATATCTTACAGTTTATGGAATTGGCTTATGCAGTTAAAGCTAGCTGAAAGTTATCTTTAGTTATAGCAACCTTTGGAATTTATATCACACCATTAGTGAAGAATACTCTAGTTGTCCCTAACAAATAATCTAGTAATAGAAGTATGATATGTATGTATGAGACAAATCTTTCTTGGTTAAATAATCTCATGTAGCCAAGTTTAAATGTTATTTCCCAAAAGAAAAAAAAATTCCCATTATGTTTTTGACCTGGTGAAACTCATGCACCCTCATGGGTTTAGCTGGAGGAGAAATGGTGTGATATCACCCAGCAGGAAGTAACATTGTAAAAGGGTGTTATTGAGAAGCACAGACTCTGCAAAGACGGCTGTAATGTCAGCTAGGTGGTGCTCCATCATAGCACCTGTGTACAAAAGTCCACTCCAAACTGTCTTTCTCTATTTTCTCTCTCACACCCACACCTGCACACACACACACACACACACACACACACACACACACATACACACACACCAGCTCTTGGGAGCGAACAGCACTGCATGAAAGCAAAAGGTGAAACTGAAGCTGAAAATTGCAGTGCAGTGACAGAGGAGGTGGCTATCAATGGGCTCGGCCTGAAACTCCATCGCACAGATTGAGTTTCCGCCATGTTGTCCTACCCAGGGTCAGCTGACCAGAACCCAGGGTCACGATTGGCCAGCAACGTCCATGAACCCCATAATAATGTAACAAGAGTGTGTGGGAACCCTAGCTCAGTGGCGCGCCGTGTGATAAACGCTACTTTCCCACTCACAAGCCCGAGAATGGACGAGAATTAAGCAGGCCATCTTAGTCCTGCCACCGGTTATCACGAAATCCTACCTGTGTGTGTGTGTGTGTGTGTGTGTGTGTGTGTATGTAGTCCATCGTTTCACACACACTGTCGCTCTTTCTCTCTCTCTCTCTGATATTCCTTCTCTACATTCAGTGAAAGTGGCAGCTTAAAGAACAATAGTTGTTAATATTATCAATTAACTATATGTGAAAGTGAAAGTAGCTACATTAATAAAAAAAAATTTTGTGTGTGTAAATGCTTAAAAAGTCATTATTTCAGTAAGGTTTTTCAGGTGTCCTGCCAACTTTTGCCAACCATTTTAAAGGCACATGATTGTCTGCTGAGGATTGTCCTTTATTGGAATTAAATGGCACACACATGTTCCAGCATGACAATTCCCCTGAGCATAAAGCAACGTGCATAAAGACATGACCTCAACCTCATAGAACACCTTTGGAATGAATTGGAATGGCAACTGTGCACCAGACCTCATTATCTAATCTCACTAATCACCTCACCTTTTATAGAAGAATGGCAGCTATTATAATAACAAAGAGGGAACACCTTCATATTATTTCTATCTCTCTGAAATGGAACAGTCCTGCATATATGAGTGCCAAGGTCGGGTGTCCACATACTTTTGGCCGCATGATCTATGTAATTAGGGATAGAAAAAGATTGTGCTTAGTAGATGGCCACAAAATGAAGACCATCTGTCTTTCTTTCTCTCTCTCTCTCTCTCTCTCTCTCTCTCTCTGTCTTCTCAATGAGGCTAGCTATATAGAGTATGAGAGTGTGATGTGGTGTAGTGAGATGTAAACATTGCTGAAGCTTGTCCTAAGACAAATTCAGTCTAAAACAGTGTCCCAGCACAGTGATGAGTTGTACATTGTGATTGCTTTTGGTTCAAATGACCTCCTGCACCAGCTCCTTTCACTTGTTTTTGGAAAATGTACCTAATGTTTTCTCACATGAATAATACCAGAAATAGTCAGCTCTTTACTTAGCAATGACTACAGTTATTAAACCCCTAATTAAGAAACCTGGCCTTGACCCCTGTCCAACTATAGGCGAATATCAAACTTCTCCTTTATCTCCAAGATCTTAGAAAAGGTTGTAGCAAAGCAGCTATGCTCATATCTATATTAGCAATATCATTCATGAGATGTATCAGTCAGGATTTAGGCCTCATCATAGCAGTGAGACAGTGCTGGTGAAAGCGGTAAATGACCTACTTCTGGCCTCTGATCAGGATTGTGTCTCCTTGCTTTTGTTACTTGACCTTAGTGTAGCTTTTGTCACCAATGATCATACTATTCTCCATAATAGATTAGAAATGTTGTAGGAGTTAAGGGAATAGCCCTCTCCTGGCTCAAGTCTTATTTGACTGATCGTCATCAGTTTGTAGATTGTAATGGTGATTCTATGTGACGCGATATGTGCGGTATTAGTTTCCACTGTTATATGTCTAAGCACAGCCAGATGAGAGACACTTTAATATTGTTGAGGAACCTGTGAAGGACAATAGATACTGCATGCTACTTCCTCCTACTTAATTTTTACAAGACAGAAATTCTGATTTTCTAATAACACAATAATTTTGGATGGCCTTTCTGTTTCATCATGAAAAAAAGCAGTTTTTCTAGCAGTAAAAGTCCTTGGTGTAATTATTGACAGTCTTTTATTTGAAGCTCATGTAAATAATATTACTAGGATAGCATTATTTAATCTTAGAAATATTGCCAAGATAAGGAACATATTGTCACTACATGATGCAGAAAAACTAGTTTATGCTTTTGTCACCTTTAGGTTAGATTATTGTAATGCTTTACTCTATGAGTGTTCTACAAGGTGCATAAACAAGCTCCAGTTAGTCCTTAGGCCAGGGTCCTAACTAGAACCAAAAGATATGAGCACATCAACCCTACCTTTTACACACTACATTGGCTTTTAGTGAATGTTTGCATTGATTTTAAAATACTACTATTGACCAGTATGGCACTAAATGGTCTCACATTACAGTACCTGAGTCAGCTGCTAATGTTTTACGATCTGTCATGCCTACTTTGATCTCTAGGCGCAGGCTGTTTGTTGGTACCTTGTATTATGAAAACTAAAAACAGGGGGCAGAGGTTTTTCTTACAAAGCCCTAAAGTTATGAAATAGCCTTCCAATTAATGTTCGGGACTTAGACAGTTTTTGTGTTTATGTAAATTCTGAAAACCTATTTATTTAGCCAAGCCTTTTGTGAATAGATTGTATTAGGTGAAGATGCAGATTTAGGGGACTCATGGACATAGAGTATTATGGTGAACTCATTGATATATCAGGTTTGTTGACAGTTAAGTGACTGGTTGCTTGACTTTCCACGGAGCCTTCATGTCTGTTTCCTTCTAGCTCTCCCTTATGCTATTATAGTTAATCCTGCTCTGCTTGGACGCTACACAAAATATACATTGACATTATGTGACAATACCTAACTGTTCTCTCTCTCTTTCGAGATTCAAAGATTAAAAAACTCAAAAGGTGCTTGATTGGCATGACAAATATTTACATTTGTAATGCCAAAGCTTAGACGTAAGACACAAGAAAATAACAGGAGTAGATAGTAAAAATAATGATAAGTAATGATAAATAAATGTACATAAAATAAAAGAGTACAGATATTTAATCAAAGATAAAGTCTCTCTCTCTCTCTCTCTCTTTGTGGACACTTACTTGTGACTGCCGTCACTTAATAGTTCAAGCCTGAAATTTTTACAAGCAATTTTGTACCTGAGCCTCCAATAATGAAACATATTAAGTTAAACACCTTTCCTGTTATAATA
>JAOVVA010000004.1:11340317-11361954 GCA_028565275.1 Leiocassis micropogon | reverse complement strand
ATTTATATTTGAACCCTGTTAACACGCTATATATGAATTGAAAAAGATACAGCAGAGCTAAATAGACTAATATACCCCCATTTACTATACTAAATATACCCCCGTTTACTAAAAGATCTGTGCTGTGTAACCAGTAGGTCATTAAGGGGATGCTGTATATTTTGTACAATAGCTGTAAGTTAACTGAGTGTTCTCTTTTCCATCACAGCTTGATCATTATTGAGGCTTACAAAGCTTTAAATTAATGATTCATTTCTGACACCCATGATAGTGTGGTTTCTATTGCTCTGATTCCCTTTGGACCACCTCCCCCTTCTCTCCATCCCTACATCAACAACCCCAACTCTTCAACAACCCCAGCACCCCCGTTCCCCTTTCCCCATTCCCAGTTGCCCCCTACCATCTTGGCCAAGATTGTACTTAATTAATACAATCCAGGAGGCTAGAAATGGGAAAACAGGCAACTATCAGGCCCCGGCCTCCCTCCACTCAGCTCTCTGGGTAATGAGAGAGTGATGCATCGTGGGTTGCTGGCCCGAGGAGAAGAGGTCAGTGGGAATGAATTTTGAAGTCTCTGAATGAGGAGCAGCTCCATGCTGAGAGGAGCTGGCCTGCATTCGCACACCTGGTCATTAACATTGCTAATTAGCAACCATTAATCAGGGCCAGACTCTTTTTCTCTCTCTCTCTCTCTCTCTCTCTCTCACTCACTCTATGTGTGTGTGCATGTGTGTGTTAGCATGGAGGCCCATGAATAAAAAGATCGTTCCTCCTTACCTCCAGAAGAGTCGGGATAAAAGGGGTTCCCACCAATTCGAGATGAGCCGGATTAAACATAAGGTTCCACTGTGACGCACTCCAAAAGAAGGTAAAATTAATTACTAGTAATTAATTGCTCCGTTCTCATCTGAAAGCAGTGAACAAATCATTAAGCCTCCATCTTTGCTCACTGCCCTCACCATCTTTAAGGTGATGATAATTTGTGTAATAATGATGAAGATAATGACAATAATTTAGAGACTCAGATCTTGCCTGGATTGAGATTGAAAGTATCAAATATCAACATTTTTAGCAGCACTTTGAGTTACATTACTATAATTATTAAAAAAGAATCCATAATTAAGAGCTTTTTTGTGCTACTTCAGAATAATTATTATTGCTACAGTTGTTCTTTTCTTAATCAACAGGTGGTGGATAGAAAACTCTTCTCCTGAGGTTTTAAAAAAATTACAAATTTTCACTGCAAACATTTCAACTAGTCTCTCAGTAAAGAGCAATAAACCCTAAGAAATCACAGTTGCACAAAAAAATTATTTTGCAATACTAATATTTGTGTATATTGTTACACCTCTAGTCTTTTGTATACATTTCTTACCACAAACTTGGAGAAGTTCTTTACTTTGCCCTTTCTTCATGTTCTGTATTGATTTAAAATGTTCAGAGAAATATTAGAAGTTGTTTTATATGTGTGTATCAAGAGGTAGACGAATAAGTATAATAGTTCTCAAGTTCACCAACAGGTTGTAAGAAAAGTGACTGAGTTGTGGTAATCCCAATCAAGTGCCTACTTCCTGATACAAAAAACACTAGGTAGGTCACATTTAGTGACATAAATTCCAAATATTCCATAAATACCCAATTCTACCCAAAAGCTAGCTATTTAGCACTGTCAGTACACCAGTAGGTTGTCTAATGGCGCAATGAAGTAAACTAACAAGTCTTTTGTACACTTCTTAAGGATAAAACCTGATTGGCTGTCTACTCTCTCATATACAGGTAGTTCCCAACTTAAATCCAGTTTACAGACAACTGAAATTAACTTTGTTTGTAACTTTTTACAACCTTTCTTTTAAAGAAACTAGAAAGAACTAGTGATGCATTAAATAAAATGGAAATAATCGTTATTTAAATAAAATTGGAAATAATAAAGATCACAAAGAGGTGAAATTCCATTGGTCGTTGGTAAGTTATTATTATTATTATTATTATTATTATTATTATTCAGTATTCTGAATTATTATGTTTAAAATGTTTTAGATAAAATATATGCCATATACTATGCCTTGTAACTAATTGCCACTAAATACAAGGCATATGTGTCTGTTCTGACTTAGCTACAAATCCGGCTTAAAGACAAAACTTGGGAATGGATTCCATTTGTAACCTGTAACCTGAACAGCTTCATATTTACACATCATAGTAATAATAATAATAATAATAATAATAATAATACATATTAGTATTAGTATTAGTATTATTATTAAACTGTTAAGCTACCATCAGGCTCCATGAAAAGTCAGTGACGAAATGTCAGAGTACACATGATTTAGGCACGTTGAGTTATGAAAAAGAACAAGAAGAATACAGCTAAGTAGCTATTTAAATACACATATTTAGCTCATCTGCTGACAACCTGTGGATGTAATATGTAATGCCACTAGCTAACTAACACCTTACCATTAACTGCTCTATAAAACCAGCTGATTAACTCACTACAGATGGTCATAATGAATGATTACCATAGCATGAATTTATCACATCATCCAACCCAAATACCTTTTTTCAGTTCTCTATGTAGTGAAACTGAAGTAATGTGAGTGAATTTAATGTCCTGAACATCAAACCCTCTGAGAGGCGATGCAGCTCACTGATGCAGCTCTCATTAGCATTTCGCTTGTCTGCTTCACTAAGTTCAATCCTTCATGAGAAACGCAGGAGGAATGTGCTCAATTAGCATGTTGCTGTGTCACTTATCTGCCTGTTTCTCCTCCTGTGCTCTCACTCATTTGGTGTTGCACCAAAAGTGGCCTCTTATTTTATTATGCACAATTTCAAAAATGATGTAAATGTTTCACAGACAAATGAAAGAATGAAGGGGACACTGTATAAACAAAACAAATGCTCATGTGTTTTACTGTTAATTAAAGAAGGAAAAGGATGAGTAATTCCCAGTATTATTATGAAGTGATGCAAAATCACAGTTTCAGTATACTATTGTTAAGTGAAGGTGATCAGTCATGACATGTACAAACTGTAGCCATTCCTTTATTTAGCTTTCACATTGGAGCAACGAGACTACTGTACCTAACAAGTGATAAGTCCTTATGCGATTTTATACAATTTTGGAAATACGATTGGAGTCATATACTGTAGTTCTTTCATGAGTGGTATGATGGTTGAGTGGTCCATGGTGTTCATATTTGTCTAGGATTGTTTGTACAGATGAACGTGGTACCTTCAGCCATTTGGAAATTACTCCCAGTGATGAGCCAGACTTGTGAAGGTCTAATTTTTTGTCTGAATTCTTTTGATTTTGCCATGATGTCAAATAAAGAGGCACTGAGATTGAAGTTAGGCATTAAAATACCGTGAAAGACTGTAAAAAATTCTGTGAATTAGCCCATCACAATCAGTAATTACTAAACATTAGTGATGGTGTCACTGATTGCAACAGAAGTATTAAAGAAAAGAAATTCTGTCACTATTTGTAACAATAGTACTACACAGAAGTAATGAGAGGAAAATGGAGCATTATAAGTCTATACATCTAAATTCAAATCTAAAAATATTTTTATTCCAAGGTGGTAAATCACTAACTCTATTTTTATTGCATTTCATTTCTGTTTCATTGATTATCTCTTGGTAAATAAACAACAAAATGTCAACACATAAGAGACATAGAAATACATAGTTAGTATGACTCAGACACTCACACATTACATCTTTCTTTCTCTCTCTTTCTCACACATAGACAGAAACACACACACACACACACCCACAGACACACACACGCTCACACCCCAATGCAGCTGCTTTCTGCCCATCGAGATGAAACAATTGTTTTCCCTTAAGCACTTCATATAATCCTCTCAGGAGACCCACACTGTAATTGCTGAGCTCTAGACTGTGGCAAGACCCCCATCCACCCACCAACACACACACACACACACACACACACACAGGCATGCACACACTTCTAAGACGCACACATAACATGGTAGTGTCCTCTGCAAATATAAAGCAAATATTTAATTTGTTGAATTTACTTGTGGATAAGAACAACCATTGTTCATTCTCAGATGTGTGTATGTGCATCTCGAGGTGTATGTGTGTGTGTCATATATATATATATATATATATATATATTATAATTTACCTTTCTTGGGCATTTCATTTCTATTTTAAGGCCATCTTATATTATCTTATTATTAATAATAATAACTATTATATTATTATTGTTGTTGTTGTTGTATTGGGGTGGTTGTTGCACTCTTTTAAACACTTATATCACAAAACTGAAACACAATTAAGAGTCAGGCATTCAAAAATTTTTTATTCATTTATTGTGATGTTTTAAACACATGCTTTATTCAAATGTCACTCTGTTGAATCTTAAAACTAATGGCTCCCTATCCTGTTTACTCAGAGATTAAAAAGTACGAAGGAGGGTATGTGTAAGTTGTGGGGCAAGGGGGCAGATTTAGGGGGTTTAGTAGACTCAATACACTCACACAATTCTATGTGATGATGTCATCTTTCTCAAAGACCCCACTAATAAGCTTAGCCCCCTAACAGCAGCACAAAAAAATGTCAACAAATTGTATTGGCATTCAGTGATGGAAGAGTTAAGGGCACAGGTTTAGGTCAGCTTAAAAATGTCTATAAACCTCTACCACACAGGGTGCTCTCTTTTTACTTTTACTTCCAGGCATTAAAACAAGCTGGAAACAGGAAATTCAGTCTTTATCGCAGGCTTAACCCTGAGCCTCTTAGGGGTCGTTCATGGACGTAGGCCTTGTGTTTCTCTTCACACCCAATTAATACTCCTGCTTACTGCTTCACACCTTTAAAAAAAAAAGCCCAACGGGGGATGACAGAGTCTTTAAACCTAAAGTACAGTATAGCAGGAATTGTTGCTGTATTGTTTGATATGCTAAGCAGAAACATTATTATCAAAGGAAACACAACAGTGTTAGTGTGAAAGCCACTGCCTCAACATACCCTGGGGGTAAATAAATAAACAAGATGAGTAAATGAGCACCTCAGGGCACAACGTTCCTCCTCACAGGATGGCGTTTACACACTCACTACGAAACGTCTCAAATCAAATCTGCGAGGTCAAATTATTTGATTAGCCGCTCTCAAGGCACTTCAATCACACGTGGTTAATTATTTGGAAGTAATTACCAGCTTTGGCAAATACCATTATTTCAATTAGCTGAGTAATTTATCAGAGTAATCTCTGAGTAAGCAGCAATTACTCGACTTTGGCAGCAGTGAGGCTTCTCAAGGTTCGGTTGTTGAAACAGGGAAAAGTTTTAATAATAAAAATATACTTGCTAGTGATAGTGCACACTGCTGAGGATCCCTACTCCAGCAATGCATCCTTAAACGTCAACATTTTTAAATAAAAGGTCACACTGAGTCACTGAATGAAGGATAACGTTTCTTTAGACAACATGATTTGTTATTTGAGGAGCAACTACATTTGGGTCTACATAACACATATAACCACATTTGGGCCTACATAACACTTATAATCCATATCTTGCACATTCACCTAAAGTATCCATCACATTCTTAATACATTTACAGTTTATATAAGCTTCTTAAGTTGACACTGAAAGCAGCCATGGGCCAATCACAGCAAAGTGTGCAAATAATATGCAAATTAGTCTCTTGTTCTGTTGTTATGCAGCGGCTGCCACAAAGGAACCTTTTTATATTATTATTAGAGCTGTCGGCATTAACGTGTTAACGCTTGAGACTAATTCAAAATCAATAATGCGTTAAAATTATTTCATGCAAATAAATTCAAATTTTTCCAAACTTCCTTAATATGACTTATGAAGCATTTGATTGGATAAATTCTACATCCGGAAGTTATAGGTGCAAAACAAAAATGGGTCTGAGAACAGTTCTAGAATCAGGGCCTACTAGATTGTGCCCGTTCTGTGATTCTAAACTGTTCACAAAACTGTTTCCCTTAGCACATCTCTGAAATCCGCTTCCAGAATTTGTCAAATTAGATGCGCCCTACATTACATTGATAATGTACAGAGCAACTTGTAACCCATATACTTAGTTATGACAACACACTTTATGAATAAATACGGGTGTATGCATTCATTTGCATTACCTATTAAAAATGAAAGAGACCAACATGTGTTAACAGGCTAATTTCTCAGTAACATAATTGTATAAAGATTAAAATACTGACAGCTCTCTTATAAATATTCTTCACTTTCTAAGGGCTTCTATCTGGAAAGACACTTTATACTCATTGATGCTTTATATAACCACTAGCATCAACTTTACTTTATTAATTTGCTCTGTTATCATCTCTGCATTGGAAAATATAGATGCAGAACTTTTCATATTTTATACCATTTGTTTAATGACATACTGTACGTCATCCCACATACACACATACATACTTACACACAATGCAGCTATTGTACTCCATACTTTATAATCCACTTTTTGTGAGATTATTAGTGAAATACACAATCAGCTTACATCTGTTAATAATAAATATTAGTAAACGTAGAAGTAGAGAATATTTCTTCTTGTAATTTAGAAAGGAGATCCATAATTCTACTGAAACTCAAATTAAAAGCTGTTATTATGAGTGATGAGTTTTTTGTTTTTTTTTATTTAATGTGTCCTTTGACTGTATATCATCTTTGGTTAAAATTAGACAAAGTTTCCATGTTTTTCAAACAAACTAATCAATTTTTCTACATTTCATGGACACTGGATTCACAATACACATCACCTGTAACACACCTGATAACACACAATTACGGTGTTCAGTTTCATCTCTGTCGCGTGAGCAACAGAAATTAAAAGGAAAAATCCAACACCTGGTGTTAAAATGATCTCCTTTTTTGTGATCATTTATTATCATTTTAAGAAGGTCAATAGAATTTAGATTAAAGGTAAATATAAAATAACCACCTCTACTACAAACCTGTGATTATGTTAAAAAAAAATCACATGGTAACAATACCACTAATAATACAGTAGGCCAGTGAGCTTCATAGCTCAGAACATTTATATGTTTAAAGTTTTCCAAGCATACAATTTATGTGTCCTTGACCTGCATTACATGTTGAAAAATAAAAGAATCGAGTCGATTGCACTTGTTCTATGGACAAGAGAATTCAGCGGGCCCCCTTTCATCTCCCAGACACTTTATAATCACTAGATTTATAGTGTGCTTCACCTGTAATACGCCTGATAATACACAACAATTACAATTTCCAGTTTGATCTCTTTCGCGTGCATGGTAGAAATTAGGAAGGGGGGCCCGTTGTTATAATCAGGTCTGTTATTCTTCAAATACAGAATGTTTTTATCCTTGAAGCTTTTGAGCCTGAGGATTTATAGGATGCTTCAACTGTATAATATCTATAACACACCACATTAGTCATTTTCAGTTAATGGCTCATGTGCTGGAAAATAAGGTCCAAATTCACACCTATTGCAGTCAACCTGTTGCTTCAGACATAATCCCTGACTATATACAGATAGAGAGAGCGAGAGAGAGAGAGTAAAGATCAAAGCTTAAACAGCTGATTTTTTTTCATAGGGCCTGAGGGCGCAGCTTTCCAGCATTGAGCCGCCGTTTTGTTTATGAACGCACCTGAACGGACGGCAGCTCCAGGTGAGCAAACGCAGGTTTCGCCGTCTCTCTTTCATCCCACCAAAAGCAAACAACCGCTTCGAAATTCAAACCATGCTAGCCAACCACACACACGAATGCACAACAAAAAGAAAAAGAAAAAAAAGGGAAGAAAGAAAAAGAAAAAAACACACACACACACACCAGAGCCATGCTCACCACAACGCCAGGCCCCTGAGACCTTTAGGATGTCTGAGAACTTCTCGTGCACGGTTAAAATGACGTTTAGAGGATCGGACATGCCCTTTGACGATAAAAGATTATTAATCCATCCTTTGATTGTATTTTTTGGCGTGCATGTAGGTTCAGATTTCAGAGTAGCCAAGAAAAGAAGCATAGTGTGCTCATGTGAGTTTGGTGTTTTACAATAGAGTATAATAAGAGTAACAAGGTTGTGTTGACTTTTCTAATGTTACACTGAAACTATTCTACACAATTAGTGTACGGTTCACTGAAATAAATGAAAAAGGAAATAAATAAAAAATATATATTATTATTATTATCATTATTATTAATAATAATATTACAATAAATAAATAACCTGTTTTTTTATTTACTAGTTTATCAGGTAGTACTGTTTAGCAGTATTATCTGTAAATAATTTAGTATTTAACCTGAAGGCTCATGTTTACATTGTACCTGATCATATGTTTGAATACATCTTAAAATAACATGTCATTAAAAATTTAAAAAGGGACCTTTAGCAGATAACAGTGAAGATTAATCACAATTTAAAACTAGCCACACTTTAAAGAAAACAAATATTCATTAAAGTGCACATTGTATTTAAAACCAGTAAGCGATTTCATCCATTTTGGTTTTGTACCAGAGAGCTATTCTGAATTCTTAATTATAAATGCTCAGAATATGTTGATTAGTTTTCCATAATGGCAGCACTGACAGTAATGGAGCTACACATGAAAAGGTTGTATTAACATGCTTCTGATCATTACATTACATTACATTAATGCATTATTTCTGTAGTACGAGCTCATTCACGTATAAAAAGCTCATTCAAGTTTTATGGCAGACACATAAATGACTAGAGAAAAATTGCGATGTTTTTTTGAAGTAAGATGATGTTTATTTATTATTTACGTAAGTGCTGTTTCTGGTCAGCACGTTTTATGAGTTAAAAGTATTGAGTAAAGTATATGGACTGTTTATAGCTGCTGTAATGAACATGAAAACAATAACTGACATTGCATATAACTATACACCAATCATAAAATTATGACCACAGACAAGTAAACTGAACAACTTTTATCACCAAATATACAACAGTAAACTAGTAATGCCTAGGTCATGGGCACCCAAGGTGCATTCTGCTTATCTGGTCTGATCCCACAGAAAAGCCAATGCAACACAAATTGCCATGATATAAAGGCACCAAGTTCCAAGACTACTAACTCCCCAGGTCCCAATCTGATTGAGCACCCTTGGGATGTGCAAGACAAACAAGACCAATCCACAGATGTTTACCACACCACCCACAGCACCCAAAGAAACCACTGCCAACATCCTGGTGCCAGATACCACCAGAGCCCCTGCAGAGCCATGACCCAAGGAGCCTGCACTGCTCCAGGGGCACAAGGGGAATCCACAAAAGGGGGTTTTAATGATAATGGTTTTAATGTTATGATTGATTGGTGTACAAATATAAAAGGTATTATGTCATTCTTAGAAATAAAAAGTAAAGAATTATACTTTATTAATTGTAGCATGCTGTGGTACAAGATGAATAAACCACGTACGGCCTTGAAAATAATCTACTTCTGGGTGCTAACAGCAACTTTGCCTCAACAAACCATTCCCTCATCACTCAGTATTTTATTTTGTAAAGGGTTAGAGTGTGAAATTACTAAAGCTGGATGTAAGGGTTCCACATTATCATGTGTGGCAGCTTTTGAGATCAGGGCGTTAAGGTCACAGCACACACATTTTTTTAGACAAGGTGTTCACAAAACTGTATGTCATCTTCACTTAAACACTGGACTGCCTGATAACCGTCATTGGTAATTAAGAAGGAATGACTGCAGAGTGACTTTCTGATCAGCACAAGCTGTATGCTATCAACGCATCATTGTCTCTCACATCATCAGAATAAACTTAATCCTATTTTCTTTTTAAAACTATATGTTTAGTGTTACATTTCCTTACATCACTAGATTCTACATAGAGCATTCTCTAATACAGTCATAGAAAAGCATTATATAGATTTATTGAACAATAGGTTGGATGCCGCCTAAAAAATATTCTAGGAACTCTTTAAGAGTGAAAAACACCCTTGGAGGAGCAACCTGAAAGATTTAACATTGTACATTATATAATTAGTTATTTGTTAAATTTTGTAGCTAGTAGCAACTTCTTGTTATTTGTTTTACTACTACTACTACTAATTCATTATACTGAAGTGTAAAGTATACAGAAGTGTATAGAATAAGTTTTTGAATGAAATACTGAATTGACTGAAATAATAAAGTGTACAGAATACTGAAAGCTACAGAATACTGAAGTAAATAAAATACTTAGATGTACAGAATACTGAAATGAGTGTACAGAATGCTGACGTGTACTACTTCCATAAAATTCGGATGAAAAAGAGACTTTTCAAATTTTCTTTCAAAGTAGTGGTCAAAATGGATTTTTACTGATCAGTATAGGAAATCAAACATTTCTGTAATATCCACTTAAATGGATATGAAAATTGCCAAAAAGGGCTATATATTACATACCCTATTCTTATATAATTTACCCAGACAGTAAGCTCTGACAGATTATACCAGCTTCTAATAAAGTTATTGTTGCTTTTATTTTCATTCAAATTTTTGCCATTTAAGCCAATTCCACTAGGACACTTTTACTATATGACAATATAAACAATTCTATAACTGGAAATGACTCATACAAAATGTAGACAGAGCTACTGTGAGTGTAATTTTTGGTTTAACGTTGATGAATTACCGCAAGCAGTCAAGAATTATGATTTATAATTGCTCATCTTCTTGTCGCAAGTGCACAGTGGGACATGGTCACTTTACCAATCCTCTCTAACCACTGACTACTACTTCTAGAATGTTTTGCATCACCTCATCTGAGAGTTGCTGAGATCATGATAAATGTCCAGGGCTCCCTGGAGGTCAGCTCCTCGGCTTCATCCCGAACCACAGAAAGAATCAGATTATGAGCCAGCAGCTCAGGAAATTTTGGCAGAGATTGTGACAGCTTGTTGAAGAAGATGAATGAAAATAAAGGGAATAGCCAAAGGAGCTGAGCCAAGAGCTGGCAGCTCACTGTTCCACTGTTTATCATGAGCATGCCGTCATCTGTATTTATTCCTTAATCCAACCTTACAAACTCTTCAGTTTGACCTTATTTTATCTACCTTTCCAAATTACTATAGCACATCTTCATTATATAAACCCTAAAATAGATACTGGTCTAAGACTATAAACATTTATTACTTTGTTCATTTTACTAAACAAAGGCACAAAAAAATTCTAGCTACCATAATTAATTAAAAAAAACAATGTATGCAATACTAAGGTACCCAACCAACATTAAGGCCTTAGATTGCTGATAGAACTAAAAGGAGATTTTTGTAAACTTCAATATCAAACATACAACTTACGTGTACCTTTTTTCCATTTAACATCTAGTTTCATTGGTAATAAAAAACACAGATATAACTTCATATGATTCATTCACATCGTCTTCTTCTTATTATTATTAGCATCAAGTACCATTCTTTAGTAAAAGTTAAAATATGTAGTTAATTCTTATTTATGTTCAATCTTTTAACATTTTAAAAAACATTGCAAAATAGTGATAAGTTAAATATTAAGGATACAGCTTGTTCTATAAAATTCAAATATTAAGATGTTTATGAAATATATAATTTAGATTTTTTTATTCATTGTTGCATAACACCAAAACTACTTCAAAATGAAATCTAAATTTTTTTATATTTTTGTATTTTTGATTGCATAGATTATAAACCATAGTGTCTATTTTTGATAGTAAAAGGAAGAGTATTGTTGTATCTTTGTGTTTGAAGGTTACAGGAGATTTTTAAAGTAACAGTGATTTTAAAGCTGCTGCTGGGTGGATAGCTCAGCCCCAAATATTTCTGATATCTCAAAGTTTAAGCAGTGAACTATATAGATTAATTATAATTAATAATAGAAGTACTGTATGTCTCTATTAAACTTCTGCATGTATGATGTACATATATAAAACTGCAATGTTTATTGAAAAGATTTATTTAAATGAAACAATTCTGGACTGTTATGTTGATTTTCAACTTGTGGTAAAGTAGCTACAGTAAATATGGTCAACTGTAATGCAGAAAATTCTGTCAGGACAGGTACATTCTGATTGGTTGAAAGCTGTTGATTTTTTTTTTCATACAGCTCTAACACAGCTGCAAATCACAGATTTATACAAACCAAGGTAAAAAGTTATGGAATCCAAATGGAATCAACAAGACGTGGTCACTCAGGTTTTTTTTTTTTGTAGCAAATAAACTAAATTCACCTATGACTAAAACATTTTTTGTTTAATAGCTGAACATTCTGGCTTCATGAAAAATCCCTCAAACAAATTAATCACATTTTAATGAATAGCCAGATCAAGTAGAGGAAAAAATTATAGAATCACCTTGTAATTTGCATTTTTAAAACAAATACCGGCAAAAGTCTAACAATGCAAATTAGTCTGCAGTTAAAAGAGTGTGTTTACAGACTTCAACTAGCAGTTGGATTTGGCCAATTGAAAGAAAATGTGCCTTGAACAAGAGAGTTGCAATTGAAACAATGAAAAGGATTATAAAACTCCTTGAAGCGGAAAATGCAATACAGAGCAAAAGATGTTGGTTGTTCCCAGTCAGCTGTGTCTAAAATTTAGTGCATTACGTATAATAAAAATTTTAAAGTTATAAAGTGAAAACATAGACCTAGGAAGACCATTGCAAAATGCATAACATAGAAAATGCACAGCAAAACAAATTTTAAAAATGGTTAAGAATAGGAGATAATGTTTTTGGCAGAACTATAATATTCCCAGTTGAATAAAATTGGCATTTAACTATAAAAAAAACAGCAATAACATCTTAACAGAATAAAACAAATGGGGCTAAAGAGAAGCAATCATGGCATGTGTATGATTAAGTAAAAAAAATATTCAGTGATCAATCACAAATCTGCACTGGCCGAAAAGATTATCCTGTAAACTTTGTCTGGTGGAGTTCTAATGAAAAAATAAATGCCTACCTGAAGAAAACGGTAAAATTTCCACCCTCATCTATGATATGGGGTTGCACGTCAGGCAATCATTAACTATTTGGTCAATGCACAGGTGTAGACAGAAAATTTTGGGACACTTTTTGGACTGATTCAATCACAAGAAAATGGGCAGGAAAAGCTCAGTACTTCATCCAAGACGTTGGACTACTGATCCGAAAGTCATGGGTGCAAAACCCCAACACCGCCGAGCTGCCACTGGTGAGCAAAGCCCTCAACCTTTAACCGCTCAAGTGTAATGAGATAATTGCAAGTTTCTCTGGATAAATGCCATAAATGTACATGTAAATAGGTTTGATTATAAATTAGTTGACGGGATGATAATGTGTCTTGTAACAGAGTAAGGAAAGATATATCACATCAATGATATGACCAACAAAAAGTTTGTTCTCATTTTCAAGTCCATGATAAAGCTGCATCCTAAAAACTGCATCAAGGCTTCATTAATGCCTGAGAGGACATCAAATTACTAATTGTTATTTTTTGTTGTTGTTGATTGTTCCATATTTATTTTCGTCAACATTAAGTTATACCATGGTTTTGTATTCTACTTGATCTAAAAGAAATTGTCTATCAATTTAAATGATTTAATTTTATTTGTTTGGGGTATGTTTTACAAAGCTAGAATGTTTCAAAATGTAAAAAAAAATGTTTTGTGTCATATTTTATGGCATGAAGAAAGAAACCTTGTGTGGTGATTCCATATTTTTTTTCCAGGGGTAGTAATCATGTGCTCATTCTAATACATTAACATTATTAATGTATAGCTCATTCACAAGGACACTATGGTGTGTGCACTTTGTAAAGATAGGTCATGGGTAAAACTGAAACTTTATGACATTTTGTTTTTTACTTCAATAGAGAAAAAAGAGTGGGGTGGGAGAACACTTGTTTATAAATGCTCTAACATAACAGAAGAAACATCAAATAGTAAACAGTGAGTAGTAAGAGATATTCAGAAGTAAGGCTCTGTGAGGATCCAAGTTATTTCAGTAAGTTGATCAATTTTATTTAAAGTAAATGTTTCTAAAGATCACATAACGGATTGTAACCGACACTTGTGATGTCATTATCTGCCAATGTGTTTATGAAATGAACAATGCTAACGGTAAAGTTACAGAGCTACATCAGGTTTCATCATCATCATCATGCCTCTACTGTTTCAGTAAACCATCTACAAAAGGGTTAAAAACACAGACTGTGGCAAAGGGAAAGTTTCCAACTGACAAATCTCTTAGACGGTGACATCAATAAAAAAACAAATAAGCACCCAGTAGCTGTGTGTAATGACAGACTGCGTCATGGACAAGCTTTTTATCCACCCAGAACAAGAGCTTCAAATCTCTTGACTTTCTCCAATTGGTGTGTTGACACAGCAAGATACCCACTCCACGCATGAGAACATCCAAGAACCAGGAATATTTATCTCGATGTGAAGTATCAACAAGTAAAAGGAGTGTTTGTGTATTTCACCTTCTTTTACAGAGCGAAAAACACATCACACACACACACACACACACACACACACACACACACACAGTCCATCAAGTGAATTGAGGAAGAAGACTTTTGTTAAAACTATCAGAATTTCCGCTCTCGTTAAAGAGGGATTAACATCTCGTAAGCAAGTGCTATCGCTGTGGCGAGCCAAAAGCAAATACACACACAAAGAATTTCCATAGACACAGCTGCGTGGCTTCCTCGACTCGACCGCCGTAGTCACGCAGGTCCAAAAAAAACCACAAGGCATCAATCCACATGGCTGATTGTCACGATACACCTGTATGGAACTTGTGATCTTCGCCCAATCCTCATACACACACTAACGTACACAAATGTGCATGCGCGCACACACACACACACACACCTCCCTAAGGCTCAGGGAGGCTTAAAAAACAGGCCTCAACTGAACCCTCTGAAACTGAAAATTACAGCCACACAAGTGTGTGCACACACACACACACACACACACACACACACACACACACACACACACACACATATATATATATATATATATATATATATATATAGTGCAATCAGGGCATTTTCTCAGCAGTAGGTCTGTATTTGCAGCAGCCTGGCAGCACAAACAGCCCGAAGGCAACACGGAGATCAATTTAGCCTTGCAAAAAAAAAAAAAAAAAAAAACACAGTATTTCATGCAATGATGGCTACTTATCCATTTATGTCGTGGCAGTCCGATGCTATTGATCTCCTCCAAAGCCATCATTTCACAAACTACAAAACCTCCCTGCACTCTTCAAACAGCTCCTCCTGGCCTGACACACACACGAAAAAAAACGAGCCAAATTTACCTGACAGCTTTGTTGGTTTTACGTAAATATAAAGTATACAAAAGAAGAAGCACCCTTTGTGTCTCAAATGTGTTGTTTTGGCCTCCTTGTAGCTTGTAGTGTATGTATTAATATTTCACACACACACACACACACACACACACACACACACAGAACGTCCTCACACATGTCTGGCACAAATGTTGATATTGTAAACATTTAGTAGCAATCAAATATGGACAGATGGAAAGACGGAAAGAATGTATACTCTGTGTAAATGAATATACTGTATGAGTAAAATGGTATATTTTAGCTTTAAACAGGCAAAAATAAGTAGAAACTGAAGCAAAGTGCATCATTTAAGTCTACAATCAGGATTTGAATACATTCAATACAGTCGCTATTAAAATAGAGAATGGTCAATCATAGTGTTTAGTATTGTCATGATACCAAAAATGTTTTTTTTTTCTGATACTGGATCTGAAAAATGGAATATCAGCTGATATCAAGATTCAGTCTTTATTTTCAAAACTAAGATTTATTAAAGTTAGAATTAAATGTAAAATATGACAACCAAAATGTAAGCATTTACACAAAAGTCACTTCCATTCCAAATATATTAATGTAAAAAAAAAAGGGATGGGGGGTGGGGGGGCATTCTAGTCACAATGCCCCCCACGACAACAACACACACACACACACACACACACACACACACACACACACACACACACAATAAAAAAATAAATGAACATATCTTTTGTAAGGGTTTAAATGTTTGAAATATATAATTCAAACAACAAAAAAGAAGAATATAGAATCAAATCAAGTTAAACTCAGAGCCTACACTGTGTATTGAGCTGATTTGTAGGTACGCTGATCTTTTCTGATTTGAAGTTAATCATTAGATAGGTAGAACACACAACTAAACACTTACCAGAAGTACCACACATTATAATTTATTGTAACCAATTTTCAACACACAATCTCAATAAAACTTAGTTAAACACTAAATATTTTTTTTTGCGTGTATGTCTTGAACTTATCCATGTTTTCTTTAAGCATATACTCTGTTTATGCCTCATAAAGGTACAGAAATTAATGCAGTCAAATTAGGCGGAGTGTAATTAACTAAAAAAAATTTTTTTAAGTGCGTATAAAGTTAAAGACTGGGTCTGACTCGGGTGTGTGTATGTGTTTGTGCGTGGTTTTCCCTCTGGCTGAATTTGGTAGATGCACAGTGCCACCTGCTGGTCAAACACATAACTGCCGACGCCTGAAGCTCACGTGACAAGTCTTACAGGTTAGGCTGCTACAGTAAATAAATAAATTAACGAATTATGCTTGAGTAAAATACATTTCCGAACAAAACGCGTTTTAAAGGATTCTTAAGGGGCCTGTTGGATAAAAAATCTGTTGTAAAACTAAAAATAACTCACACGAGTGAACAGTTTATACACACTTGACTTGTAATTTGTGTTTTACTTGTAGTTCTAAAGTGGAATGTGGTTATGTTTTTAAACAAATGTGAATATTTTAGCAGTTTATATAGACAATATTGAGTTCTTTGTCGTTCTGGTGAGATCTTCTCATTTAGGGTGAGAGAGTTCCAAGTAGAAAACTTTGTGTAGGTTAAGAATCCCTAATTATCCAACGAAGCCTTAAAGAACATTTATACCAACAGAGTCACAGGAATATAATGATGACTTATTTGAAGATTGTACTACACATTTAAACAGTCAGTTCTGTAAATGTTAATGGACTGATTCATAATAATTTATGTTTTAAAATACTGTACATTCTATTTCAACAGAAAAAAAAAAAAGAAAGAAAGTCGGTACCATTTAATACCAGGGCTATTAAAAAAACATAAAACAGAAAAAAAAATTATGATAAAATTTTTAGGATAAAATATTGGCTCTTTAATTTCCAAACATTATTTATAATAAAAAGTGGTTTATGTCAATAATAATAATAATAATATGGTATATAAATGTGATCTTTTAGTAAGTTTAATTAAAAGTTAATAAGTAAGTAATAAAGACATGATTTTTTAAAGCAAATTTATTGTATTATTCATTAATTGACTTACGTTTATTTTATTTTTGGTCACTCTTAAGTGTGCTAAATAATTAAAGTTCATTGTAATACAATTGTAATATTATACTGTTAATAATTTAGTCTAAGCTTAGTATAACGTTGACTTATTATTATTATTATTATTATTATTTTACACACACACCAATAGAGAACAATTTATTGTTCTGAGATCATTAAAGAACCATAGAGATCTCTCTTTCTCACACACACACACACACACACACACACACACACACACACACACACACAGGTAATACTGTTTTTATTTTGGTGGTCATTATTCTCATAGATATGTTGGCAGGCAATTAAGAGCAGCTGTTTTTTTTATCTTCTTACACATAACTGAGATCAATCCTATTTTTTATTATAATTATTATTCTAGCTCCCAGGCTTCTGGTTTTCATGTTTTTCCTTTGATTTCTTATACAGATGCAGAATTTATATTGCTTGACTTTAGTGTAAACTGCCGGTGAGCGTTGCATTGTCAGTACATGTGTTGAAACTTGGCAGGATCTTAAAACACTTGATTCTCCACCCACTTTTCTTGTGTTTGGTTGTTTGTATGCGTTTGTCTGCTAACAGTCTTTCTTTCTGTCTGTCTGTCTATCCGTCCGTCGGTCCATCTGTCCATCCCCTTTCTCAGGGTATGTTCACACATGTAGTTCAGTTCTTTTAGACCAAAAGCATAAAATTATACATTAGTTTTGGTTTGCTAGTGTAATGTCCTGGTTCATTTAGCATCCAAAATGGCATATTCAACATCAGGCCAAAAGACACAACAGAAGGAATGTAGATTATATATCGTGATATCTTTACTAGCAGAAAACTTGTGAACAGTGTATAAAATGTACAGCGCTTTGCAGAAGTATACATATCAGGTAAACTCTTCCACATTTTGTCATGATACAACCATAAACATAATGTATTTTACTGGAGTTTTATATGATAGACCAACACAAAGTGGCACATTATTATGAAGTGGAAGGAAAAGATTAAATTGTTAAAGAAAATTTTACAAATAAAAATCTGAAAAGTGTTGTATGCATTTGTATTCAGCTCCCTTTACTTTGATACACCTAACTAAAATCTATTGGAACCAATTGTCTTCAGAAGTCACCTAATTAGTAAATAGAGTCCATCTGCATGTAATTTAAGCTCAGTATAAAAACAGCTGTTTTGTGAAGCCCTCAGAGGTTTGTTAGAGAACATTAGGGAAGGGATAAAGTTGTGGAGAAGTTTAAAGAAAGGTTAGGTTATAAAAAGCTTTTTATCTAAGCTTTGAACATCTCATGGAGCACTGTTCAAACCATCATTCAAAAATGGAAAGAATATGGCACTACTGCAAAAAGAGCCTCAGAGAATCACCCAGCGGTCTGTCCACAGAACAACTATTATTCATGCACCCCACAAATCTGACATTCATAATGACCGTCAGGGCTACAATGGAATGGTTTACATCAAAGCATATTTATGTGTTAAAATGGCCCAGTCAAAGTCCATACCTAAATCTAATTGAGAATCTATGGCAAGAAAAATTGCATATAGATGATGTAACTATCCAACCTCTGTCTCTACATTTTATGTGTTTGTTTATATATATTTAGTCTGTAGTGCATTCACATTTCAATCAAAGCAGTCTCAGTTCGCTTAAGTGGTGCACACTGAGGTTCGGATGGCAGCATTCACACTTGTTCAAGTGAACCATGCTAACAGAACAATCGCACCAGACTTTGTTTCAATTGAATTAAACACGTAAAGTATGAACTCACCCTTAGGTTCTTTCAGGGCCAGCTCAGTATAATAGGTGAATCCTAAGTTTAACATTTGGATGAAGCTACAGCATGTTGCAAAAGTATTCCTCTCTATTAAATGATTCTACATCATAATGTAGGCCTACTACAAACTGGACTTATTTGGGATATTAAATTAACAGTCAAAAGTTTGGTCTCAAGTTTAGATTGATTTTCTGCATTCTATGTGATTCAAAGTGTAACTACTGTATTGTTTATTTCTCTTCTTTTGTATTCGTACACTGTACTTTATATATTTGCACAATGTCTCTATTTTATACATTTTGCACATTTATCTTATCTTATTTTTTCAAAACTATAAAATAACTAATATGTTCAAGCTGTTCTGGGATAGTTCTTGTAAGAACAGCTTGGTCAAGTGCATTGGCAAAAAAAATAAATAATAATTTGCCAATGCACTTGACCAGGCTGTTCTTACAAGAACTATCCAGGAAAGAAGACCATTCAGGAAAGAAAGCCATTACCACCATGCTTCACTGTTGCAAACTGAACACTTATGCACTCTGAGTGCACATATGGGAAAACACATATGGGCAAACAGTTCCGAAGGTTCATGAGTGTTTTTTTAATATTGTAAATTAAGAAACATGATGATTCTTTCAATCAAATATTAAATAAAGGACAACAAAACATGATTAATTAATACTATTCTACTATGACAAATCCACTGTTTAGCAGTTTTCAGCCCACTGTCCTGCACCTATCCTGGGGAGTTTACAATTTCTTAGAAAAAAATTACCACTGAGTAGGCTATTGGTTTCTTTTACTCAGGAAGAAATTGGTGGCTGAGCGATGCAAAATAGTTTAATTTTATGCAAATCATGCAAAGCAATGTAGTGACTACCAACGGTATTGAGAGATAATGGCACATTTGCATTTTTTTTTTCTTTTGTATCAATATTTTCTGCCACACTGCTATGGGTTTGACATGTTTGACAAATCAAATCAGAAAAGTTTAACACAAATAAAAAAAAGAGTACATCTTTTTGCTGATGCTGTTGTTTGTTTTTATAAACAATATATATTATATTGTTTTTACAGGACATATCTGACATGTGATCAAAATAGACAATATGCCTAAAATTTAATGATACTGGAATTTTTATTTATTTATTTATTGCATATGTTCTGTACCTAGCTACTAGTAATTAAGAAAATCAGCAGGAACTTTATATTGAAATCCTTAACATATATTTTATGATACCACTGACATTTTGGCAGGTTATTAAAAGCTTCAATTTCTTACACTTTTCATGCTGGAGTTGGACTGAGCTTGATGTTTCTTGTAGGAAAATGTTTGATCTGCAGGAAGACAAGGGGGCAAGGTGTGGTTAGTACATTTGTAAGTTTTGCAGTTTTGCATTGTCCGTTCCTGATAATGTACAGACTTCAAAACAGTCTTTGAAGGAACTAAGGCATTCACCTGTTTTATTAAAAGATGCCTTAGAGGGAAAAAAAAAAAAAAGAAAAAAGATGCTGATCATACAATCACTTTAATGAAGGATAGAAAGGTGCCAAAATTCTGGTCTATTAACATTTATCAAACACAGAAGAGATGAAATAATAATCAGAATTTACTTTGGATATTTAGATTAGACAGACGTATGGATGAACAAACAGGTAGCAAACAGACAGACAGAAATATAATGTGTAAATTAATCGCTGAGTTACACATTTTTACACACACACAAACCTGCGATTCTCTGTTTTAAATGTTCACCAATTACCTGAACTTTCTACAAACCCACAGCTTTATCGATTCACGCATCTTCAAAGAGCACAGAACTTTAGAGTCTTTCATGTCACCGTGTTGAAAAAACTCTCCAGCTTTCTTATTGTCTCGGCTTGTTTTCCAGCATGGCCTTGAGCCAGAGAGATGGAGAGCAGTATGTGTGTGTGTGTGTTACATGTCTTGAAGTAGCTAATATCTTTCTCAAATTGCAACGTCGTTGGAGGCCATTCTTTCTCCCTGTCTGTTTGTCTGTCTGTCTCTCTCTGTCGCTCTCTCCCTCTCTCACACTGTGCAGGTGTGTTCACACTCCAAGCGATTCCTCTCTGCCACCTAAGCAGAAAAAAGAAAAAAAATTCTGTGGATTAAGGTGCATGCAGGTACTAACAGCCCCTGGAAGTCATTTGGCAGGATGTTTCATGCTCCTTCCAGATGATTTCAGGGCATGTTTCTGCAAAAAGCAAAGAAACATTACGCAAGTCGGCTTACCATTTTAAGGACTAGATTTAGATTCCTAATCTAAGAGGCAATAGCAGCAGAGAAAGATGAAGAGGAAGAAACTTTGAAAGGAAGTGCTCTTAGCTACAAATCTACAGTAAAACACATTTCTGATAACTAGAAGACAGATACATTTAACCAGATAGATAGATAGATAGATAGATAGATAGATAGATAGATAGATAGATAGATAGATAGATAGATAGATAGATAGA
>JAOVVA010000004.1:11304885-11316226 GCA_028565275.1 Leiocassis micropogon | reverse complement strand
AAAAACTGCATTTTGTGTTTACTTGTGTTATCTTTGACTAATAGTTAAATGTGTTTGATGATCAGAAACATTTTGTGGAACAAACATGCAAAAGAATAAGAAATCAGGAAGGGGGCAAATAGTTTTTCACACCACTGTATACCTTCTATCTGTGTTAGCCAGGAGTTTAAATCTTGTCTTATTTTACACATTCAAGGCCATTATTTGTCTGCATAACTGCACTTGTGACTTTCCCCACCAACTTAATTTTTCAGAGAAGTGTTAATTCTTCGTATTTCATGGACAACAAATATTCTTCTCAAAATATAAATGTAAACTTTTTAGCACAGTTAGCAAGTCAAATGTCATATAAGGTATTTGCATTTTTTAAAAATGGTGTACATTTCCAAAATAAATAAATAGTTAAAAAAGCTGATAAAGGAGTGTCTCTTACTGTCTTTAGCGAACATAGTTTCATTTGCTTAATTAAATTGTTGATTTGGTGTTAAATGCATTGGTGCTGTGTATTATTAATATGCTAGCTAATTGAAATGGAGGCATTTACGCACACCCACAAGACAATGTTTAAAAAATATATAATAGAAAGTAGGGCTGTGCGATTAATCGAAATCGCGATGTGAATATGCGCGATTTCTAAATCGCCTTACAGCACGATTTTTTGCGTGCTCCCGACTTTTCCCGCAGTATGCTATTTGAACCGATCACAACGCAGCGCGCCTAAACAGAGCGCGAGAACAGGAGACTGAGCTTAACGACAAATAGGCTGCAGAAACAAGGACACACGCACACACACACACGAGGGCCGAAACGATTCCTCGAGTAACTCGATTACAAAAAACGATTGAGGCAAAATCTTCTGCCTCGAAGCTTCTTTTAATTAATTTTAAAAGCTTTGCGTTATGTTTTTGCGCAATTATTTGTTTGGCGTGACACATATCGCGATAAAAGTATCAGCGAGCCAAGAGAAGAAATTGTCAGTAAAGGCTTTTGTTATGCTGAGCTGTAAATTTTTAAACTTTTAGTCCTGAAAGTTAAGTTGCACGACGTAGTGTTTTTGTATAATTATTTATTTCGATGTGTGTGTTATGCGATAAAATGCCCGCCACGGATTGCCCCCCCCCCCAATAATCTCTATCAAATATATTAGGACACCACAATCAAAAATTTATATTATTATTAGCGAATATATTATTACTATTATAATTAACCCTAGGCACGTGACAAATTAATACAAAATTAATTAATAGAAAATTAAGACACGTAATACAAATTCTCATATAATGTTTATTTTGTGGCACATTTATTTTGCAGGGGTTTGTCATGTAAAAAAAATATTTACACTAAATAAATACTGATTATGATGAAAAATAACACGAAACGATTTTTATTATAAAATAAGCAATATAAAAATATACATGTTGTATATGAAAAAGATACATAATTTATATATTTTTTTCCCTATACAACATGTCTTTTTTATATTGCTTATTTGATAATCAAATTCGTTTGGTGCAATTTGCAATTTGTAAATCATAAACCTATGAATTTATGTTCTAATATAATATTTGATAGAGATTATGGGGGGGGGGGCGGTATATGTCTGTCTGTATGTCTGTATGTGTCAAAATCATGATTAAAATCGAAATCGCAATATTGTTCAATAAAATCGTGATAGGTTTCTTTTGTCCATATCGCACAGCCCTAATAGAAAGTAATTTGTTAAAAATCCGAATAATTTGGGTCACATATGGAATATAATTTTGTACATTTAAAATATAATTAAACATTGGAAGGAAAAAAAATCAATCATATCACATCCTACATTCTAAGCAACCTTGCAACAATTAGCTTACTGGAAATTAGCCTGTTAGCCAGTTTACATATTACTTTATGTTTATTGTAATTTTTTTAAATATCCTTTTTATAGTTCCCATCATGGACCTTATTTCAATTAGTAATCTATACTATAAAACACTTTATCTTTAAGTGTCTATTAAATAAAAAAGTAGTTTATTTATTTATTTATTTTTTTACTGTAGCTATTTGAAATTGGAACAAATCTTGGCAATATTAAGTGTCATGTTAAATATTCTGTATTGTGAACATAGTTTTTTTATATTGTGATATTTTTATTTATTTATTTATTTTTAAACATATCTACATTCCTAGGTGAACCGTGTGTGTATGGAGGAGATCCTGAAGGACGTAAAGGTTCGAGTGAAGAAAAATCATGGAGTTCCTCAGGCATTACTGGGCCTTGTTCATGCTGATGCTGTAAACTCAGAGACTCGAGAGTCTGTGACGCTCTTGGAGGAGACAATGAGATCTGTGTTCATAAAGCATCCACATGACTCCATATGGACCGGGCATTTTATTCCTAACACAGCAGAGAGCATAGAGAACATCAAGAAGAACGTCTGCAAAGCTGTGAGCGTGTCTCAGAGCCCAGGTTCATTACCATGTTATCCTGTTGTGTTGAAATGGTTACAGATGTACATGCATGCATAGGGAGTGAAGAAGACATGATCTCTGCATCTCAGATTTAATGAAGTGAGGCATGGCTTCGTGTGAAGGAAGTGTGGTCCTAGTGCTTATAAGTCCCCAAGGGAGGCATGGCCTCTGTGTTTGTCAGGCTTATTTTGATACTGTGGGCAGGTTTTAGTTACATGCTTTTGTTCCCAACCTGCAGGTCAAAAAACAGCAACAAAAGAAATTAACAAGCTGTCGCTGTCCCTTGTATTTTATTTTCCTATTGGGCCAGTGGACTAGAATTTTCCTGGCTCCTTGTATACAATATTGTGCTAAGTGTTGAGCAATCCCTCATTTATTCATATTAAATTAAATCAAATTTTATGTATATTAAATTAAAAAGATGTGAACAAATGTTTTACTGTGACAGGCTAAAAAGGGTCTAAAGATGCAATTTAAAAATTGGCTGTTTATGCAAGTACTTCAGCAGCAACCTCATTTCCCCTCTCATCTGTTCCAGCCACTCAGCATTCAACAGTATATTAATCACCAGCCTGATTATCTGTCATCACTTGCCCTTGTTTTTACCACTGGTTCATACCTTAAGTTAATGTTTTTTATGCTTGAATGATTCTTAGGTCACTGTGTCCCTCAACAAACAGGAAACCTGAAGAACTTTTCATGAAGACTACCTACATTAAAAAAATGTAGTCCTCCTTGGAAGCAAAATATGAAAAATTGAGGTGTGGCTCAAGACTTGTGTACAGTACCGTATATTGGTACTGGCCCAAACAGAACAGCAACTGAAGGATCAACTCTCCCAACACACCCTTTAAACTGGCTTCATGGCATTAGGTCATTGCTTATATTGGACCCTGTTTTATTTAATATAATTTACTTTTTGTTTCATCTGTTTTGTAGATAACATATTGAGACATAAGCAAAATATTTTCTGGCCGTTGTTACAGCGCTGGATCAGGAGAGGACGAAGGGAACAAACCAAAGTGACAACACCTGCTCAGGCACAGAATGGTGAGCCAAAGTGAAGCCTGTTCGTCTGACTTGACATGTCCTCTGAACGTCTCTCACTTACCCATCATTCCCTACAGGAGATCCTGAAAGTACAGAGGAAGGAATTCCATTACAGATGAAATCCAGCTCACAGTCCTGACATAAGGTTTAACAGCAGGCTGGATCTGACCTGATGACCTGTGAAATCCACAGAAAGCAGAAATCAGCCTGCTCTGCTTAATTCATTAGCTGACTGGAATACTGAAGGAGCATTGGGATATGAAGTTTATGCATAGGTGCTGCTACTGCTCTGTAAACCTTCAAAATAAAATTTTTGAAGACTTTCCAAGGACTTTTTTTCCAACCTTCTTTTTCTGCCTTTGGGGTCCACAAAAAGGATGTCATTCACCAAAAAGTGCCTCTATTAAAAGTTTTAAAAGAAGTTAATTAGAGTTACATTTTGATATTTGGATCATTTTGAATCTTATAATTTAGTGAGGTAATACAAAGTGAGAACTAATATAAATAGTTTGGGATTTCAATTAATAGATAAATCTAGAGCTTAATTCTGCGGTAACATCATAGACTTTAAAAAATATTTTATTTCAATTGTATTATTTTATGTAGCATTTTAATAGCAGAATAATTAAAGTACTGTATATTTATTGTTTTAACTTTAATGAATTTGTTTAGCTTAATTTTTTTTCCCATTTTAAAAACTTTTTTTCTTTAGTTTTAACGGTTTTATTGGTGAACATCTTATATTTTACTGATGTACCCTAGCTAAGCGTCGGAAGTCGTTTCATTAAAACAATGAAAACAGATTAAAATGTTTTGTGTCATCTTTGAAATGTTTTGATTTGTTTTTCTCCACTTTAAACATCACACTAGCATGGTTAAAAAATTTAACTTAATTAAAAATAAACTGCCTCCTTTTCCTACTTGGTATCCTACGTGATGTTTCTACATTACATTTTTTGTTTGTGTCTTCATTGTCGTATACTTCGTGTATTATTTTAGTATATTTTGTATATTGTCATGTCAAAGAACAAAACATTAAGGGCAAAAACTTTGAGAGGAATTGAGACTTCTAAAAAGAAACAATCATCCTTTCTCAGACACCAGGAGACTGAAATTACAGCAAGAGGAAGTGAAAAGGAAAGGTGCGACTAACAAAGGAACTCTGCTCCAATAAACATCCTGCAAAAATGTCCTGAAATAAAAACCTAAACTAGTCCAAAATTATAAAGAGGATCAAGAAAGGATTAGAATATTGCACAGGGTTCGCTAGGCGAAATAAAGTGTACCTGATTAAAAATCCTATTGCATCAGGAGTTCAAAAGAGATTCTGAAGTTTTTAGCATTCAGCGTAACTGATGAGTTAAATATAAATAAACAAGACCCAAAATACATCTCAATGCTTCTTCTACAGCGGCCCCTTTCTGTTAGTGCATAGGGTTGAGAAGGGCAATATTTTAAACATTGTGTAGTAGATGGAGGTTATAAAGTGATATTTGATAGTATTTGAATGTGCCACCAGTGTGAGAAAACTATAAGTAAAAATTATGAGTCCAACTCGGTCAATACGCTCATCAAAACCGCCGACTCCAACACTCATTTATGAAAATACAGTTTGTCCGTTCATTTCCTGAGTGTTTATAGTGTACTACAACTTCTACACATAAGAGTTAGCACTGTCGCCTTGCACCTCCCAAGGTTGAGGGTTCGATTCCTGTCTAAGTTCTGTGTGCATGGAGGGTTTCCTCCCACAGTCTGCCACTGATGACTGGTAAAAAAAAAAATGCTTAAATCAGAAAAAAGAAACCCCAAAGGTGCTTGCAGAAACCATCAAAGAAATAAAAACAAATGTAGTATTGGAGAACTGCATAGGCAGAATTGTTTGAGTGAGTAAAACCCGATGATTGCATAAAATAGCTCATTTTTTGTGACGTTTTGAGACAAGATGTTAATGTTGATTGGAAGAATACCATGCAAGAAAGATTAAAATTTCATTCACTTTTTTTTACTGCTTGGACTAAATCAGGTCACATTAAGCCTCCTTTAGTCTTTATTATCCTCTGCAGGTGGCACCAAAAACTTTCCCAATTGTTCAGGAATGTGACTGGTTCAAAAAAGGGATTAAGCACTTGACAGGTGCGCTACAGAAACCTTAAATGGGTTTAAGTGTGTGCCTCAAAATTTTATTAAAAATTTTGCATAATAATGCAACTAAAACATGCATAACTGTGTTTTAAATCGGTGCTCTTTTTTAGAAACACTTTAGCTTTCTGTATTTATTATTAACGATATATTCACTTATGCAGCACGGTGGCTTAGTGGTTAGCACTGACTCCTTGCACCTCCAGGGTCCGGGTTTGATTCCCGCCTGGTCTATGTACGTGGAGTTTGCATCTTCTCCCCTTGCTTGGTGGGTTTCCTCCAGGTACTCCGGTTACCTCTGCCAGTCCAAAAACATGCAGATTAGGCTAATCCCCATTCCCAAATTGCCTGTAGTGCGTGAATGAGCATGTGACTGTTTGTATGTGTGTGCCCTGCGATGGATTGGCGCCCTGTCCAGGGTGTGCCCTGCCTCTTGCCCTCTCCTGGGACAGGCTCCAGGCCCCTGTGACCCTTTGAGTGAGTGAGTGAGCTTTCACTTAAAAATTGCATAGGAAAATACATTCACTTACTCATCACCTATATGGGGTGCCAGTCCATCAAAGGGCACGCATACATACATGCTTATTCACACACTAAGAGCAATGGCAATTAGCCTAATCTGCATGTCTTTGGAAGAAACCCACCAAGCACGAGGAGAACATGCACACTCCATGCACACAGACCCGAGGTGGGAATCGCAACCAGACCCTGGAGGTGCAGGGCCACATTGCTAACCACTACATCACTGTGCCATCTAAAGAAAAGGCAGTACAATAAAATTAAACACATAATAATCATTAAAACCAAACAACATTTGTAATTTCTTTAAACATGTGCTATAATATGCAATAGTCATTGTTCATGTGTCTAATAATATTTGAAGAATTTTATTATTCATTTTGTTCAAACAAATAAAATAACATTTGTAATTATTTATAAATAATAAGCAAAGGATTATTTGAACGTGAGCATATTTATATTAATATATAAATTTTGTGTATAACATTCATACACATACAATCCCTTTGTTGTATAAATACATATAAATTGTACTAATAATCTGATTTGATCAATATTGACGTACTGTATGTGCAGTAGGCATGTACTGTGTAGCCTATTAGAAAATAAATTAAATATCTATGGTAAAGCGCTAGGTGGCGAAAGTGTAACGCGACTGTAACGCGTGAATTGGTTTAGATGTCCTTAGTTGTGCCGGTAAAGAAATCGATTGAATGAATCGAAAAAAAATTCAGTAACATTTCATATAATTTACAAGATTTGTTTGAAAAAATAAAAAACTCTCATTCTTTGGTCAACCTGGAAAACTGTAGTATATACGCAATTATGGAATGAAATAAGTGTTAGGCGTTACTGAGGCTTTCCAGGTAGTGTTGCGTCTTCGGTGGTCCTAGAAGACTGAGGAGCTTATTGGTTGTATCCTAAACTCTTATGAGTTTCTTTTTGAGTGCACTTCAAAAAGTAAGAAAAGGGGTTGTCCCTGCGCCATACTTAGTGCACTATTTTTGTATTCAATTGTATTTGGGACGCGGCTGCTGTGATGCCGAAAGTGCAGCTGAACAGGCGCTGAAGTGAATCGCCGTTGTTCAACATCCAAGTGTTCTGACATAAATAGATTAATTTTCATTTTCATCTGCGCGGTTTGTAAATTCGTGACAGTGATTTCTACTCTTCGGACGCAGATTGAAGAGTTTGAAGTTAAGACATGATCACATCTGCCGGTAAGAAGTAAAGAAAACGACGGTTAGCCATGTAATTCATTTAGCTGAGTCACATTAGCCAAGCTAGCTAGCTAAGCTTCTTTAGCGGTAACAGTTCCAGGGTTAGAAGTGACTTTATTGTATGATTGTGCATGAGTACTATACGATTGTGAGATAGCAAATATTGTCTTGCTGTCTATCTGTAAAAGCAGATATGATTAGTTAAGTAGTTAGCGAGTAATGTTTGTGCGAGTCATCACAGTTGAATGTGTCTGTTAAAGAGAAAAACACATTTGTTTATGCGCATTAATTATGAAGCGTTGTAATATCACATGTAGTACATCGCTAATTAGTTTACTAAATTAAAATCTAATTATTTCCCATATAGCCTCAGCAGTCAAGCTGACTAAAATTGTTTTTTAACTTTTACTAGTTATTTTAAACACTAATAGTTATAGCTAAATTACAAAGCAAAGATAAATAATAAAGAATTATTAGTCGTGCCGCACATCTGATGTTTTCTCAGGATGTTGCTAACAGGTTAACAAGATTCAAATAGTTTCGACATTAGTGCATCCCTCCTTTTATGGCATGAAACCTTTGACATTGAAACTTGACCTTGTTTTCCCCCTGACAGAATTATATTTTGGCAGATTATATTTTTATCCAGCTAGATTATAATTGATCTCTTTATGGGATGCATGAGTACGACAAGGTAGTATCAAAGAGTTTCAAGACTACTGTAGTTTTGTAACACACCCACAGATGGCAGTACAAGGCTCCACACACAGTCACAGGGAGCCCCAACCTTCATAAGTCAGTGTGCCAAAAGACATTGTCCTGTGTACAACTGGTGCTAGTCTGACCATATGCGTTACCACATCTGCTGTTTCACCATGGACAGCAAGTTTGAACATAGAGCGAATGTGAAATCTGTGTGAGGATCGTTGGAGAACAATCCACAACATTCCACCTGTCACTGTGTGATGTAAGGGTTAACTAAGTGTACAGTAGGTAGTGGCTCTAGTTGCTCAAAACAAAGCAAACTGAGGAAATATCAACAGGACGGACTACAGTGCACGTGATAAACATCTATGGTGTTTAGACAGTGTGTTAAGATTGAATCTGGCTAATTTTATAGATTAGGATCGAAATAAGAGACAGAAAATAACTTTTAGGAATGTACAGTTACAAAATAAACAAAATGCAAATATATAAAAGTTGTACAAATATAACTATAAGCAAATATAAAAACAAGGTAAATATATAAAAGCACATGTATTTGCTTCATTGATTTATTTTAGTGCACTTATTTATTTATTATTTTTTGGGGGTTGACATGGAAAAACTAAACTCACTGTTTTGACTAAATTATGATTCAAATGATTGTTTTAAGCAATTAGCCATTAAAATGATGATGCCTTTGTTATTGTTAGAGTAGAAGATTAGCTGAATACAGTACATATTGAATAGGGCGCATGAAAATGGGCACGGCAGACTCGAGAGCGCAGACGAGTTGCCATGAGCATGGTCTTTAAAAAGGATAGCTGTTATTTTTGCCCACAAGTGTAGGTTACTCATTTTGGTCTTAAAAAAAATAACATCACTGGTATTTGTCCTTTGCGGACAAGGTCTCTTATTTTCTTAGATATTCTTTATTATATTTTCAGCTGGAATCATATCCCTCTTGGATGAGGATGAGCCGCAGCTAAAGGTAACAATTCTGCAAAACTCTTTACACAAAATATTGCTCTGAATACAAATTAATTTATTCATACTTTTTCTTTTTTTTATGAATTCTATGAGTTTTGTTTCAGATTATGCTGTTTATATTACTTGTTTTATTTGCATTCATGTTTAGTCAGGACAGGATTAATAATGTTTTATAAAAGAAGAAAGATTTAGTTGTTTGCTGTGGTAGCTGACATTTTTCTTTCTTTAAAGGAGTTTGCGCTGCAAAAGCTCAACTCTGTCGTCAATGACTTCTGGGCTGAAATCTCAGAGTCTGTGGATAAAATGTAAGTATTATATTCTTTAGATCTTTTTACGTATTCATTAATCATTTTCTCAAATTCACCTATCATACAGTATTGACACCCCTCTATCCTGTGCCTCACTGAAAATGGAGAACAGTTTGAGAAACAGTCCACCAATCCAAAGCAAACCCTGTTAAAGATTCAGGGAATTCAGGGAACAGAACTGGGTTTTGGCCTCTAAATAAGCAGGAGTGTGTCACAAAGAAACAGATGTATTAAAAGACTCCAATGTTGTAGAGAGAGAAAGAGGGAGAGAACAATGTGCTTGTTTTTTTTTTTGTCTCAGTGAGGTCCTGTATGAAGACGAGACATTCCGTAGCAGAGCTTTTGCAGCGTTGGTGGCCTCCAAAGTGTTCTACCATCTTGGTGCATTTGAGGAGTCTCTGAACTATGCTTTGGGTGCTGGAGATCTCTTCAATGTCACTGATGACTCTGAATATGTTGAAACGATCATTGGTGAGTTTAAGTTTTTTTCATTAGTATTGTTTTGCATGATCTACCTTAATACCTTAGTTTAAAAATATTGTAATATTAATCAACTGTTTAAAACAAAGTTCTGGAGTGACAGAGACCAGTACAGTTTGTAATTCAACACTTGAACACAAACACTGAACCAGCTCACCAGTGGTATCCTCCTGGCCCATTAGGTGGCACATGACATACACTTTGGAAAATGCTGCCCAATAGCTCCTCTTATTACATGATTATTCTTCTTCATGTCTGTGTCTTCTGTAATGCTAAAGGACTCCTAAAGATTTTTAGATTTTGAAACATCTTAAACTCTCATACATTACTGCATTGTCATAGTAAGATAAAGAGCAGCTATGAGCAAAAGATACAAAAAGAGACTCAAACACACATTAATTTGTATTGTAGCGTTTTACCGCCAGAAAGGATGTTGGAGAGACGAGTGAGCTTATTTGCTGCCCAATGCAATGGCTGGGAGTACTTTATTTAACAGCACTGTATAGCATGAGCACCACACGAGCACCTACATCCAATTCAGCCTTAACATGAACCGGAGCACATTGAACAGGTCACACACAGTCTAACACACAAACCTGTGTGACCTGTGACCGTCCCCGGTCACCATGACTCTCTCAGTCTTGGAGGCGTGAAGGCGGTCGGCGCTGACGCTGTGAACGCCGGAGTCCTTTTGCGGGGGAGGGAGGAGCGCAAGCATTGTCCTGAGGCGGTCCGGCCTCCGCAGAGTTTGACGTTTTGCCGGCGTGTGTCCACGCCCATACGCTCCATAGGTGCCCCCACCCGAAAGTCCTGCAGCGGTGCCCGCGAGCGCTGGGTGAGGCCCTTCTTTGCCGTGCAGAGGTCGCATCGGTGGACAAAGAGTTTACTGTCGGTATGACAGCCCGGCCAGTAGAAACGAGCGCGCAACCGCCTCAGAGTTTTATTCACCCCGAAGTGTCCCGAACCGGAATGTCCATGCACCAAACCCAGTACACATGTCCGCAAAGCCCTTGGTACCAGCAGCTGAAAACTTTCGCCCGCGCTGCGCAGCCGTTCCCAGCGGCGGTAGAGTAACCCTTCTTGCAACGCTAGGTGAGTATACTGGGGTGAGTATACTGGGAGCGAAGAGCTTTTACCTCTCGCCCTAGATGAGCGACTGCGGTATAATCCGGTCTCAGGCCCACTTTTTCCACTCGCTCGCAGTACCGACGGCGCGCTTTGCTGCACGGCCGTCGGGATAAAGCGTCGGCGTTAGCGTGTAGGTTTCCCGCCCGGTCTGCTACCGGATGTTTACCTGGCGTGACTACCGGAAGTTCCGCCCCCCGGGTGTGTGTTACTAACACGTGCGGCTGTGGTTTGGGTATTAGCAATCTAGCTACCGCGAAGTTAACACGCAGAGTTAAATTCAGTTAAATTCAGCACCGCACCCCATTTCTCCAAAATGTCTAACCCCAAAATGCAGTCCTCCTCGATACTCCCCAC
>JAOVVA010000004.1:11281914-11294008 GCA_028565275.1 Leiocassis micropogon | reverse complement strand
TCCCAAGCCCGGATAAAATGGGAGGGTTGCGTCAGGAAGGGCATCCGGCGTAAAACCTGTGCCAAGTTGTAGTGCGGTCTGGGTATTCCGCTGTGGCGACCCCTTGCCGGGAGCAGCCGAAAGACAACATTTGAGAGAGGCTTAGTGCTGGCATATCGAAGGGGCATAAGAGAAATAAAAGATCTCAGGACTATCTTGTATGATTTGGTGTAGAAGTAGTGATGTGTATACATGATTAAAAATAGAGGTATTAGTTCATCATAAAGTTAATAATAGGCTTTATCTCACAAGAGCTTGCATTTTGTGCTACTAGATGGATCTCTAGCTTTTACAGCCTGGAGACAGACCTGTCCATGTCCTTATGATGAATTTTCTGCAAAGTATGTGTTTTTCCTTAATAGCCCTGGTGATTGAAACCTACTGGCTATTTATTTAGCAATACAGTTTTTAATTATGAGTAACACATAAAGTGCCCTTTTGAAGGTTAAAAAGAGGCTATAACCTCATATAGCTGACCCCTGCATTGAAGAACAATCAAACACTTTGTTTATACACACTTCATTCTCTCTGGCTTCTTTACGGACATATTTTATGCTATGTTCTTCAGCCAAATCTGATTAATCTTCCTGTGGATGTGTATATATATATATACAACTACCAGATTCCTCACGCTCTTCTGGAATATTTTCCAGAGTCTTCTCTAATAGTCTTTACTGGTAATTGAGTTTCATCTCCCTTGTAATGCATATAAAAGAAACTCTGACACTGATCTCCTCTACCTGATCATTAACAACCGTGGGATATTCATGCTCGTCAATCTCCCCTTCAAGTAACAATGCTTCCTTCCAGGCTTCTGGAATAGTTAATGTGTTAAAGCTTGTTTGAAACCTATTTGAACAGGAAACCCTATGTCATAGAGCGCAGCATCAAACATTTAAGCCATTTAAGTTTTTCAATGTATTTTTTCATTTTCTGTATATTCCGTCTGTTTAGTAAAATAACAATAGGGCAAAATCTATATAAAAAAAAAAAAGTCTATAAAAAAAAGTCTTAAAATGAACAGACATGAATGTCACAGTGTCTTGTTTATAGCTATGACCTAATCACTAAGCATTTAAAAGGTAATTGTCACCACTTTTGTCCTGTGAATTTCTTTTGCAGAGCTTTGTAAACCAGAAATTTAATGTTTAAACCTTCACAAATTTTATTTGAAGACTCTAATTTAAGGGTTTCCTCAAATGAATCTATTAGGATTCAAGATGAAAAATTCTAAAAGCTTTCATAATAGTCTCAAGATTGTGCACAATGAAATACATAGAGAAATCTTTTTAGCATGAAAATAAATGTTTTAAGAGCATTTGCCCTGGTTGTCTCTGCGTTCGTATGAGAGTATTTTCCTTGCCATTTAAGTATCTGATTTCTTTTTTTGAATGTCATGCCCTGTTGCATTATATTTTAAAAGTACTTTTCTAATTCAGCCAGTTCTTTAGTTTCTTCAGATTGTCTATAGAAGGCATTGTCATCATGCAATCATTTGAATTATTGGACATTTTTTGTTTCTATGACCTTACTGCCAGTCTCCCTGGTAAATTAGACTTTTTACATTTACACATACTACAGTATTATTTCTAGTCATTGTTTTATCTTTCCACTTCATATATTTGTTCTTAAATATATAGGGCTTAAATATTTTAAGCCCTAAAAAGGCCATATGATTTCCTCATGATCATTTGGCTATGATCTAAAGACTATGTAAATTCTTGCAGTGTTTAGTGAGCTTCCAGTGCAGCAACAATTCAGCTCAGTCATGCGCTTTTAGCTCCTGTTTGTTTAGGGAAAGTGACTGGACATGATGTGTAATGGACAGTGAAACTGGATTAGCAGTATCTAGGTTTTGTAATGAACAAGTCTATAAAGGCTTTGTTCTCTGTGTCCAGACACATAATAACAAAAAAAAAAAGCTGTTAAATGTCAAGTGTCATCATTTATGGTTATTTTCACACTTGTTTTTTCCTCTGGCTTTAGAAAATAAAAAGCAAATCACTGAAACTAGCTATTCCTGTTTCAAATCTGGCACAAATGAACATTCTCAGTATTTCATGAAAATACTGTGTGTCTAAGTTTTTATGTATAACATTTCAAAGCGAGTCATAAGCTTTTTTAAGAAAGCAAAAATAAGATTCTAAATACTTAATTCTTAAGTTAAAGTTAATCTATAGAAATCATAGATTTAGGATCTATAAATTTAGAGTTTGTATCATGCACATTATAAAAAAAAGCCTTGTATTAATATCTTGCTTATGTCCAGTTGTAAGAACCACAACAAAGAAATAACTGTTTTTATGCTTTTTGTTACAAAATTTTGTTAACACATACTGCTATGTATGTTTTATTAAGGTGTTTGTAAGGCTGCTTCCACATTTTTGTTCCTCTCCCTGCAATCATCTGACATGTAGTCCTATGGGAATTTATGTATTTTTTGGTCAATGTGGGACCTAAAAATTTTAAAAAGATTTCATTGTTTTGGAAAGTTGCTAATTAATTTTAAGCACTTTTTTTTACCTTCTGAGCAATCAAGGTATTAGCGGAGAACTAAGAAAATGAACATGGAGAACAAATAGCTGGTGAAATCTGGTTACTGAAGGAATATAAAGAGATTTATGACATGCAGATTCCGCCTTATCTATAGCTGCATGCAGCTCATACAGTGAAGGCAAACAACTTGCGCTATGCAAATCTTTATTTTGTTTGCATTACTGATGACGGTTCTAAACTAAATGGCAGGCTAGGCTAGTTAGCTAATAGATACTAGCTAGTAAGGATAGGGCTTGGGGTTAAGCCCCTTATATCTCACCTTCACCTGTTATTCCAGGAAAGAATAGCATTTTAAAAGGTACGGTTTGAACAGAGAATCTAAGGAGAACCATTTTTCGCCCACAAGTGAATTTATAAATTGTTTACATTTTCAAAAACACCATTTGATAATCCTAAGACAATTGTACTGGTTAATGATTTGGATCATGGAGAGAAATATCAATCATGTTGATCAGATTAATATGAGCAAAATGCCCAGAAAGATCTTTGTATGTCCCCAAAAAGACATTCACACCATGGCTCAGTGTGTTTCATGCATGTTACACATAACTGGCTTTTATTTTCCCATGCATTTCTTGCATCTAATTCCAGCATCAAATATCTTAAGTTGTGGACAATTTCAGACTTTAATTAAATATTTTTTTTCCATTTGCAATAAATGAAATATAAATACTGGTCAATTGCAGCAGATACATTGAGTATTTTAAACCATTAAAAAGGTTAGTTTAAAGTATCAAAGCACGCTATAAACAGCTGACCCCCTCATCAGTTTTGCGGTCCTCATTGTCCGTGAGAAGGAGAGTATCCAGCATGACACCACTGGAGGATTGTAGGTTTGTTGGTCGTCTTCGCAGTGGACTGTGATACCCTGCAGGACCTATGCCGTTCATTAGACCATGCTTCATAAACAACTTGGAATTTTCCGCAACAGAAGACTGGAATGCAATTTTGGTCAGGTTCCTGCGCTGCATTCTTAATGCTCTCTTAGTGCCAAAGTTGCATGTGATGTAACGTGTAAAGGCTCCCCGGAAAGTCTTGTTAAAAAGTGTGTAGACTAAAGGGTTGACGCCTGAAGAAACGTAACCCACCCACACGAAAATGTCCAAAAGTCTCTCCACCAGGTTGACGTTACAACTCTTGCAGAGCACTGATGTCACATTGGTAATAAAAAATGGACACCACATGACCAAGAACAACATGAAGACGATCCCCAGGACTTTGGAGGCTCGCTGTTCATTACTGAGATTTTGCATGGATCTTTTTCCCATGGTGGACAGTCGCCGAATGGGCATCTCATCCCTTTTGATGGTTTTTGTTCCCTGCAGCATTTGATCATTTTTAATAGCATCCAGCATGCTGATTTTCTCAGTTGAGGATGGAAGAGTCTGGTCTCTTTGGAAGACAGTACACACCATGGGTCTATTGACTCGCTGACATGCCCTTGATTTAAGGAGGTATACCTTTTTGCGCAGCACCTGGATCGTCAGTAGGTATATAATCATCATGATCATGAGGGGGATGAAGAAGGCTGCCAGAGAGCCGAATAGTTTAAACTCTCCAAAACCCTCTAAGGTCAACACGCAGGTGTGGTTGCCGTTGAAAGTTACGTTGATTCCATGATTTGGGCTTCCCAGTCCTTTGATTGGTATGGGTATGGCGATACCTATTTGAGAAAAAGATAATTAAAATAATTTAGATTATTCTGTTCCCAGGACTGGCTTGGTTCTGCATTGTCCAACACTCACTGAAAGTAAACCAACTATCTATCTCTAAAAAATTTTGCTACCCTATTGGCTGAATATCATTAAATAGCATACCATTCTACTTATGCTGCCTTCCACAACTTTAGCTAGTGCTGTCTGGTTTTTCTCAGTAATACTGCTTTGTCAAAGGAGCGCATATGCGATAGTAAGCCTTCAGCATAAGCAAGGACATGGTGTGCATGGTCATTATTGAAGTGACACTGCACAATATCTGCCTTTCATGGATCTAAAACACAACTCTGTTGTAGTGCCAAACACCACAATGTTCCAGACAACACAGTCAAAATGATCACCTGGACCTTTTGTTAACAAGCAGAACTCGCAAGGTATCGTCTCGTCTTGTTCCAGGTCAAAACGGTTATGTAACATCATTACAAAAAGTACCATCATTACAAGTTAATTGTTTTTCTTATCTGATGTCAGGTCCAGAAGTCTGTGGTGAACCTTCAAGACATGCTGATTAAAATTAATTCCTTTATCTATGCAAATGCACAAAAGGCTGCCTGTTTTGTGTGGGCGAAAAATAAACTACATCGTGTTAGTTTAGTATCAAATCTTTTACTTAGCTATTACTTTGCTATTGCAAGCTAGATATCATTCATTTATTATCTTTTTTAATGCAAGTTATAATGAATTAATGCTGTTGTTACTGCTTCTTTAGCTTGTTTGTCTTTGACTTTATTAAATCTCTTGTTTATGGAAATGTGTGAAAGCTACCTTGGCAAGTGTTCTATTCCTCAAAGCAACAAAATAAACAACAGCTGGTATATTACTACTAGCCAGTTACTTGTCAGTTACTTAAAAGTAGTGCAACCAGCTATCCTGCCAAAATTGTCATTTCATTATCAGTTGAAAGAAAAAGAAACTAAGTAGTTGTTCCTTTAAGTATTTTACTAGGAATTGAGGAAAGTGAAAGATTTGAGTGCTTACCTATTGATATCAACCACACAAGTGCAATTTTGGCCATGGCTTTTGCACGGGAGTTGTACTGACTGTGTTGGATGGGTTTTTTGATGGCGATGTAGCGGTCGAGCGAGATGGCGCAAAGGTGCATGATGGACGCTGTGGAG
Organism: Leiocassis micropogon; assembly: GCA_028565275.1. Taxonomy (NCBI): domain Eukaryota; kingdom Metazoa; phylum Chordata; class Actinopteri; order Siluriformes; family Bagridae; genus Leiocassis; species Leiocassis micropogon. The sequence continues at coordinate 11,288,580 of JAOVVA010000004.1, read as the reverse complement.
AATAAAACATCTAGGAATAGCCAGATGGGACACAGGAACTCAGGAAGTGGCCATGCTGAATCTAAAACACAGTATCAACCACTGATCAAATGAGAAATTATAAAAAGCACATTACACTATTGATTTAATACAGAAACTGTATTAAAGTAGTATAAATTATTTGATTTGTTTTCGCTTCTTGCTGCTCTAGATGTACTATCGAGCCATTTTAATTTTGTTTCGATTTCTCATGTCCGCACAGGCCTCTTTATCAGATTTAGGAAGTATACTGGCTTTCCAGGGAAAGGGCATTTATCAGTGTTCTAGAAGCAACACCCATGCATGTAGTTATGCAACCATGTCTATACACGTCTCACTGCTGTCAAAACTGTCTTCAGTAATGATTTATATTTCAATAATAATTCTATAACACACACAGCAGTGCATACTGTATATTGGTATCTGAGATTGGTCTTTTTTTCAGTATGTTGGGAGGTGCAGAATTTAAAGTTCAACTTTCATTGGAGTTAAATTGTGACTTTTTGCTAACATGTTTATATAAATCTATTAATTTATGGTGTAAGAATAATAGTTAATAGTAGTTAGTAAGCAAGTAATGGGTGTGAAAAAAAACATTTAATCTTGCCTGTTGAATGTGTTAATTTTAATTTTTATTCAAAATAGCTTCAATAGTAGTTCAACAAAACACAGGTAAAAAAAAAAAGTAAAGTTTTGCCCATGTTTACTCTTAATCTAAAAAGGAAAAGATATTACATCACTCTCCTTTTTCTGATTACACATAAAAGCTTTTCATTAAGACACTTATAATTTCACATAGAGATAGACCTTGGGCAATATATCAGTTGTAATTTGTACTAGAGATGGCGCTGATCTGATAGCCCAGATGAGCAAAAAATACTGGCTCGGTTACTGAAAAAAATCTGAGAAAATTACAAGCAGGTAGTTTTCTCTGCTGTATAGTCTTGCTCTCTCTCTTTTTTTTTTTTTTTTTTTTTCTTGAGAGGAATGTTAAGAATGCAGAAAGTCTGAGACTTAAATATCCCATATAAATATTTCTTTCCACCCTTGATGAATATATGGCTCTTCTTTCTTTTCACTTTCATATATCCTTGTGTTTTTAGCTCTGGTTCTGTCCTTTTACAGCAAGCTGAGCTCCGTGTGAATTTGTTCTCCCATATTTACCCTGACACGGAACCATTTAATACTTCAAGGTGTCGACAGAGAGTCCTGTTTTCACCTGTTTAACAGATGGGGAGACAGGACAACGAGCTCTGTTTCTGCTCGGCACACAGACTATTTTTCATTTAACTGTTTGCTTAAAAAGGGATTAGACTTTATCGTGTGAAGTTTTTGAATTTAAACCTTTGATTGAAGCCACTGCGTTATCAATTTAAAATTTAAATTTTTTAAAAAGTTAGTTTATTTGTCAATAAGTAAAGCGTTAAACATTTGTTCTTGCTTAAAATATAGCTTAAAAGAATATCTTAAAATGATTCATTTTAAAACTTACCAACCTGTTTCTTTTTTACAGCAAATGATTGTCAGCTTCTGCCTCAACTAGAAATTAATCCTTCTTTAAAAATATACCCAATTAAAATTTTGTTTTAAATGCTGCTTCTAATACTAATGGATGAATTACCTAGCTAACTTATTAATAATGGAATTTACAGTGTTACTGATTGATGGGTTGATTGATAAATGTAGTGTTTCATTATACTCCAGATTTCTATACATAAAAGTAGACATAGACAAAGTTAAGTATTTTAAAAGATAAATGTTTTAATACATGATGCTATAAAAGGACAGCACCAGAGCTAAAAACACAAGAATATATCCAAGGGAAAAAGAAAAGGGTCATATATTCATTAAGGATGCATTGTGTTTAAAGCACATAGGTTATGGTGGGCAGTACTACAAAAAAACATATTTTAAACAGAACAGTTCTGCAATTTACTGTATTCAGAATTGCCATCAATTAAAAAAAAATTTTTTTATTTTATCTTTAATCTTAAATTGTGTGCAAAATTATCATTTGCCGGATGATCGATTTATTAGTGAATAACTGGACAACCAGGACATTTAGCTATGACGGTTTGGTAGTCTTGCCTGAGTATATTGCTTCTGTTTTCCCTTTATGTTTTGTAACCTAAATATGTAGTTGAATCTTTGTATGCTGGACATTTTCACACCATCTCTGCAAATAAAAGCTGCAACACGGAGGTGCTAAATAATGACCTCAAACATCCAGGCAGACATAAACACTAAGCAAGGCTCTCACAACTGTCCTCTCTATCCCACAGCACTTGACAAATCCACAGTCATTGCACTCCAGAGCCATTAATTATCGTTTCTTCTGTCTCGCTAATATGATTTAATTACACTTGAGAATTTCTGCCTTCTGGTACATTTTGAGTTCATTTCCAATAAAAAACCTTGTAAACAGCTGAATGAACTTGATGTGAACAAAACATTGGCATTTTTCTTTTGCAAATGTCTTTTCAGTCTATTTGTCTTACTGCAATAAAGGTGACATTAATTTATGCCTATGGTTTGTTACAAACTGCTGAGGTTTTTAGTTCTTTTGGATTGTGGTTTTAAATACAGTTAAACGTTTATCTCTACTTTGACAGTACAGTTTTGTTTGTCATTTAAACTAAAAAAAAGTAGTTATATTTTACTTCTCAAAGATAGGGCAGTGGTCCTTTAGATCCAGATATTTACAATTTAAATTACTCACTATAAAAGTTAATTTAAATAACTAAATGTTAATAAAATTAGCTGTACTCTATTGACCATTTTACTAGGAGTGGGTTAAAATTTGAAATTAAATAGCCAAAATATTATTGTATATTTAATTAATGCTAATTTCATATGATCTGTGTATGAAAACATGTTTGACACTCAAATGGGACAAATGTTTATAATAGAAAGACCTCTAGCTTCTCTGTGAGTCTATTTGTTTGTTTTAGCAAATAGGTTTAAATCTGGAGAATCCAACATTGTTTTTCCGACAAAAACTTTTATTTACTATAAAACATTTGTTGCTATGTTGTCTATCAACCTAAACAATAGAAAAGAAACAATAGAATAAGCTTTTGTTTGTTTTTGTAGAATTGTTGTAAATAAATGGCATGAGTAACATTATCTATGATTCTTATTTTGCTTACAAATTTCTAACCGTTTTTTCTTTGCTGAGCCAATCTGCTCTTTCACCACATTTATAGTCATTTTTTTCGGAATCTGAAGTCCTACGTTTTCCAAATCTGTGATGGCGGCATACAGGTATAGTACTGGCAGTTACCCCCTCCCACTTGTTTATTGCATGACTCAAGGAAGAATTTGTCCTCGCATAAGCGTTTAATTTGTGAGCCCTTGGATTCAGCTTTCCATATGGTTCCTATACAGATAAAAGACTTTGTTTTTGAAACTCCAAGAATTTGCATGTTCGCAGCAAGTCAGCCCAGTTGTCACCAAATCCCATCTAATCTGATGAGTCCTGTACTGGCACCAAAGCTTACTCCGCAAAGATTAGATGTTTAGTCAAATCAACTCCTCTGTTTGAGTCCTGGTACCATTTGTTTGTATGTTGATATTATCTGCACTTTTGAGCAATTCATGTAAGGAATCGGAGGCTAACAGTATCTGCTGTGAGCAATTTCCAATGAAAAGCATGGCAGCGTTTGTTTGCGTTCATGAGTTCATGGGAATGAACCTATTTTTGTTTCTTTCCATCAGTGAATCCAGTTTTGCATGTCCTTCTCATATAGGCAGTGTCAAGTTCATTTAACATAGCTTTGTATGAATCATAGAAGGATATTTTGCAGTACTGTGGAAAGATCTGCCAAAGATCATCCAGTGATTCACTTTAAAGGATCCTTATAGCTAGAACATTAAGTCAGTGCCAAACACTAAATATCTAATGTATCACAATATTCCTCACAGTCAGTAATGAAGTTTTTTGACAGACGCTTTAAATCATGACAGACCCGCTTATTTATAGCTTTATTCCAACTGGCAACTTTTGAGAGAATTTTTTTTAAATTATATTTGACTTCTCTGTTGTGACTAAGGCCAGGTTTTTGGGGTTTATATTAAGGGGTAAGTGATAAAATCTTTCACACTGTTTGATTACAGTACATTTTTATAATACATGAGGATTTACATGTTTATTTCTGCAAACGGACGTCTACAAAAGTGCTTCTTTTGGATACTGTTTACTGATTGATTTTCTAGAACAGCAGCTTTGACAGTAGTGTGGCAGCAAATTGCATGTTTATCAATGCACTTGTTCCAATGCATCACTTCTATAGCTTCAGCAGCTCTTTTACAGGGACTTGTTCAGGGATACTCCACATAAAAAGATTTTTAAATAATGTTTATATAATGATTTTTTGTTAGACTTCTGTTGTTTTACATCAATGAAAGGAATCTCTAAAGTCAGTGTTTCATAACAAGATAAACCTGTAACTACGTTTTCCGATATCTTCAGGACAGCTTTGCTTTGTGGTTTCTTGGAAAATAACAAGCTGTGTGGAGTGGCTTTACCCCTCACCCCCCTCTTCTTCTTCAAGACACAAGTTAAAACGCTGCTATAACATTGAGAGAACAGAAACTAATTTTAATATTAGTTAAAACAAACAGGAAAAAACTTTTTTTCATCAGTGAAAAAATTCTAACCATTTGCATCTTGTGTGGAAAATAGTTTTAAATACTTGATGTGCTATACAGAACTACTTTATGTTGCTAACAGTAATTCTGCTTCATCACACATGTTATTTTTACCATGACAGCAGTACAAGATTATCTTTTTCCCTTTTTTTCAAGCATCATTGTGTTTTAATGCAGTACCCTCACAATTAAATAAACCTCAAAGCTTTTGCAGTTATTGAAATTATGATCAGGGAATATGTAAATTGAATATGTAAATTGAGTAAAGTAGAGTTGACTTACTGTACAGCACAGTAACTAGAGCAATGGGCATAACTAGAAGCCCCACCAGCAGGTCAGCCACAGCTAATGACATGAGGAAGTAATTAGTAGCATTTTGGAGTTTTCGCTCCAGTGAGACAGCCAGAATGACCAGGATGTTTCCGCCAATCGTGGGCAGGATGGCCATGAGGAAGAGCAGTGAGGCCCAGTGCAGCTCCTCTCCATCCGAAGGAGACATGCTGCTTTCATTCGCCTGGACCAAGAACGACATACTGTGTCTTTTTCCTGGGGCTTGGCCAGCATTGTCCCACTGCGGATAAATAGAAAAAAATCTGGATCGAGAAATGAACAATGAACGATACATAGCTAGCTCTAAGTGCCTTATATGTAGTGTCACCGCTTAATTATTAAAAATTAAACAAAATTAATTTGTTCACATTTATACAGTTGACTGCACATTATATTAAGCGGGATTAAAATAGATGGCAGTGATGTCTCCGTGGTTAACGCTGTGGGATACTGATCAGAATTCTGTTGTTAATGCCCCAGCATTGCCAAGCTGATATTGTTGGGCCCTAGAGCAAGGCTCTTAACCGTATCTTCTGCAGGAGAGCTATATCATGGCTGATCCTGCATTCTAACCGAAGTGTAATATATTTAATATACAGTTTACAGTGTTAAAAAAAAATTATATTATATATATATTTGTCACTTAGGAATGTTGCTCCAGACATCTTTATGCACTAAAATCAGCATTGTCTGTTCTGTTAAAACCCTGTTATAAAACTTTAATATTATTATGATTGAGGATAGATTATGGTGTACTGGTGTAACATATAATAACGAGTATTATATGGTGGTGGTGTTTTGGTGTTTTTTTTTGTTTTGTTTTGTTTTTTGAGAGAACTAAGTGGCAATACTTTGGTAATTCAGTAAACCTTGGAACTTATCATAGGAGAGGGGAAAAAGATGCATTAGAATAATCAGGATTCTTTTATGTAAAAAATGCTAAAACATCAGAAAGAAATCGGAGGATTCCATTAAGTTTAAAAAGAAATGTTACAGAACTACAGGATATTCATGATGTTTCAGAAAAGTGTGTTTAGTCATAATTTATGCATATGACATTGGATATTGCATTTGATTACTGGTCATATCACCCAGTTTTAAACGGTAGAGGTGGGTGATTAAAGCCATCATGAATCAAAGTACTTTTGTCATCTAATGCATCAGTAATTAATTTTTTCACTGCATCATGTTTTAATCGCAGTTTAGATTCAAAACGTCTGCTCAGTTATTTTCCCTCTTTCATTGTAATTTTACTCCACAGACTAGAGCTTCTCCTTCAGATGCCCTTATCTCGGATTCGGCTCAACGTTTATTATAATAAACCATGTCCGATTTCCCTGTGCTGTCGTTAGTTCTAGACCGTTGAGAAGTAATTAAGCAAGGAAGTGAAGATCTGCAGTAATCACCGTTCGCTCATAACCTCTGCCATTTTGTGTTTTAATGAAATTTGAATAAACTAGGACAGATGACATCTTTCTTCTTTTTCCCCTTACTTATTAGAAAAATTAGAACTTGAGTTAGCTGTTGAGGTTGAGTGGTAATATTAATATAATTATTTGTGTGTACAATGGATTGTTACTTTGATTTAATACAGTGTAAAGATTTCTTTAAGCACAATGTGTTATATTTTGTTAATTCTTAAATTTAAAGTTCAGTTAAAAATGTTTA
>JAOVVA010000004.1:11254273-11265966 GCA_028565275.1 Leiocassis micropogon | reverse complement strand
GTCCAGTATGGACATAAATGCTCTACACACAGGGTCTTCCGGATTCTCAAAATGAATATTAAAATCTCCAGCAATTAACGCCTTGTCTATGACCATTGTTAAAAGCGCTATATAAATAAAATTGAATTGAAATTAAGCCTTTATTTATCTCATACACATTACAGCACAGTGAGATTCTTTCTTCGCATATCCCATGTAACTGAGGTCAGAGCACAGGGTCAGCCATGATACAGTGCCCCTGGAGCAGTTAGGGTTAAGGGCCTTACTCCAGGGCCCAACAATGGCAAACTGGTGGAGCTGGGGCTCGAAACACCAACTTTCTGACCAGTAACTTAATGCCTTAGCCCTCTGTGCTACCACTGCCCGGTGTGTATGAGTGTGTGTAACACTGTGTGAGCACTGTATGAGCTATACCTCCTGTGTTTGATACCAGAGCATGCTGTACTAAGTGTTAACTTTTTCAGGCGTCTGATTGGCCAACAAGCAGAGCAAGGCTTTAATTCAGGTTATATCACCAGCCTCTTTGACAGCATGTTACGCATTTAAAAAAAATAACCATGCACATTCAGACTAGGCCTCAGATACTAAACAATATGGCCTTTTTAAAGAGAATTAAATACTTTCTAAAACACACACACACACACGCACACACACACAAACACACACAGCTAATGGTAACTACAGGTTTCGGCTCATCACAATAAAGTCGGTTTGGTATTCGCTTGATATTTAGTGAATATTTGAAGTTTCTTCCCTTGGTACGAAACAATCTAATAGAAAAAAAAATGACCTGACCATCCTCATTCACATTTTATATATGTAGTGTGAAAATCTAACATCACTGTGTATTTTGAAAGAGAACAAAGAAAAGTACAGAAATCCTTGTTTTATTAGAATGCATGCGGTCTTGTATGAGAGAAGTGTAGTGATAAGTGTATGAGAGAAGTGTAGTGATAAGTGTATGAGAGAAGTGTAGTTGTGCAGCCTTCAGCATTTCTGAATAAAGGGCGTGGCATCCCCAAATCAGCATTACTCTTTAGTACATTCATAGAACAATACATATAGTCCCTTATTACAGGGATTTAACTTTTCAGCTAGTTGTGAAAATTAATGGAATATACAAATTGGAATATTTTCAAATACAGTCATACAATAGACAATGAGGTCCATGCTGCTGAAATAACAAGGGCCTTGGCCTCTCCAAATCAGCACATCTCTGTTGTACACTCATGGAAATTAAGAACCAAAAGTCTTGTTTTAGCAGGTCCACAGAAATCCTCTTGCCATTGTGGATGAAAAAAACATTCTATGGGGAAACACTGCTATTCCTTCTAATAAACAGGGGAAATCAGTCGATTTTGGCTTATGGCTCTGGACCAAAAGCCACAAAATATTTAAACAAAATAGCACCATGTTGTGTTCAGGCAGCGTTTCCTCAGGGATTGGGGAACTCATACTCGGTAGTGGAAAAATGCAGGATTCAGAAACACATAAAGCTTCAGAGAGATTATAGCCACAGCCACAGAATTAAAACTCACTATTCAATGTGTGGAGAGAGTGCGGTGGAATAAGATGGAATGGCACAGAGTTGGGTGGTGTGGGGTAGACTGGCGGAGGGCAGAGAGATGGAATGAGACTGTTGAACTGAGAGGAACACACTGGAGTGATGTGGAGTGGAACGGAACCGTGGGGCATGATGAGATGTGGAATGGGGTGGAGTAGCACAGAATAGTATGGAATGGGGTCCATGGGTGAGACTGGAACAGGATGCTATGGAGTGAGGTGAAGGGGGTGGAACTGGACTAAGTGGTGCTGAACAAAGTTGGGTGGAATGGAATGTGACAGGGTGGAACTCGGAGGGCTAACAAATTTCATTCCTCAACACCACAAATCATAGCATTCAGTTTTAAAGGTCACTTCTTAATTTCTTAATGTATTCATTTTTCTGTAATCTAGTTAAACTACAGTACAATTCCCAATCATATGCACAGAAATAAAATAATAAGAATCAGCTGTACCTCCTTTGTGTAAAATTCCAAGTAAAAGACAGATTTTTGCAACATACACTCAAATTAGAAACTTTAATTATAAGAACTTTTAGACTGCCTTTACTCTGCAGATAGAAATGTAAATGTAAATCCATGTGTGTTGTGGTCTCATTAACATATGTTTGGCGCCTTCTAGTGGTTCATTGTCAAAACACAATTGCACACATGATGTTCATTTTGAGAAATTCACAGCAGGATTAATGACAGCTGTATGAGAATTTGCCTAAATAAATGGTTATTTAATGAGATTCGCATACGTAAAGCCTGCAGTATTGGATTTAATGCACAATATCACTAGTAATATTCTAAGAATCAAACAATTTCAAAAAATTTTTCTTTTTGTGTTGTAATTCACGGGCAATGTGCTCACTGTTCTGCTAAATCTGCTGTAATATACACAGAACTTAAGTTACTTTTAAGTTACACATAGTGTGTGTGTGTGGGGGGGGTCAAAACAGCTCTGGGGAGAAATGGTGTAGGATTAAAAATTTCTAAAATGTTAAATCTAGCTTCCAACGTAATAGTATATAAACTGAAAGAGTTATGTACATTGGGTTTTACATTTTAAGGTAAAGTTGGTGACATTCTAAGAAGATCAAGTCTGGTAGCCCAGGTGTCTGAGACATTAACCTTTTGTCTTTATGTACTTCCTGACCACTGGGTAGGGTCCCAAGGTAAATGTGAATGCTAATCTCAAGGCCAGGCTGTGCCTTTGTCTCTATGATAATGTGAAGGTTTGGGCGATACTGTCAGGCTGATTAGATTAGCACCTATGCATTGAAAGCCACTGTTATGCTGATGAGATCAGGGCTGGGGATCTTCCGTTACCAGGCTGACTCCTGTACTACACTATGCTTTGTTTAGATTGTCTCCACCTCTTTGTATCCCTCCCCCCTTGAAAAGTATAAACTCTCCAGAGCTGAGTTTTAAGTAAGACTTGGATGACTACACGGCAAGCTTGGCGAGTTCTCAATAAAGAGTAACTTCTGCTTGAATGATATCCCAACGTCTCCTGGTCTCTGAAAAAGTTCCCACCAATGGTAACTGGCTAAGAAGAAGATTCAATTATTTGTCACATGTACTTTACAGCACAGTGGAGTCAGAGCGCAGGGTCAGCCAGCTTACAGCGCCCCTGGAGCAGATAGGGTTAAGGGCCTTGCTCAAGGGCTCAACAGTGACAACTTGGCGATGGTGGGGTTCGAACCCCGACCTTCCGATCAGTAACCCACAGGCTTAATCGACTGAGCCACCACTGCCCCCAAAGGTAGGGTTGGCTAATGTGCAAAAATTAAAATAAAAACAACAACAAAAGATTCATACACACATATTGTCAGGACTAAAGATGCTTGGGTACAGGACAGGTAAAAAGTCATTTTGTTATTGGTATTAAATGGTATTTCACACTGTCAATCAAACAAACAGGTAATCAAAAACAGAGGTCAATAAACAGGCTGAAGTCAGTCAATTGGCAAAACATGAACAAAATAAGGCATAAATCATAGTCAAGAGTTCCTATCAAAGTTATGCAAAAAAGCTGCACAACATACAGCAGTAACATCTGCAGGAAACACACGGAAGCATACACTTTACAACGCTCTCCTGATTCTGAGTTCTACTCAAACTCTGCATCGCTTGTAGTCAGGTGTGGCTTATTAGACTCAGGTGAACTGCATGCTGGGAGTTGTAGTCTGCTTCCACTTGAGGCCTGACACATATACACTGTGTGAGTCTACTATAAACCTACCTTTTAAACTTACATTTTTCAACTAAACACATAATTAAAAAAAGTTTATATATAAGGTTTTAGGTACAAACATCATAGGCACTTACAAATAAACAATAAATATTCTACATGTACACACAGACTCTCATACAAAACACATTCTAAAACTGTTAGAAAGAGACCATTTGTTCGTTAACATTGGTTAAATTTTTAAGGATTCTTACATTTCTTAAAAAAACCCTCTTAAGGATCACTGTTGTAAGGTGAAAAAAACACATGAAAACTCTCTCTCTCTCTCTCTCTCTCTCTAATATTGCTATTATTAATTCTGTGTGTTTTTTATGTGATTCTGTAAAACCTTTTGCTTCAGTTCCACTTCTATTTTGTTTTCCTTCCTCTCTCTTTCTTTTACCTCTGGATGTTAAAACCCACATGTCCGGTGACTCACACACACTTGGAGAGACACACCCTCCACCCTCATAAGCAGACAAAAACAAGGAAAGTTCTCATATATTGAGGTGGAGAAAGAGGTGAGGAGGTGACCTCAGACTGTGCAGATGTGTGTGTACTTCTCGAAAAAAATTCTCCCATTCCAAAAATAAAGCTACCTTTTAAAGTGAATCTTGTCTCAACTGGACCAATAAAAATAAATATTTTCTATTTTCTTCTTAACACATATTTTCTTTTCCTTTAAAAAAAAATTGTTTTCTCTTCAACACAACAGTTGTTTTTTCTATTGTGGTGTCAATTTGTATGAAAGTTATTTTACAACTTGTCCTAACCAGAGAGTCATAGATTTTTTCTTACATCTTGGTGTGGACCTAACAAGTGCATGCCAAGTGCAGAGTCTAGAGGGCATATATAGACATGCACCAGGTACGGCACATCTCACCTGATTGCCTCTGTACGATGGTGTAATGTAGTAACTGAACATCGCACCACCCCACTTCTACGCTCCCTGCAGTGGCATCCTACAGCTGCTGCATCATTCAAAACACTGATGCTTGCCTACAAAGCTTAAAACATCCCAGCACTAACTTACCTCTCAGCTCTAATCACACCCCGCACTGCAACACGTTCCCTCTGGTCCTCCAGCACTGCTCATCTGGCCCCACTCTCTCTCAGAGATCGAGGAAGACATTCATCTAGATTATTATCAGTTCTGGCTCCGAGGTGGTGGAATGAAGAGATGTATGTTTCTATAGATATCCATACAGCTGAGTCTCTGGCAATCTTTTAGATGACTAAAGACCTCTCTGTTTCTTAAATATTAGAGTTAATGCCACCCCCACCACTGCCAAAAGTGGAGTCACCTGCAATGGTCATCTGGCATAAAGCCAAAGCGGTGGAGTCGGTTGTGAATGGTTTGTCTGGAGACCCTAGTACCTCTCGCATCTCGTAAATGGGCCTGCAGCTGTGTGGCGGTTGCATAACGATGTCTGAGTGCATAGGTCCTTAGGTACTGGTCATCATTGCAGTCTGTCACTCTTGGGGCTCCACTCCTGGGTCTGTCATGAACTCTGCCAGTAGTTGTGTGTCTTGCTGCAAGTCTGCTGATGACACTTTGAGATACACCAAGTTCATGACCATCTGACTGTCTGCCACCGACCCGAAGGCGCACCATGGCCAGGTGGTGCTGCTCGTCTGTTAATTGACGCCGTGTGTTCATGGCTGTTTGAATGATGAACTTGGAATGACTTACTGACAGTACCAGCTTTTTATACCCACCGAATGTTGGAATTGATGCCACATTGAAAAAGTTTGTCTTTTGGGATTGGCCCCATTATAAGGCACACCTGTACACAATGAGACCATTACATGGAAAAAACAAAATGAGGTGTGTCTATCACCCCAATACAATGCCTCCCTATCCCAAAAATGTCTGAAGTGAAACAAACACTGTATGTGTAGTGTAATGTGTGTTTATTTGGAGTAAGAATTAAGCTTGTCAAAATATTAAATTCTGAAACATTACAATATTACTTTATCTCTGTTATTAGTTACATAATGTTTTAAAATGTGAATGAGGATGTTATATCAGAATGTAGTGTTACATTTTAGCTATTTTTCTGACTCTGTGCTGCAGTAGTGTTATCTAACCTTTATTCTTAAAACACAACTCATGAAAAATGAAAATGTGTATTTAACAATAATAATGAGAAGAAATTATATTAGACATTTTTTTTTTTATAGATTTTTCATTCTTATCGTTCCAGTTGATCCACCCAAAACTGTTTAATACCCAGAAATAAAAGCAAATACATGTCACAAGTGTGCTTCAGATTAGACATGGGCTTCTCGCAAAAAAAACATTTAAGTATTTTTTATATGATCTAGATTGTTTAGACATAAATTAATGTCGTTTTCCTTTAAGACACTGGACATTAACACAATCCTAGCCGTTTCCCATAGTGGAGCAGTGATTTCCCACTCATTACATTCAGAATGGGATGCATTTGCGTATCTACCGTGGAATATAAAGTATACTGTTGTTTTTTTTGTTTTGTTTTGTTTTTTAAGAAAAAGTTTCCTGTTTGAATTTTTACAACTTCCTTGTGTTCAAACTGTGAGCAACAGTCTGACATTTAATGCATTTCTAGCCTAACATCATAAAACTCTCTTCACATCGTAAAACTGTTCATCTTATTCTTTCCAAATTCTTCCAAAAGCTCCAACACTCAAAGCCTTGCACATAAAAACCAAAGTATACTGTTTAAGTGTTCTTTTAATAGATGTCAAAGTTTTTTTTAATTTCATTTTAATTAAACTGCAGCCCTATGGGGTACCACAGGGATCAATACTTGGCCCTATTTTGTTTTCTCTATATATGTTGCCTCTGGGTATTATTAGAACACATAATGTCTCGTTCCATTTTTTTTCCCATGACATTTAATTATATTTACATCTAAAATCAGCTTCACCCAGTTTTCTCCAGTCCCTGATTAGCTGTTTAACTAATATTAAACATTGGTTGACAAGTATTTTTTGTGCTTAAACTCAAGTAAGTGTGTGAATGCATATTTTTTGGTTTGAAGGCACATTTCAATTTTAACCTTGGCGTTCTTATACCGGATTTCAAAAACAAGGTTCGAAATGTATTAAATAAATAAATCTAGTTGTTAAAGCAAGCTTTTCCAACACTGCCTATTACAATATTATGTTATCTCTGTTATTAGTTACATAATGTTTTAAAATGTGAACGATGATGTTATATCAGAATGTAGTGTTACATTTTAGCTGTTTTTCCTGACTCTGCTGCAGTAGGGGTATCTGATTTTTATTTTTGCAACACAACTCATGGAAAATGAAAATGTTGTGTATTTAACAATAATAATAAATTATATTAGACATTTTTCAGACATTTTTCACAACACAGTAAAAGTAATGCCTTTTGTTTGTTGGAGAGACATGGAAAAATCTACTTACGCTTTCATTAGTTTATGACTGGACTACTATAATGCCCTTTATTTTGCTACTTTGCTCTTAACAGGTACCACTGTGTTCGCATATCACCCCAGTTCTTTTCTCTTTTTGCTGGCTACCAGTACGTCACGAAATAAAGGTATAACATTTTACACCAAATTATATTTCTGATCATATCCAACGTCCCTGGACGCATTTCGAGGTCCTCTAACAACGTGAGGTGATCATGCTTTCCCAGTGGCAGCTCCTAAACTCTGGAATTCCTTCCCTCCTGATCTTACCGCTGAAAGGGAATTCTCCACATCCAAAGTCAAACTAAAGACACATTTATTCAGAAAAGCATATATTATGTAGTATAGAGTGTTTGCTTAGTCTTGCCTTATAATCTGATCAATTGTAGTGCCTATTATTGTTTTATCTGTATCCTTTCTGTGCATTTTTTTTTCAAGATTTTTATTGTCATATATACCTAGGTACAGTGAAATTCTTATTTTGTCTTAACCTCTCGAGAGCAAGGAGATAGAAGGGCAGTGAACAATAAAATTACAGTAAAAGGTCAAAAATAGTAGAAGTAGAATAGAATTTTAAATTTGCTGTATAAAGAACCCAAAAAATGGTTTAACAACCGTTTCCTTGTACAATAGTATTTTATTTTACAAATTTGGTGCACATTTGGCATTTATCACTTTGTTCAGCACCTAGGAACTACTTGGTAGTGGATAGTTGCTATATGATTGATTGGTTGATTGTTTGATTGATTGATTGATTGATTGATTGAAACAAACTGTCAAAGGGAAACTGGAAAAATTAGTGAAGCGCTAATCAAAGTGTTTATTTCTCTTATAACACAGAAATTTGGCAATTATTACAATTTCATTTGTTTATACACAGCCTGGCCAAAAAGGTCACCATTTGGATTTAAATAATTGAACACTTAAGAGCTTTTGATTAGATAATTGCTGCAGGGATAAATATATTTTAGCTACAATAATTCTTTTAACCCTAACTTATGCAGTGAGTAGTAGAAAGATGTTACTGTGTTTCAGAACAGACACAGCACAGCACAGAAGTTATTGGTGTGCATTAAGCAAATAAAAATACTATGGAGATTTTGGTTAAGAAGTGTCCAATGCATCATTTAAACCTGATTGAATAGTGCTGAACTGTCAACTTTGTGGAAGAAACGTAGTCAGAGAGGTACTGATTAGAAATCACTTAAACGCTAAGTTTGCATCATCAAAAAACTTTACAGTAGAAACAAACACTTCGTTTAATAGCACAATTAAGAGCATTGCCACAAATGCAATGCACCGAGAGCTTACATGATTTGGAGTAAACATCTTTGTGACCATAAGAAAAAAAGACAAAAGTCTTCAGTTTCCTATGAAGCATAAAGACAGGACTTTGAAGCAATGGAAAAAAGTCATGTGGTCTGATGAGTCCAGATTGCCCCTCTTCCAGGGAGAAGGTGTGTCAAGGTGAGAAGAGCATGAAGCAATGCACCCATCATGCACAGTGACTCTGGAGGCAGTGTTATGATCTGGGGTTGCTTCAGTTGCTGAAATCTAGGCTTAACAATGTTATGTGGCAATGAAATGAAGTTAGCGTATTACCTGATTGTACTGAATGACCAGGTTATAACATCAATATATTTTTTCTTTTCCCTGATGGCAAGGGCATACAGTATTCCACAACAGCAATGCTGCATTTCTTTGGGCTGGAATTCTCTAGGAGCATGAGAAATTATTTTTATACATGAATTAGCCAAATAACCACAGAGACCGAAACGTAACCCTTTTGGGATGTGCTGGAAAAGACTTTATGGAGTGATTTGACTTTTCCCTCATCAATACAAGATTTGTGAACAGAATTTATTGTTGTGACATTGCATAAAGCCGTCCAATTAAATATTAGCATGTGATTTTTTTTTTTCCTCATTCTTTAAAAACAAAACGCGGCTTGACCCTGGACACTTCTCCCAGAAATGTTGAATAAACTTTTCCTTGTAGAGTCAAGTCAAGTAGGCTTTTATTGTCATTTCAGCTATATACAGTACAGTTCAGTACACAGTGAAATGAAACAACATTCCTTCAGGACCAAGGTGCTGGTGTCTACATACAACATAAATTATCGAAAGTATCTAAGAACTATACAAAAAAAAGACAACAGAATCTAATAAAGTGCAACAACACAATGCAATACTCTGTGATAACGAGTTGTGGAAATGCTGCACAACCGTCAGAATTTCTGTTCTAGAAAACCGATCAACACCTTCCGACCAATCACAATCCAGAATACGGCAGTGCCGTGGTGTACTTAGTCACTTATTCACAATATTTTTGACTGAAGTTCTCCTTTAGATTTTAAAGGAGTCAATCACCACTTAATAAATGTCGTGGTAAGTCCTGCTGTATTTCTGAACCACACAACTACGGTTCTAACGCTGAGATTTTCCTTCTTCAGCTTCTGTCAACACAGGTTTGTCAGTAGAGCTGCAGCAGACTGGAACGCCACGGAAGAGAGACACACAGGTATGTGTGTGTGTGTGTGTGTGTGGTAAAACACTTGCTGGGGTCCAAATGAACGAAAGGCCATTGCCATCTTTGGTCTTATCGAGTTTTATTACATCACTGAAAGTGTGTTATTGTTTCTGAGCTCAGAACTGATGGTGAGTGACTGAATATCTTTGAGATGATTCCATGAACTGAAATGTTGCAAGATGTGTTTTGTGTCTGATTTATTGGCAATTTCATGGTGCTGTCTGATGCCACATTTACAAATCTGTATTAAAAAGCTAAAAGATGTAAAGACGTAAAGTTTCCTTCACATCAACTTTTGCATGTTAATGCTTGTGAATGATGCTTCAAGCTTGGCACACCTTTCTTCTGGAAGTTTCTCGCATTCTTTTTGGAGAAATTGTTCAAGCCAGGGTGGATGGGTAGTGTCAGTGCAAATACATTTTCAGGTCTCTCCAGGGAAGATCAGTTGGATTCAGGTCCGGACTCTGGTTAAGCCTCTCCAGGAGTTGCTGAATCCACTCCTGTGTTTTCATGGTGGAATGCTTCGGGTCGTCTTAAAATGTCATCATCCTAGCCTGAGATCTGGAAATTTTAATTTCTTATATTGTGTTTATTTTCGTATATTGTGTATTGCAAAACAATTTTTGCACAAGTTTTGTCACTACACAATCCTATTTGCTAAATCTACTGTATGCAAAAAGAAATTATGTTTCAACTAAAATATGAAACTTCTTACTTCATACTTCTTATCTGTTTCTTTCCCCATTTTACTACCCATCAGCGTTTGCTTTTAGAGACCCAGCAGTCACGTTTGTGCTCATTGATTTTTTTTTTTTTTTTAAACCACCCTGATGTATATACTTCTTGAACCTGAGTTGCATTTTCGCTGATTATTTTGATAACCACGTGGCTCTTGAAGGTATCACGGTATTAAATATTTGAGTCTAAGGCGTGAGTGTGAGTGGTATAAGAGTTTATTTAAAAGCTCAGGCAGGCATGTTGAAAGGCATCATTCGATGTTGACTCTGTGTTTTTGCAGGTGTGTAAGATTGTTTCCACAGGGATTTGGATTAAAAACGACTGGCACATGATTTGATGGGACATTTTTAACTTTAATGTCTTGTGGCTTTTCTCGGTCATTGCGAGCAGCCAGATTAGTGAGTGTTAATTCCTCCCTGGTGGAAAATTTTTCGTGGCAAAGAGTTTGAGGGAGTTTGAGATACAGCCTAGGCTAACAGCTAGGTTAAAAGCACCTGATGAATAGCATATATCATAATATAGTTTAAAGTGAAATAAACACAACCAGTTTAACAAGTGAACTGTGGGTGGGTGAATGTATAATAATAATAATAATATTTTTTTATTTATTACATAATTGTATATAGGACTAAAATATTTAAAAACATTCAAAATCATATTTAACAAATTTACATCAACTAACAAATACACCATTAACAAAATAAATCCTAAAGATGATCGTGATGGTGCAATGTCTTATTTCCTTTTTTGTTAAAATAATTTGTAAAATGATTAGTATGTTTTTAGGTTTTTCCCCTACTTATCTATGATTAATAATAAAACCATACAAAAATTAAGACTTACAATGTAAAAAAAAAATCTATATAAATGTTATGACGGCATTGTCCATTTTTATTACTATGATTTTCCACAAGCCAACTGTCCAAAGCTGGAGCAAAAAGATACACAAACACACCTGCATATAGATGCGCACACACACACACACACACGCACACACACACACATATATATATATATATATATATACTGCTTGACTTGAACGTCTCTTATATGTGTATGCATGGTTCAAGTCAAACCGAGGGTATTCCATTTATTTTTTTTAGCAGTATGTATATACAGTAATATATATATACAACAACTATATATATATATATATATATATATATATACATATATATATATATAGTTGTTGTTGGTCTTTCGGCTGCTCCCGGCGTATAT